>CAUJNA010001879.1:327072-482072 GCA_963377175.1 Effrenium voratum | reverse complement strand
CTCGCGTAACAATTTGAAAGATGCATGTTACTGGAACTGTTGAAGAAAAACGCACTACAACAGCCAAGAGACAGGTTGTTTTGCGGCTTGGTTGCAAACTTCTTTGAGGCCCCGCAGTCAATGACCCTGGGATTTGACAAATGCGCAGAACAAACAACCAATCAGAACTGCTGTAGTGATTAAGGCAGGAACCAAGTTTCAGACTCAGGGTTGTGGCCGTTCTTCACCAGCTCCCTGAGGCCCTTCCAAAGGTTCATTCGGGCGCTTTTGCTGTTCGGGATCAGCGGGTTCTTCAGGCAGCGTTTCCTGCATCAACAGGACATTACATCACAATGAAACTCAAACAGTCCAACACTCGAGCAAAGGCACTTTGACAGCACGGTCGACAGCTTGACTTTGGACTTGTGAGCAACGGGGAAGTTAAACGCACCTGGCAATCAGAATCATAATGAAGCCTGCGATGGGGAAGACGTGTGTATGCTTGAGCAGTCAAGGGTCGGCCCTTCTTTGCCAGTTTCTTCTTGTACCCAACCACCCAAAGCCGCTTGCGCCGCTGTGGCAATCCATAGTTTGCGGCATTGAGCACCTCAACAGGAAATGTTGCAACCAAATTTCAAGCAAGCTCGCGAGATTTATTATCAGGGTGGTTTCGCATGGTTTGACGGCGTCCCCCGCAATAAATTGCAAGTGAAAACTGAACACGGTCGCTGATACCCGGGCCTTCCATTTGATTTGGTAGCGGCCAGTGCGGTTCATCCTAGGCTCAAGTGAATGAGGGGTACAAATCAATGCGCATCCGGGTATATTATGCTGCAACCCACATCCGGTTCCAAGACGCCGCTTCAGAAGAGACATGAAAAAGCTCTTGTTCTTGGCATTGCATAATCCAGGTACGTTCTCGCAAATGAATGCGTCCGGCTTCATTGATGAAATCCGGGAAACCGCCTGACAGCAACACTTGGTTTTCACCTCACTTTCAATCCCAAAGCCTGCCTTGCTCAGCGGAGCAGCTCTAGCATCAGAGGACCCGCCCTTCTTCCCGATTGCTGAAAATGGTTGGCACGGAGCACCAATACCATATAAGTTGATCTTTGCGTTCCAGCCTCAGCCCAATGCCACGCCAACTGATGGCTCAGCAGCGCGCTAGCAAACCTGTGGCTTGGCTGCATGCAAGGCACAGATCGGAAGGCAAGCGTTAGGAGATAGGCACGGGGGGTCGTAAATCTCCTCGATGCGTCCACGGAGCTTCTTGTTGCACTGCGTAGACCAACTTGAAAGGGATGTTGGCTTTCCTAAGCAAAGGAAAGTAACGACGGGACTTTGGCGAGTTTGGGGTTTGGTCAAAACTAACTGTTACTAACTCACTGCTGGCCAAGACTCTCACATGATGCACCGAGCGGTTCCAAACCAGAGCATTCACTCGCCAAGCGAAGCGGCATGGCAATCTAATTAGCTACTGAAAGTTGAACAAGCCAAAATATCCTGATGGACAATGACAGATCGTGCGCAACTTCAGTCATGCTGTGAGCCGGTCAGGTAGCACAAACGCCACACACCCCAGTTCAAGTGCAGTCAGGGTTGCTCATCATCCATGTCATGCGTGTTGCAAATCGCATGCAAATCAAAATCAATATGTTGCAATGTTTTCCGAGCAATGATCGGTGCTGCGCTGCGGCATGATCGGTTTCTGATGCACTAAAAGATCAAGCCAGAGGATCCCCAAGGGCTTTGTCCCCAGATTGGTTAACAGCAGCCTGGAAGTGTTGTTTTGGTTTTTTATCATGTTGGCAGTGCACTTTTTAATGATTGATCCCCAATTCACACTCAGCCCATGAGCCCTTCCAGCTTTTTCAAGGTGGCGCTGCCGGCTTTCGGCTTCGCCGCTGCCTTGCCCTTGCCCTTGGCCTTGGCCTTAGCTTTGCTCTTCGGCTTTGCCTCGTCAGAGGTGCGTTGAACTTGCAGCACTGACTGACAAGCGCAGCAGGCCTTGGCGCGTGGTTTTTTCTCCTCTTCGTCATCATCTGTTTCTTCCCCCTCATCCTCCATTTCTTCATCTTCATCATCCTCATCATCGCCATCATTGTCCTTGCCTTGGGACTCCTCATCGTCACCCTCTTCTTCGTCATCATCCTCCTCCTCTTCCTCATCATCATCCTTACCCTTTTTGGGTTTCTTAGTCTTCTGGGTTTTCTCCTTAGGCAGCACCAAAACACTTCTTTTGAGTCTGAACTGGTTATACGAGAAAACAAGAATTCAGCAAAGCTTCAGTCTTGGAATTCGCCGCGCGTTTCTTCCCGTTCTTGCCAGAAACCAGCATCACAAGACCAGGTTCATATAGGGGTTGCTCTGCGCGCTGCATATCGCGGAACACCATCTCTTCCAAGCGTTTGTACAACTCTTCGCTGTGCTGCTCGCAGAAGGTGATGCCCTCGAAGGAGGCCCTGCGGCGGAGTGCAACATAAGCTGTTTTCCCGTCACCTCAGTGGCAAATCACGCAGATTGTGCTGACCGGCAGAAACAAAACCAATGACTGCGGCCCAGTGCCAGCCGAGCCGCAAACTGACAGATCGAGCATGTAGCCGACATTGTAGTTGTCATAGATCTCATCGACCTCAGGAGAAATGCCAAAACATGAGCTCAATGTAAAAGAAAGGCTAGTCTTCGACAGGGCACCGCCTCCCAAGGCAGCGAGTGGTAGGCGACAGGCTCCAGGTCCTTGTCATTGCGGCGACCTGAAAGAAGTGTAGGGCGTAGGGAAGGGAAACAACGCAATACTCACCCCTTGCCTGCGTCTTCCTGGCCATCAGCATTTTTGCCTCCCACAGCCACTCTGTTGTTTCCATAGATCTTCTTCTTTGTCTCGTAGCTGGTAGTCCAAGTTATTTCCGGGTCCTCAGGTTTAAGTTGTAAGCATGTTTGCTCCAAAAAGTGCACCGCGTACAACGCTGCAAAACTATGCTAGCAAGTCTCATCCCAGCTCGGTGCAACGATTGGGCCAAGGCAGTCTCCTCGCGTGCTGCCCTTGTAGTGCTTGCGGTCACGGTAAGGGATGTTAACATCAGGGTGGCCGACAATGTGACAGCGTTCCATCTGCGACAAAGCCGTCCCCCGATCTTTCTTCCTTCTGCTTCTCAAGCTGGTCCTGGGCTTTTAGGACGTCGCCACGTTTTCCAACACACAGCGCGCAACTCATAACTCAAATGTGAACATGCCACAAGCCCAGCGTCTCATCATGAAGCAAGAACAAGGTGTTCTTCGCCTTCGTGATGTTCTCGCCGGCAGGGCCCTTGATCGCCCCCAGCAGAGCCGATTGGATCTCCCGGCCACCATCCATCATCATCAGAAAGTCGCCCTGCTGCAAACTGCCCTGCGCAAGCCGGCAGGCCAGCGCCGCACTGACCAGCTTTGGCACTCGCCCCTCCTTCAGCGGAGGCAATCTGACATTTGGTTGTGTCAGCGCCTCGCTGGCTGTTTTGGAATCCTTAGGTCCCAGCCACATCAATATAACACTTCATCCTTTTACTAATTTAGCCCAGTCACGAACCAAATCACCACAGACTTGGTCACGAGCGTCCTTGGTCACACAGGTTGCGTGTTCAGCAAGTTTTTGGTGGCAAAGTGGGGCTAGCAAGGTGCTGGCAAATGTCTCACCAGCAGGGGATTCAACCAGCTCCGCCTTCCATTCAGGTAAGGTTGTCTTTTGCAGCTGCTTGATCAGGTCTGACGTTTTCACCTCACAGATTTGCTTTGTAATTCAATGAGACGAGTGACCCATTTGTCAGAAAATCCCTCGCCTCATCGCTGACAAGTTTCACGTGCGTGCGCACGGTGCGTATGGCTTTTTCCTTGTACCTTTGAAGTGAATCACAAGCAAATGTAGTAGCAAATCAAAAGCATCAGAATCATCAATGACGTGTTGAACTCATGGATCTGGGGGTGGGGCATTTGCAACTTCTTGTCATCATCATCCGACAGAGGCGGTTGTGGATTCGCATGCGATTGGCCCTTTGATTTTTTGGTTTCGTTGGCAATGACCTGCAGCCAGCAACATCCAAGCCACAACCAACAACAGCCAACAACAGCGTCAACCGCCCGCCTTGAGGTGATCATCCGCCGCTGTTGCTGCTGCAGCTGCGGACATCGCAGCATCAGCAGGCTCGTCCGCTGCGTCGTCGTCGCCAGCCTGCCAGGGCACAGGGTTGACAGAATAAGTTGAAATTGGGGTTGGTGGCCTCTGCGCTTTTGTTCTTTTTCAAGGCTTTCAGTTCTGCATCATAGGCCCTTAGTAAGACTAAAAATGCGCCCGCTGTTCAACTCTCTGTTGTAAGGAGCTGACTCTTGGATGTCTTGTAGTGGCTTGTCCAATTCACCATGATCCAGCCAATCATCAACCTGCAACCGCATCAGAGGTCAACATGAATCACATTGACAAGCTCTAGCCCTGCCTGCTTCCGGTTCTTGAGGAGTTGCTTGTATGTCCCAAAGTAGCTGTCAGTGAAGCATACGTTCTGGCAACCACAGGTCAAGTCAAGGGTGAAGCAAAACTAATTATTGAGTAGCCAGCCTCCACATGGAGAAAGAACTGCTCGGCAGACTTGCACCATCCTGTTGTTTTCCAAATTTGAACTTTCTGTTTACACAAAACAGGCGCCGCCTGCACGCCATGTGAGATCAACCGACTTGTCGCCCTTGTTCCCGCAGAACCTCTCAACATGTACTTTGAATTCCACACGGTCAGGCACAAGTGCCCGCAATCCTTAGCCCAGAACTTCCTGTAGCTTGAATGGGTCTCAAACACCTCCAGCATTTTGGTTTTGATCTCGGCAGGCCACGCAAACTTCCTTAGAGGGGAACATCAATACGTTGCATCAGTTTGGAAAGCCATGATGAATCAATGGTCATCTAAGCTTAGGACCCAGCCACTGTTGTCAGCAAGGCCCCCTTCATGTGCATCATCGAAACCAACATTTCCACAGTTCCTTTCGGCCAGCTCTCCCCCTTAAGGGCGCGCGTAGTGAGATATTCTGGTGGGAGGGCACCATTTGTATGGCCATCGTACCTTGACTTGGCTAAATAGCACATTTGAACATTGTTTGCAACACAGTAGAAGGGAACAAGTGGGAAATGAAACTGTATAATTTAGCTAAGGCGCACCGCCTCGAATACCCATCGGATTGCTTGGGGCGAGCGTGCCTTCATCATCATGAGCTGCAAATTCGAGTAGTTGCCAAAGGGTGACCCCTGCAAGAAAGAGTCAGCCTTCAACAGCAATTCCGCCAATGTTGGGTCAGACAGAACCTTGGCAAATAGGCAGCAAAGAATGTCGGTTGAATGTCTGTTGCTGGTTAGGCACGCGCTTTCCCAAGCTGATTGCGGCGTCCAAGAAAGTGTCACTCACCTAAGTTTAAGTGCGAAAGGTTGCAATCTAGAAAAACCACAAGGAAGGCTCAGCCCGGCACCTTGTCGCTCTCCGTTGCTGCCTGAAAGTTGGACTCCCAGACAGCGATAAACTCCTCCGTGCCTTGGGATGGTGGGAAAACCACTGTTCAACTAATATGATGAACAAAGAGTAAGTTTCATTCAAGGAACTAGTTGGCCCATGGATCTGCTCATACCGAGCTTTGTGGTTCAACACTGAATAGATCTTCTGAAGGCATGTCAAGGACATAGTCATGCCATCCGCCTTTTTGCTTTGCCTCGCATTGTGTGCCATCCAATACACATCATCTTCAGCGGCCACCTTGTACACAAAGTTCACCTTAGATACATTTGATTTGCGTGCAGTAGTGACTTGGGTACAGACACGTTGTCAGACAAGCAGCATTCAAAAACGCCGACCTCCATTTGTCGAGCTTCTCCGCGTCCTCCGAATCACGCATGGCAGACCTTAGTCGAGTAATAGTAGTAGTAGTAGTAGTAGTAGTAGTAGTAGTAGTAGTAGTAGTAGTAGTAGTAGTAGTAGTAGTAGTAGTAGTAGTAGTAGTAGTAGTAGTAGTAGTAGTAGTAAGCACCAAGCTACGCAACAAAGGCCATGATGTGCTCAACCGGGGTGATTGGCTTGACCATGCTGCTCTTCGCCATCGTTGCCGGAGTGTCCGCCCATGAGGCAGGCACTCCGACAATGAACTCGCCGTTGAAGTTGGCCGGCTCCTTGTAGTAGCGCTCCGAGATGGCATCGATGGCCGTCTCCCTGATGGGCACCTTGCAGACTGACATTAGTTCGCATCATCAAAAACCAAAGTGAGCGACATTCGCTGAGTTCCGTGCATTTGGATCCGGGTTGTAGAAGAGATCAGCCCGAAAGAAGTTCTGCAAACAATGGTACTCCTGCTGCACTCCGCGAAGCGCCATGCTGGCAAACTTGGGCTCAAAAGCGTTCGCCGTGCCACCATGGGACAGCTTCAGGGCCTCCTCATTCTCGATGCCAGGCCATAACTGCTTCAGGGACTCAACGCAGTTCTGAAATGTTGTCACTGCCGTGCTGTTCCAAGCTGCCCCAGATGGGGCCCGTGGTGCGTCGCCCGCTTCCAAATCAATTGCAGCAGCGCTGCCGGAAGCACGTGTCTTAGGTTTGCCCTTTGGCTTCGCGGGGCCAATCAGAGCTTGCCCGCCAGCACGCCCACGGCCGCGCCCCATTGCAGCAGGGGCCAAGCGCCCCAATCCCCAACTTACCTCAAAACCTCCTGCCAGCAGCGTAGATTGAATCTGCAAACAAGTCAACAGTCAGTCAGTCGTAAGTGGCGAAAGTACAAAGTGCAAAACTTGGATTGAATGACTCAGTTGAAGTTAGGAAATGTAGTGCTCAAAGAGTGGGGCGTTCAGCACCCCCCCTTTCCATCACCCCCGAACGTTCAGGGCTGATGAGTCCCACCCCGACATTTCCTTAACAACAATGGTTTATACCATGAACAGGTTTTCATCAGCGCCCAAATCATGCATCGTAGAAATGTGTGGGGTGGGATTCATCAGCCCCGAACGTTCAGGACTGATGAAAGTAGTGGGTGTTGAATGCCCTGCCCGTTCATCAGTACTTACCTTAACAACAAAATCTGTCAATTGGAGCAATTCGTTCTGCACACTTTTTTGCATCCAACCCGGCTCACCATGACTGCACCCCCTTGATTGCCAAGGTTGGGCTGGAAACGCTCGTAACGCTAGACTAGCAGATTCAACTGTCACAGCCAGTGATCGCTACAGTAGCACGGTGGTTCTCCCCATCACCTCCCGCAAACTCCGCGCAAGGTTTTCCTTGCGTGCACCCTCCTAAACAAGCGAACCGCGTCACGCGCTGTCAGTTTCAGAAACACGTGCCGCAGTTCCTCAGCTACGCAGCCAATGGAGACCCTTGACTTACAGTTGGAGTCAGGCCACCGAACCCACTGCAAGGCAGATTGAATTCTAAGGTTATTGGTAGTTATTAGCAGGTCGCCCGGCGGGAAGACCCTCTTAAAACTGGAAAACCAATTCCCAGGCCACCCGTTTTGTTGGTTGTTTGGGTTCTCCTGGTTAGTGAAAATCACAATGGCCCCAACGACTGCCGAACTGAACACTAAAGCAGCAAGAATCATTGTCAGATTGTTGCTCCTCCTCCGTGATGAAGCAGCACATTCGTGTACGAAATTTCACCATTGTCTTGGTCTTGCTTTTTGCCTAAAGGGCAGTTCCAGAACCAGTCAATCGATCACAGCACATAGTTGCAGCCAAGAGGCAACAAATGCAGGTTTGCTGCGGATGCGCTGCCACTTGCCACCCGCGTGGCACAGCAGCTCGGCCAAGGCCGGGTGGGCGCAAGTGAAAGCTTCGGACATCCACCAAATTCGGGCAACCAATGTTGCATTCCTTAGGATTTTCAGCAAAGCAGTGAATTGGTGATTCAGATTCACGCTTGTGTTTGCAATCAAGCCAAGTGTCTTGTAGGAAACAAATGCGCCGCGGTCACCCGAACTTGAGAAAAACAAGGGTGTTGTCATTGACCTTGGCTAAGACATGCTAAGACAGTCTTCGAGAAGAAACCACTTGGCGGGAAGTAAGGCTGCCACGCTCCTGCCAGGAAGCTGCAGAAGCTGTCCGCCAGGCTGGGCTTCATCAGGTTTTTGGTAATGATGACGTTTGCCATGCGCCTAGGAAACTTGGGAGAACCAACGGAGTCGGAGCACGGATGTGGCTTCAGATTGTGCGTCTGAGGGGCCTTTTGTAGACAAGGGCGCACCCATTCTTCCGGACATCATCGCTCTCTTTCAACCAGTCCGGTATAA
Organism: Effrenium voratum; assembly: GCA_963377175.1. Taxonomy (NCBI): domain Eukaryota; class Dinophyceae; order Suessiales; family Symbiodiniaceae; genus Effrenium; species Effrenium voratum. Next base: position 473,817 of record CAUJNA010001879.1, on the reverse strand, counting down.
AAACCTTCATTGATTCCATGAGCATCCGCGAAGCGCCTTATTACCCAGGCTTCAGGAAATCATGCTAGCGGCGCCTCGTCAAACAAGGGACGTTGATCTGAATGGCATCCAAGGGACAGGCAATAGCATCGGTTCCTGGGATAGGTGCTCTTGTACGGCAGGTAGTTGGTTTGCAACTGTGTCAATCGTGTTTTCCCACTACTGTAAACGATGCCAAGGCGCTGTGTCTGATGTCTTTTTCATACTCCTTGTCGCGTTTTGCCTGCTTAGCTTCCATGATCTTCAGCTCCTTCTGCAGCTTTCGCTTGGCAGGTGCGGTGCGCGGCTGCAGCAGGCCAGCCTTGAATGCGCGCAGGCCTCAGCTGATGATCATGGCTAGGTGGCACTGTTTGAAGGCTCTGAAAGGGTTGCTTCATGACTGTGGGTTCAGCCAAGGGGCGTTTGCGTTGTAGTTTTTCTTTGTTGAACCTGCGTTCCGCCTTGTGTGTTCCGCGCCAAAGCTTCTTCGCCAGGGCAAGGTTCTTAGGATCGGTTGGGACGGTGTTGTGCCTTTTTGCTGCTTTCAAGACTGATTTCCTTCGGTGTCGGAGAAATTCAGCCTCACATGTCGCGCCCTTCGGCCCTCCTGATCCGGGACCTCCTCCTGTTCCTCCATTGCCTTTCTTTTTTTTTCTTCTTCGCATGCAAAGCCGCGCTGTCGACTCAGTCACACAAGTCAAACTCAGGCTGCGCAGAAATGAGCATCATCAAGGCAGGACTGTGGCTCAGAATCTGAGGGTCCAGCAAGGCGGCAGTTGCTGTAGCACCTTGCCTTAGTATGAAATCAGGTGTAGTAGGTCAATGGTAGGCAAAATGGTAGGCAAAATAATGCAGGCAAGTCGCCCGCTCGTGCTGGGCAAGGTCAATCAGCCTCAGCACATGTTTCAGCCTATTATTGATTGAACCAACCACGAAGTCACAGTTTTGCCCCAACTGAGTCCCTTCACTTGCTGCCTGAAAGAGTCACAGGGGCAGCGCTCGTTTTATGCCAGGACAGGTCAATTGAACACAAAGGGCAGTTAAACAAGCGCCCTTTTTCCATGTGATTGTGATCGCAAAAGTGTAGAAAAGGGCGCCTGCTAAAAATGTTTTTTGTTGGTGAAGCAAGTGGTCATGATCACTTGCCTTTTAGCTGGTGGCCCCTTCACCTGCACTAAGCTGGTTGCGCAGCACTGGCACTTGCGCGCAAACTGTGCTGAGGCTGGAACTCATCTTCCCTCTTGGACGGGCAGGCCATAGCCCGGAGCTCATCGTTGGCAAGGGCAATTTTCCTGATTTTTCTGCGCTTTGCCAGCCACTGGCCCATCGGGAACCTGGGCCCACGGTGTGCAAGTCAGAACGTTGGTTACACGTAGTCAAGTAAGCAAGCTTTCAATGGCCAGGCAACGTCCTTTCCACACCTGATGTAGAGAACCCCCAAGCCAGGCACCGGCACAGCAGGCTCTTGAGGGTGTTCAGTTTCGTGCCGTTCCTGCGCTCGCGTTTTACCTTGGCAACAAGCCATGCATTGGTGCCAAGGCAGTGAGTGAGGGACTAAGAGCAGACAGGGCACCGCCAGGGCCCAAGCTTCCAGAGGTTTCACTCCCAATTTGTTCACAATGCCTGCAGCAAGCGGCTTTGCAGCGCAAACTTGTTCGTGGAGCTTGTCCTCAGCAGGAAGCATCAAACACCAAACATGCGAAGCTTTTACCGTGAAGCAATCAAGTTGAAAGTTGCCATAGTTTCCCCGCAGACAGTCCAATCATCGGCTAAGCCAGGCACATCAGACAGTTCCAGGAGCAACGCCAATCTCTTCACTGCAGCCTTCAGTTGTGGCTGAGGTGCATCCTGCTGCAATTGCAGCACCGTGCTCATGGACTCCATGACTTCGAAGCTCGGCAGCTCCGCCCTCAAAATCTCCTCCGCAAGCTTGGCCCAGTTGCACATCCTCGGCCCCATCCCCAGTCAAAGCTTGGCTGCACTTCCACTCCCAGTAACCGGCAGGCGCAAAGGAACGCCCACCAGATTTCAACAAATGGAAAAATTAATAACCAAAGACCGCCTCTTTTTTGGTTTTCAAAAGGAACGTCCATTGGTTTTTCACGAGGGCCAGGTGTAATCAATTTTCCTTGGTAGCAGGACTCTCCCAACACGATAGCTGAGCGGCTGGTCCATCCAAAAAATGTTATTTTGAGTAAGGTTCCGAGCCGTAATCCTGCGCAGCATGCCTTCACTGATGATATCGCTGCCGCCGATCTGTTTGAGGGCACCGTCGACGTCAATGAACAGGGGTTCCTTTTTCAACCAAGTCCTAAGTGAGCGCCAGGGGAAGCGGCAGGGGAAATGAGCGCATTGGTTCAACCGCTCAAGAAGTGGAAAGAGTGAGAAGTATAGTATGCAGCTTAAGGGTCAGCATTGCAAAGCTGTAGGTCCCCGCTGTAGACCAAAGGCGCCCCTTCTTGAACAAAAACTCAATGTTCATCAAAAATGAACTGCATGCTTCTCTGAAGCTGATCAAGTCGAGCTCTTCTTGATCGGCGCATCGAACCAAGCTCATTTGTTCATCACTGCAATCAGCAAGGGCAGATAACTGCCTCACAACTGTCGCTTTCCCCTCGCCCAACCAGCTTGCCTGAGGTCTGCGCAGCGCCATTTCGGTGTCGACTGTCTGCAGAAAGCTCTTCATGGCCCGGCCCTCTGCCTGCCGAGACAACAATCGCAACGCAATGCAGAGTTCTGCGCAAGCTGGCTGGCCTTGTAGCGGCGCTCTTTGCTGGCTTGTTCCTTCAGGTGAGCAGGAGTCAGAATCACAATTGGCAAGCCGGGCACGCATCATTGAAATAAGTGTGCTTTGACAGTGAGGCCCCCGCTGCGAAAATCATCAATGACGGGAAGTGGAGGCATGCCCTCCCAAGAGGTTTGCGTTGGGAATCAAATCTGTGTTTCGCCGCACTCAATGATTGAAGCATTCTGTTGCCATTGCCGCCCGCCGAGACCAGCGCTTTCCATCTCGCCTGCCAGCCAGGCGCTCGGCAAGTTTGGTGCAACTGTGACATGACAAATTGTCGGGGGCAGCGTTCAAGACTTTCACTGTTATTGCAAAATCTTTTTGTCCGCGCCACGCAGTCTGCAGCAAAACTGTGGCTTTTGAATGCATGAATCCAAAATGTGGAGTATCTGGGCCACTTGACTTTTGAAGGGCGCCACACATCAAAGTGGTGGGATCATGAGTGCCTGTATTCGCGCCATCGTCTCAGTGATAACAGTGTGAATCTCCCTGAACAACTGGCGGTGCCGGCAAGCCTGCTCCAAGTCCATCGGTGTCTCAGGCCCATGCGGCCGCCGGAAGCTGACCAGCGAATGCACCTGCAACAGCGCCTGGTGGCAAAGGACCCCGGTCAGCAGCTGAATTTCGCAAGCGAGAGTTCCGTAGGCCTCAGATGAAATGAGCCGAGAGTCTACGTGTGAGCTAGCCAAGAGTTTGACCAAAGGCTAAGAAAATGAGGAGCCCTCTCAGAATTATTTTTTGTTTCGCCGGATTTTTCCATCAAGATACGGCAAAGGGTGAGCAGAGCTCAGTGCGGATGCGGTTGACTTCTACCCTCACGTCGTCCGCCAAAGGAAGAGGTTCCCAACCTAGCAGGGCAACATAGAATAACACAGACTTTTGTCAATCAAGAACAATGTCCAAACACAAGAGAAAAACCGTCCTGAACGCCGCTGAGCTCGACCAGCATATCTGGAACCCCTTGTTTCCTCGCCACCGGTCCACCGTCTCCTCGACCGTGAGCGTCGCCGCGAGGACTCAGAAGCCATGCCGTTGCAGCGGAGCAAAAGTGCTGACGCAGGGTATGTTCAGCGCGTTTATATAATGGACCTGAGTTGAGGGTGACATCAAACATTACAATGGGCTGGATTCGCTACATGGTCGTTGCAGTTGATAAGAAAGTATAAGTCTGGGTCAACTCAAATTCTTCGAACAACTGTCATTCCCAAACTGTGACTCATGAACTGTTGAACCTTATTGCAATCCGTTTGAGCCCAACTGCCCTGCGACGGTCGAGACGCCACTCAAAACTCCAACAACCAACATTGAACAAGCCTAGCAAAGCACGCAGCTTGCCTTCATGAGATCGCTGTGCTCGATCATCTGCACGGGGCTGCCTTTGGAGCTCACGAAGACATTCAGCCTCAGGCAGCGGAACTGATGGACCCGTTAAGTATCAATCTCCACATGGTGATGGAAAGCAAGTGTGGCCATATTTTGCATGCGTGGGGAGCAACATGTTGCAGAGTTGAGCGCTGGTAGCGGAGCCCAAACCAAGCCGAGAAGCACGCGTTTCAAATACGCATCTGTTGCAATGTTGCGGCTGCCAACACGTCTCATGGCGTGAGCCGCGTCAGCATGAACGCACTTCACGCGCGGGTAGCTTTCCCGCATCATCTGCAAAGCTTTTTGTTCATCGGCGGCGCCATCAGCGCAAATGGACTCAATCAATGGCCAAACTCGTGCGAGCGCTGGCGCGTATGAGATCCTGGGCATTCAGTCAGACGGGAGCTTCAGGCACGCAGGCTGCAGGCAAGGAGCCGAGGCTTCAGGCTGAAGGGCATCCGAGCTTGCGGGGTCGCAAACTCAGTCATGATCTTGTCCGTGAGCTGCTTGATGGCAAATGAGTGAGCGTGCAGCTCATCAGCCAGGTTGCCAACTCCAATTATTCCGTAGCATCCTTACAAAAGCGCAGCTTGTGACAGAGTCAAGGATCACCCAAACCACTATTTAAGTCGCGCTAAGCATCTTTCCAGGTCGGAGCTGCAGGACCCAAACCGCACGGCCAAAAAGCCACGACTTGCGTCTTGCATCAGTGATGCACTTTCGGCCTCTGTCCTGATTGGGGCAGGCGAAAAATAAGATACCAAACCCAAGGAGAAATGCCAAGGGTCATTTTTGGTTGATGCCTCAAACCTTCTTGATGGCTTGCTTTACCGAAGTTTTGGGGCATCAACCAAACTGGCCCGTGTGGTCACTTGACTTCCGCTGGAGAAAGAAAGCAGCCATTGAGATAAGCAGCAAAGTAAGCAGCGACATTTTGCGCGCGCCTTCCCCCAAGCACGCCAGCATCTTTCGTTGTTTCCAACGCCCAGCGCCGTCCTGGGTTAGACTGACGGAACCAGGGCCGAATTTTCCAGGCAATCAGCTGAGCACCAGACCTTCACCTCTGCAGCTCGAGACCCTGCTCGGATCTTGTGCAGGATTTTCCGAAAGTGGCCAGCAGCAGGAACCTCACTGCGCAGCGGCGCGGGGGTCAGTCAGTCAAGGCATGCGTTGCCATTGCACTGACAAGCCACGCAGGTTCCACCGACAATGGCGGGAGCATCGCCATCCATGTTGCCAGATGCCAACCTATGCAGGCGTGTTTCGGCGTGCTGCTTGACATCGCAGCGGCGAGGGGCAGCCTGATCCAAGAAGGTCACATCAACGCAAGCACGCAAGGAAGCCACGTGTGGAGTCAAACCAGGCCTCGCGGCAGGCGCGGTGCAATGCCCAGGCTGTGTCACCAGCGCCTGAGCAGTCAGGGTGACAGCGTGCTACAAGTCAGGCGACCAGTGTGCGACTGACTGAGGGGCCGGCCGTGCTTCTCGCAGACCCTGCAGCCCAAGCCAGTGGAAGCAATCACCAGCCAGGGAAAGTCCTTCACCCAGCCGGCCAACTTCCGCTGAGTCTGGTCATGCCATTGCTGTGTCATCACAGAGCGGAGCAAAGCAATGGGAAGCGGCGCCCTCTGTCTGTGATGATTCAGTGATGATGGTAGTTGGTTCCCTGACACAACTGAAGCCCTTTAAAACACCACCCTCTTTTAGATATCCTAAGAGTTACTAATTACTGCTGGGTGATGATTGCTCAGGGGTGGCTGCTCAGATAGCACGACAAAGTGCATGCAACAGAATGCAAAACTTCACTCGTAAAAACAGACAAGAACTGATGCAGTACAAATTAGAGCCAAAAGGCTGAAGACAAAGAATGGTTGCTCAAGACTCAAGAGCACGTTGTGTGCAAGTTGCCACTGACAATTGGCATTGTGAGCCCCCGGCCCCAGCCGCAGCAGCCAGCTTGGAAAGCAGCTGGAGGCAGCTAGCCCACCTCCTGCCTAACAACAGTTGCCTATGGGCCGTGGGAGCGAAATAGTTTTGCATCGGCAATATCGCCTTAGCTAAACAACAGCACAGATTAGTATCGTTTCCCGCTTTAACCAAACAACAACTCTCAAGAAACGACACCGAGAGCTTGCAAAAGGCCTCCAGAACCTTGGCTGAAGCGCACTGAGGTACTTGAAGGGTCATGGAAGGTTGGTCCAACGATTTTCCAACCAAGAGCATTTCTGCGAGGTGGCAACATGGTCAGACACTGACCACGCCGGGTGTGTGAGAACAAAGGAAATCTACGAGCGGCTCAGTAACCATGCTGGGGTCCAGGGTGATAGAGACTAGATGCAAGGCCCAGGCTGTGATCGGCTTTCCAGCGCTGAGGCAGAGTGTTACGGATTGGAGAGCGCAGTTAGCTCCGCATTGCCATTGGAAGCCGTCGAGGGCTTGGCAAAGTGAAGCACATAGACACTGCCTTTTAATGGGTGCAAGACTTGGTGCAAGATGGATGGGTGAGACTGCGTAAAAAAGAAACTGCGGAGATGCTAGCTGGTCTTTTGACAAAAGCGACTCACGGCAGAAGAATCCAGCTGTTTCTGTCGCAGATGAACTACTCCTTTGAAGATGGTCGACACACTCTAGCTTTGGATGTTTGAGAAGGGCTTGAGCCTGAATGGCTACCGAGCTGGCGGGCCCTACTTTGATCTCGTATGGGAGCTAAAGGCCTCCATGCTCGGGAGGCATGACGAGATTTGAGGGTCCGCCAGAGCCCGCGTGTACATTTGATTTGTGTTGGCACCTTGTTTCACGAAAGCCCTTTTTAGGGATCAAGAGCGCAGAAACAAGAGAGCCCAAATTCCTGTTTCAGCGCTTGCCATCTATTCGAGAGAAGGCAAACAAAATCCCCAGATCCCCAGAATGCCTCTTAAGCCATCTTTTCTTTATGAAGTACAAGTCCAGTAATTTGCAATTTCGGCTTTTGTAAACCTACGTTGGGGCAATTAAGTCAGCGCGGGTTCGTAATCGACCTGGGCCCCAGCACCCTGTTCGCATCAGACAGCTCAGAATCGTTTAGAATTTACTTCCCACAGGATGTGGGAACCATGTCTGACCGGCTTTTCCGTTACCCGGCCACCAACCAACATGGAACCTGACTCGTGGTCCTGGAAGACAATTTCCCTTTTAAAAGGACCCGTGTCGGGTTCCATGTTAATCGGTGGGAGGGTACACCTACGAACGGTGATCCACCTTTCAGGCAGTCCCCGTGGTTGCCCAGAAGCCGACGGTGCCGGCGAGCGAGGCAAATGAGGCGAGCGAGGCGAGCGAGGCGCCGGGTGAACCCAGGATCAAGAAAGCCGCTGGTTGTATATGAAAAGTTGGGTTTTAGGTCGCATCTCGGTGATAGCAAGGGAGCCACCTTCGAAGTGAAGTCGTGCTGTGGTCACTCGGAGGCCAGGAAATAGGCGAGCTCTCGGGGGTGCTGTGCGAAAACGCAGATTTTGGGCAACTGCCAAGCAAGCCACCCCCCTCGCAAACCCCAGCCTAGCCCCCAAATCCACCACCCAACTCCACCACCCAAACCTCCATCCAACCCGCACCCCCAAACCCCAGCCCCGAACCCCACACTGATTTTGAGGCTCCTCTTTGAGACGCCCACAGGCCTCAAGAGTTTTCATAAGCACAGCCCCGGTTGGCTTATCGGAACCTCGCTGTCAGTCAGCTTCAAACCGAAGTTGGTCAGAACTAAGATGGTTCGATCCGAGCCCCCCTGAGAGGCTTTGGGGATTCTCAGGGGTGCGCTGTTGCTTTTTCTGGGAACCCGGATAGATAAGCTCATCCTACCAATAGGTGGGTGTCACCAAAAGTGATCCGGAATCCCACTCAAAGGGGACACCCCCCGATTAACATCAGCCAGGGGTCGTCCCCTATGAATCCTATTAATCAACCAGCGGTTTATGGATCCGGGGTCAACATTGAACTCAAGTACTCAAAATAGGGGAAGCCCCAAAACTCGAAATTTCCCTTTAACCCAACCCAACAGAGGTACACATTTCCCTTGGAGTAGAAAGCAGCAATGGCAGGAACAGCTGCGCAACAACACTCAAGCACCAACAGGGCTCGCTGATTCTTTTCCTTTGGAGGGGGGAACCGCTTCCCAATAACAACAGTTCAAAAAGTTTAAAAGTAGTATTGCCCAATACTAAAGTAGGCCTTCCAGATTATGTCAGTGAAGGTTGTTGCTGCAAACAAACACCTTTTGGACTTGCTCAGGGGGAAGGGGGGGAGTGATCAATGCGATATCAGCAGTACCAAAAGAGGAGCGTCAGAAACCTGCTGTGGAATGAACCGTTTGGGGATAAAGGAAACCGCAAGGGATGGTTATAGGGGTCATTCCATTTCTCATTAACTACTGGCTGTTGCACCAGCAAGGAAACGGGGGCGGGCCCCGGTGTGTCCTCAGGGCGATGAACTGGCCGCGCTGGCACGACATCTCCGCGGCCTCGCACAGGAGGAGCGAACGGTGACCGACTAGGTTCTCGTAGGTCAGGGGTCCTCGAAATCGGAGACCCCCCAAAAATGGTTTGTTTCTGGGCGTTTTCCTTTTGAAATCATGCAAAAAAGGAGTTTGAGGAAACTGTAGATTTCCTCCTTTCGGCCTGTTTGACACATTTAAGGGGAGTTTTGCTTGCTAGAGTCGATGTTTGAAGGGGAAGTATGGGGACCTGCAGGTGGTTAGCAGATGGTTCCATGGGTCTACATCTGGGGCAACACAAATGCGGAAGGTTTCTTCGGGATCCACAAGATCCCTGATTTTCGGTTTGCGACTTGCAATGATCCACCCAAAGGCTGTGCCTTCAACGAAGGGTCCCTGAGTTGGGTGGTGTGGCCCAAGCTGCCACCCGGGTTTTGTTGCGCGACTTGTCACGTGTGCGGCTCAAAGATGGATCAGATACGCCCGAGTTGGGGGCTTGGATGGGTGGTTTGGGATTGGAACCCCTGGTTCTTGCAGAGGGCAACTGGGAAGCTACCCCCCAACAAGCCTAACCACCAAGCCAAATCAGGGCGCGTTGCTGTGGGAATATGAAGGTTTGAACCGCCAAGCTGGCTAAGGAACCTTTCGAATCCCTGGTGAAGGTGGCCAGGGTCACTGCGTGCCAGTCAAAGTTACCGATAGCCCGCAACCAGCTATTTTATGGTCTCTTTGCAAGGGGTTACCGATTTCAGGGGGCGCAACATGCGTGTTCTATGAAGCGGGTGCCATGAAGCAAGGCGCAAACGGACAATCATGTGTGTAGTATCCATGGGACCTACTGTGGATGGACGAACTCCATTTCGCACCACTTTGAAACTATGGAATTGAAACCATGCATGGTTTGTTGGTAGAAAACAGGGGAATCCGATCAGACACCAAGATTTCGGAACAGTGGTGCGAACTGGATTTTGCAACCATCCAGAGTATGTTAGAACCCTTTCAACAACGGGGCACAACACAAATTCGGTGCAGAATCATAAAGGCGCAAGAGCAACGTACGCCATTGAAAGGCCACAAAAGAGTCTTGGACGCCAAAAAGCGGAAGACAAAAGTCGGGGAAAGAAGCGTAAGCTACAGAAATGAGGCCGCCCTCGAAATTCAAGCTCGTAGCTCTTCGAAGCGAAGATTTTGAGTTCCCAAGACTTGCCCCTGTGGATGGCTTCCAACTCCATTTCGCACCGTTCAGAAACCGCTGGTGTCTGATGATTCCCCTGTTACCAACCAACGTCAGGCGGATCTTGTCCGCAGTTTCCAGAGCTCCGCTGGGCCCCCGAAATGGAGGTTCAGCCCTCTTGGCGCTGTAAAGCCGCCAGAAAAAGGGGTACCCTCCCATCAATTCGCATGGCGCCTGACGTTCGGAAAGTCCTGGTTGGGACCATTTTCCTTTTGCACCCCCGAACGTCAACCGGTGGGGGGGGCAACTTCAAGAAGCCGAACTTTTGGAGGAGACCCCAGAAATTCCATCCCTCCGTTTGCCTCATCGGCAGCGGTTTCGAGCCCCCCAAAAAAGACACCCCCCGATTTGGGTACGGGTCCAAATTAACCCACCAGGATATGGACCGCAGGTTTTAGACCTTGGTTCCTTTTAGCAAGCCATTTCGGGTACCTATTCTTGACCCACACCCATCTGAGGATGTGTCCCTTTCCCGCTCCGTAAGGAGCGGAGGCAGCAGCTGGCGAAGCTGCCGCCGGAACTGCACCAGCGGCTGAAGCAGCACCTTTTGGACGCCCGGCATGAAACGTCGCTTCCACTTCGAAAGCCCAAAGCATTGGGGTGCTCTGGATGCTTTGGGTTTGGTGTGGACTCATCTTCCGTTGGCTGAAGGATATATACACATACATATTTAAACAATTATTATTATTATTATTATTATTATTATTATTATTATTATTATTATTATTATTATTATTATTATTGTTGGTTTCAATCGGAATCTATCACTACTGGACATATTTTCTCAACATGTTCTATTCTTTTCCAGGAGACTTAAGCAAATGGAAGCGAAGAGACGCCCCTTTGGTTCGCATGACTTGCTGGTTCGATAGGCAGGGAATGAGAAAAGCAATGCCCCCTACAAACCATCTCTTGTGGTTTCCTTTAAGGGAAGCCCAAGGTTCACAGCACCCAGCGAGGTCATTCCCTGCCCATCGCCCCAGCAAGATGAGCAGCAACCAAGAGGTGCAGAACAAGTTGTTCATGACATGTTTGATCCAAACACAGTTATTCATGAACTGTTTCGACAAATTTGCCCTCTCAAATGGAGATACTGTGGATGGACGAACTCCATTTCACACCTCCGGTCAGAAACCCAGTATGATTCCCGCGTAACTACCGGTAACAAGCCATGGTTTCAATTCCCATGGTTTCACTTCGTGCGATTTCTGGATTTCACACCTATCCGTAAGAGAACATTTTGCCAGGTCCCAGCACCGCCGGGGCCTCGTTGGGCGCGTCTGCGCGAATGCGCCGAGGCCAAGGCGGAAGATGCGGATGCTTCGAAGCCGGCGAAGGAAGCGGAGGCGGCTCAGGAAGCGCTGGCTGAGTGAGTGGCGCGTCCCTTTTGGATTGGGCACCCTGCAAAAGGGTGGGTGTTCTCCTGGTGGTTTCCCTTAAAACGCACCAAACATGGTGGGGCTTAGTTTTGGCTTCCCTTTAAAACAAGCAAAAGGGGCCTCTAAATGTTGGGGTCGTCCGTTTGGCTTCCCTTCAAAACACCAACAAAAAGGGTCATCTAAAGAAAGACACGCCCTCACGTTGCACTTCTTTACGTCTGTAAGTTGTTGGCCCGGCCAATCTGTTGACTTCTTGAGTCTTGTGCACAAGAGATGTGGTTTGCGAGCCGCCGTGTGTGTTTGCATGTGTTTGCACCTGCAATGCACCTTGGTGACAGTTGGAATGTGTTGAACTAGCAACCTTCGGTCACACTCGCGTTTGCCTCGAATTGGTCGGAGCCATGCCCAAACCGTCCGTCTCCTAAGCGAGTCCAAGGGGTCTCGTTTTCTCGTTTCAAGAGCCTGGACGGCGTTCCGCAGGAGAAAGAGCGACGCGAGCGCGAGAGGGAGGAGCAAGCAAAGAAGGACCTGGAGATCGCCAAGTCACTCACTTAGAGCGATGAATGATATTCTGGCTTTCTGACTGAGCGTGCATGGGTCACTTTCCCAATTTAGTCGGGAATATGGTCTTTTTTTCGTGGTTTCCCCCACAGGTGGTCCTACTGTGGATGGACAAAATCCTGCACCACCTAAAAGAACTAAATCACCCCAAGTATGCAGGATTTCGTCCATCCACAAAGCTCAATGGCGCAAGCAAACCAGTCTCGGTCTGCTTGGAAACTGTGCTCACGCGCGCTGGCTGCATGAGGGCAACCCCGCCACTGAAGCAGCCACGACTGGCAGGTCATGTTGACCCCGGTCCGGATTGATGAATAGGGGTTGTCCCTAGAGGAACCACCCCCCTTATTGATAGGAGGGAGGGGTATATTAATTAATCCGGGGTCAACATTTTCGTCAAGCAGATGAACAAGCTGTTGCTGCTCCAAGTGGACACAAGCCTCAGCCAAGGCAACAAGCTGAAGCGATGGAGCTGGAAAGAAAGCGGAAGCGAGAGGTGGGGATTTGGGGATATCTGTCTTGGGTGCACTCAGGAACGAGCCGGGCTGATTCCATTAGCAGCTCGCGCCGTTGCTTGTTTGTCAAATCCTGCAGTGCTGCGGGAATTGAATTGACCCTCTTTTGTTGGTTGCGCACTTGTGCCTTCTGGACTTGAGTGGGGTCCAGTGGTGAGCAACTTGTCGCATCCTTCAAAGGCGCGGATGCATGTTTTTCTCAAAGAGGCTCAGGCCCGCTAGATTGACTGCCTGAAGCCGGCCCGATGTGCACGCATAGTCAAGCACCCGTTTTTGCAAGGCCGGAGACGCCAAAAACGTGTTGTTCCGCTTTGCGAAATATGAGAACCTGGGAGCCGGATTTCGCCCAATCGAGACTCTGAGCGTTTATGTCGGACGCCCCTGGTCGAGGTGAGTTGGTTGACTTGGGGAAAGCGGCTTTGTGGTTGAAATTTATGCAAGGGACGGGTGGTCGACGCACATGCATCTGTACAGGGAACCCTCCTCTTGTGGCGAGTTTGGCGCCCCCTCCCACCAAAAGAAAAGGTGCGAAGGGCTTGAGGCTTCCCCAAGGCGCCAAGGGCTTGAGGCCCTTCGAAGCTCGAGGCCGCGCAGGGCCTGATCGCCGCCATGCTTGACGAGGACACCGCGAGTCCTCCCGAGGAGAGGATGAATCTCAGGATGAGCGGCCGGCAAAAACTGTTTTTTTTCCACAGGCGGAAAGGAGAGAATCTGTTCGACTGTCTATTAACTTGGAGTTGGTACCCCAAATTTTTGGTTGGTGTTTCTAAAGGAACACCCAAGGGAAAAGCCAAACCCATTTCAGGGGCCCACACATCATGACGAGCCGCCCATGTCCAGAATGCTCGGCGGTCATTTGGCCTGTGAATTTCCGGCACCTCACGGGTTCTCCTTTTCGCTTGAGGCAACAACCTTCCGCATTTGGGGGGGGCGTTCCCTGATTCCCTGCGCTTGCCTGCGTTTGCTAGGGGGGAACCGCCAAAATGAAAATGGGGGGGTTGGGTTTCCTTTACAACCAAAACAACCGGGGCCTTTTGCAAGTTAAACACGTGTTGTCTTTTGGCGACTCCTCAGGAGCAGGTCAAGAAGGCGCCTTTGCAGGAGCTGCGAAAGGAGCAGGAGGCACCCGGAGAATGGAAGCCAAGTGCCACTCTGGGGTTGATATACAGTTTAGTTTAGTTTAGTTATTCAGTCAGTTAATTAGCTAGGTCCTTAGTCAGTTTAGTGTAGTTTAGTTTAGTTTGGCTTGGTTTTGTTTAGTTAGTTAGTTAGTTAGTTAGTTAGTTAGGTAGTTAGTTAGTTCTTTAGTTAGTTAGTTAGTTAGTTAGCTAGCTAGTTAGTTAGCTAGTTGGGTAGTTAGTTCACCTAGTTCAGCTAGTTAGCTAGGTAGTTGCGTTAGGTAATTTAGTTAAGCTTGTTCTAACGCATGCTTGCTGGCTGTTTAGCTAGAAAGTTAGTTGGTCAGCTGGTTGGCTAGCTAGTTAGTTGTTCAGCTAGTTAGTTAGTCAGCTAGCTAGTTAGTTAGGTACCCAATTAGTTAGAGTTGGTTTGGTGGATTTAGTTAGTTAGTCAGGTAGTTATTTTCTTGGGTTACGTTGTTAGTCAGCTAGCTGGGTTGGCTGGTTGGCTGGCTGGCTGGCTGGCTGGCTGGCTGGTTGGTTGGTTGGTTGGTTGGTTGGTTGGTTGGTTGGTTGGTTTGCTAATCGGTGCCTGCCTGCTTGCCTGCCTGCTTGCCTGCCTGCCTGCCTGCCTGCCTGCTTGCTTGCCTGCTTGCCTGCTTGCCTGCTTGCTGCTTACTTACTTACCTAGCGAGCGAGCTACTTAGTTTGCTTGTTTGATGGTAGTCATTTATGTATTTAGTTAGTTAGTCTGTTAGTCAGTTAGTTAGTCAGTTAGTTAGTCAGTTAGTTAGTTTTTTAGTTAGTTATTTACTTCGGGGGAACATGGGAAGCCACTCCCATTCGCCACTAAACCGCTGGGCTCACCAAACTAGTGGGAAGCTGAAGTTGCTCCCATCGTTTCCTCACAGGCAGGACCTCTACTTCAACATGAGCCACAATCAATCAATACCGGGTACCGGGTGGATGCAGGTTAAGGGATAGTCCCAACCATAAATGGGTGCCTTTGCCGCCTACGGTTCTGTGAAGTTGAGTTCAAGGAATTGATTCTGGCTCACATGGCCTCATTCCGGGCCATAGCCGAGGGACAGTCGATCATCCCAAGCTAGGTCCCCCAGTAGTGCCCTTTTACACTTTTTTGGGGGAGGGTTTCTTTTACTAAAATAGACAACAGAAAAAGGGCACCCTTATTCTAACCTCTCTACTGGAGGACCTGGCAAGAAAGAAACCATTTAAGGACATGGCCATCCACCTAAGACAGCAACAAAAAGGCCGAGCCAAGCATGACCCAAGCCACCCAAAGCCGTGCAAAGCTGGAACTTACCCTCGGTCCAACAATCAAATCATGGCGGTGGACAAGGAGTTTGGAAGACCGTCCTCTTGCAACTTTCCAGGTGAGGTTAATTATGAGTACCTCAAAAAAACAGCATATGGTGCACAAAACCCATTTCGCACCAGGCGTTGGTGATTCCCAGCACAGTTTCGTTGCTTGGCAAACGAGCAGCCATCCATACCAACTGCTTGAAAGACGAGCACACCTGACCCCTCAGACCGCTCACTCCCGCCTGAGACCGCCGCCATCAAGCCAGACCCCTCGCGGTGCCAGGCGTGGCGACGTGACGCACCCTGGTTTCCGCGTTCGGGTGACGCTACCTCTACCGCACCCTCCTAGGTCCCCCAGAAGTGCCCTTGTACCAACTTTTTTGGGGAGGGTTTCCTTCTAAAATAGGCCACAGCAACAAGGGTACCCTCATTCTAACCTCTCTACTGGAGGACCTAGCCTTTGCTTTCAACTTTGTTTCTGGCTGAAACCTAGCTTCACCTCTCAGAACCCGGCTTTGCAGTTCTGCCGAAAAGGATTGAGAAGCGGAGGGTTTGCAGAAGTGACCAAGAGTCAGCCAGGAAGTGACCAGCAGCGAAGTAGACAGACTGAAATTGCTTGATGGAAGAGAGATAATATACATATATATACACATACACATACACATTACACACACCCACACACCCACCCACCCACCTGCCCGCCCACCCGCCCGCTCGCCCACCCACCCACACTTCAAACAGAGTTTGTGGGGTTAGCCACTTTTTGCTTTGTCAACAGGGCTTGGTTGAGCCACTTTTTGCTTTGTCGGCCACTATGATTTTGGTCGAGGGACGTTTTGGGAGTGAACGCCCGGCAGCATTGTTCAACTGTCGCCTTGAGCGAGACTGTGTCCCCAGCGATCACGCAGCACGTGGTCCACCAAGCAAACTTGCTCACCCATCAACCTCTGCTTGAGTTACCCATATTCTTGTAAGTAGCCGTTTTCACAAACCCCGACATTGGCACGACACAAGGCCCGGAAAGATAAGGAGAAGCAAAGTACGCATGGAAAGAAAAGGAAAGAAAGAACATACTGTGGATGGACGAAATCCTGCACCACCCATGAAACGCTGGAATGATAATTCCTCTGTAAACACCAACAAGCAATGGTTCGCATGGTTTCAAAGTGGTGCAGGATGTACGACAAAACGAACGAAAGAGCAAACAACAGAACAGATCACCAGAGCATGCCGGGTTGCTCGGCGCCCCGCAGGCGAGAACATGGAAGGGCGGCCAATGCTCTCTTAGGCCGGCGTCTTCTTTGGCGTGTGCCAAACGAATTCTCGGCGCAGGTGGTGCACCCGTGTTGCGGTGGATGCCCGGGTCCCTGTGTGTTGCAAGTGAACTAGCCACATGCAGCCCCAAAGCTATGGTAAGTCGAAGCAGATGTCTTTCTTTGGCGGGGGGGGGCACTTCCCCCTCCCCCCCCCTCCCCCCCCCAAAGAAAAAGGGGATGTCCTTGTGGTTTTCCCTTAAAGCCGCCAACACAAGGGAACCTCCCAGAACAGGAGCCACACCCATCTGGGGGGAACCCCCCGCGATGTGTCAAAATGGCTTGGCCTTCGTAGGGCTCGACACCGGAACGCAGACCCGAGAAATGGGGAACGGAGAGACGGTCCAGCGGTCTAAGGTGCCTGGTGAGTGATAGGTGTGTGCCGGAAGCGGCTGGTCCAGAAGAGTTCAAGAGTTGGGAGGGGATATGAGAGGGTTTCAACCCCCGCCACCAAAAAAAACGGTGGTTTCCTCTTGGTGTCTTTTTAAACCGAGGCAAAAAAAAGGCTACCCTCAACATACACCTTGGATGCCCGCAAAATTGCAAGTCGACCCACGAACAACCAACCACAAACCCCTGTAAATTCAGCACATTACCGTGGTTCCGCAGGTTCCCCTACTTGAGATATTCCGGGAATTTTCCAAACCCCTGGTTTTGGTGTGAAACACGCCAAACAACGCAACATATTCGTTTTTTGATTTACACCCTGGTTTGTTGGGGTTAAATGTGCAAAAAAAAGCAACCACGGGGAGAAGTCGGGCTCCAGGTTCTCGCAGCTCTCACCTCGGTCTCCGATTTCGGCCGCAGGCCCTGCTCCGAGCATCGGCTGTGCCACTCCCACGAGCGCCAGCTTTGCTCCGCGAGGCCCCGGCGGAGTCTTCGGGGCGAATTTTATGGCGACGAAAAACCCCGTCTCATGGCAGGTCCCCCAGCAATTGGTGCCCTTTCTCTCACCCCTGTTTTGGTTGGGAGGGGAAACCCCTGCTGAAATAGACTACAGAAAAAGGGTACCCTTATTCTAACCTCTCTACTGGAGGACCTAGCTTGCCTTAGACTTCGAACTCTTCGCTGGCTCCAAAGGAGAAACTCCTAAGCAAAACCTTACCCGTAAAACCAAAACCAAAACCCTAACCCTGTTGTTGTTGGTTGGTTGGTTGGTTGGTTGGTGGGTGGGTGGGTGGGTGGGTGGGTGGGTGGGTGGGTTGGTGGGTGTTGGTTGGTGGGTCGGTCGGTCGGTCGGTTGGTTGTTGCTTTTCTGCAGACTTGTGACTTTCCGCCGCGGCTGACTTCGCCCAAAGCGAATCGACTTGAGACTTGGCCTTTTGGAAACGCTATGGCTCCAAACCCTATGGCTCCATTTTCAGTGGCGTCAAAAGGTGATCACCTTTTATGTCTGGGCCCCTTGAGTTTCTGAGTTTTGGTGTTCCATCATTTTCTTGACTTTTTGCGGGGGGTTTAAGTCTCACTTGGCCAAAGCGAATGGATCTGAAAGGACCTTCTGGTTTCCCCGATTTGGTCCATAGGCCTTTGGTTCCAAACCGTTCACCTGTTATCTGGGGGTCAAGTGAGCATTTTCCCAAAACAAGAAGCCAAATGCCGTGCTGTGTCAACTGATTTGTTGGGAAACAACAACGGAATGCAATAACTATGAACAGAGATAAATACACAACGAAAGTAACAAGAAATGAAATAACAAAGACAGACATGTAGAAATAACGAAAGAGAGAAACATGAAGGAAACTAGGAAGAAACACGGAACAACAGAAGAGCGAACAAATGAAAGCAAGAAAAGAATAAATCAAGAAACAAACCAAGAAGCAAACAAATAAACACAAGCAAGAAAGAAAGAACGCAAGCAAGACACACATAAACAAAGAACTAACGAAAGAAAGATAGCGAACGATCAAATACACAACGACAGAAATAAAGGTCGAACTCAACAAATAAGTATGTAGAATGAAATAGCGAACAAACGAAAGAAGCAACGAAAGAAAGACGGAAAGAGCAAAACAAAGAATGAAAGAGCAACAGCAAAATAGAAGAAAGGCAGAGGCAGACGGAAAGAAAACAAGAAAGGCAGAAATACATAAACCACAAGTAAAGAACAAACAAAAGAGATAAACCAATAAATGTACAAACAGAGAACAGCAGAAATACATAAAGACATATATGAGACAGACAGAACGACAGAACGACAGAACGACAGAACGACAGAACGACAGAACGACAGAACGACAGAACGACAGAACGACAGAACGACAGAACGACAGAACGACAGAAGGAAAGAAACAGATAAATCAGGAAATAAAGAAAGGAAGAAAAGGGAAGGGAAGGAAAAACAAGGGAAGGGAAAGCAGGTAAGACCCCAAAAGCGCTTGAGATCTGCAGGATCTGACGGGTCGTTTGCCCCACCAAAGTCTCGCCGCGGCTCGAGCGGCTCGCGCTCGGCGCCGCAGGGGCCTGGCGCAGGGCTTCGTGACGGCGCCGCTCCGAGCGACGGCCGTGGAGCCGGGGGCCTCGAGCGAGGGGCGGGTGCCGAAGGACTTGGGACCAGTCCGAAATGGATTTCCCTTGGTAACCAGTGGAGAAGCCATGGGTCTGCATGGAGAAACCATTGGTGCGTGTGTGTGCCTTGGAGTTTTTTTTGAGGGGGGGGAGGATTCACCCGAATTGTTCGGTCGTTTCTTTTTGGGCCGGCCAAGAGGAAGCCACGGCCGTTTTTGGTTGACCCCTTGCTACAAAGGAGCAGTTCAGCACCGTGTTTTTTTCTTTTTGAGATGCTCCGATATAGGCTGCGGAAGCATGGCATTTGGAAATGGGATGATTGGAGAGCTCAGTCTTAAGGGACCTCTTCGGAATGCAACTCGAAGAGGTGGGGCGGACTTGTGTGAGCAATTGACAACACAATGAATTGAAAGAGAATGAGAGAATCCACCCAATTTCCTCACTGAAACCGCAAAAACAAAAAACATTCTTTGGGCACAAGCCAAGTTGTCCGTGGCTCATGCGCCCAGTTGTGCATCCATTGCCTTTGGAATGGTCCTTGATGTCCTTGTCAAAAGCCGAAGTTGACATGAACACGACCCTTTGCAAGGCCATCACATGTGTTTTTAAGGTCTTTTCCTGAAGCTTCGTGTGTGTGTGTGTGCAGGCATGCCACCCAGATGCTGGTTAAAACACGGATAGATCCTGGGGCTTCACAACCCGAGAGGTGCACTAGGCAGGAATTGACCATCCGAATCTGTGCGCTGGCACCACACTGTCACATGCGTTCCGGTCAATATCTCTCGTGGCCCCTTACGTATACCCCACGACTCCGGGTGGTGTCCCTGTGAAACCATCCAAAGAAGGGCCCACCCATTTCGAGAAACTGTTTTTTTTGTTCCTCTGTTGGTGTTTTGTTTCAACACGTGTTCGTCCATTTCAGGTGAGTTTCCCTAGAGTTGATGCTCGGAGAATGTAGGGAACCACCTGAGTGGGTTCCATCTAAAAGCTTGGCTGGCGGGCTTTGGACGACTATTTCAGCTGGACTGTTGAACTATGGGATGTAAATCCATCCCGTCCGTAGATTAGTTTGTTACACCTTGGGACCTGAGATGAAATTTTGGCCAGGTCACCTTCCAACGGAAGCCAAGGTGGCCGAAGGCAGTTCAAACCTCAGGCCTTTGGCCCAAGTTCGGGACCCAGACATAGAAATCAACCGACCCCCCCAAAAAGCTATGGCCGGCTTCCATAGGCGTCCTTTTTGGTTGTTTTGCTCGAAGAATAGATGGTCTTCGATTCCTGGTTTACCTGGTTGAATCATCTACCAGGGAAACCCATCTATTCGCCCCCCGAAAAGGACACCTACTGTGGATGGACGAAATCCATTTCGCACCACTTTGAAGTCATGGGAAACCATTGTTCGTTGGTATTTACACGGGAATCATCCTTCCAGGGATTTTTTTGGGTGGTGCGAAATGGATTTCGTGCATCCACGGTATGGCCGGCGTCTGGTTTCCGGAAGTCTAAAAGGGACCCAGCGACTGGAAGCGAGCTCTCAGGCCGCAGACCATAGACTAGACCGAGTCATCGGGGCCTAGTCTGGGGGCCTGGCGCAAGACACGTTTCGCCTTTTAGGGTTTAGTGGGGTTTAGTGAGGTTTTCCATGTAACCCACAAGCTAAACTTTCAGCAGGGCATCTGAGGACAGCCCAGGCAACGACTTGTTCGCAAGGCCAACGGAGATTTCTACCCAAGGATGCCTTTCAATGGGTGAGTTGATCGGTTTCCGACACGGAACCCCGATCCAATCAATCGATTGGGAGCTCTCCGTTCGCACTTGACCCCAGTGCGCGAGTTGGGTAGGGGTGTCGCTGTCTTAGGTGCTATTTGGGTGGATCTTTCGTTAAACTTTTCGAAAGGACACGTGTATTGCCTCATTCCCCCCCCGCACCCCCCAAGAAGTCACACTTTTGGCGCATAAAGCCAGCAAGTTATAGTCAGGGCATTTATGGCTTGCATTTTCAAGCGGAACACCCTCCAACAGGATTGGCGGACAGAAATCGTCATGTAAATGATGTCTTCCAAAAAGTCCCGACAAGCTTTAGGGGCCAAGGGTTTTGATTTAACCCTTGATCAACAAGGCCCTTGACTCATAGGGCGGCTTAATCCGCTTTTAGAGCGGATTTGGTTCACAAGGCGAAACACCCCCCACTTGCAGCTGGTTGAACATTGTCTTTTCTCACTTTCTGTACTGGGGGGAAGGGGTGGTTGACTGTTGCAGGGTGGGTTCTGTGATGCCAGCCCTTCTTTATTTCGTCAGCTCTTCAACTGTCCGCACTGGAAAAATACAAAAACACAAATACAAACAACAATCTCAAGGGGATGTGCAACTGGCTCAGAACCCGGAGGTGATGTCTGTTTGGTGCCCCCAGATTGACGTGGCACCACAGCCTTTCCGTCCGTGACAGCAAAAACATCTCCTTTTGGGTTGCATCCCCTCTTGGGTTGCATCCCCTCTTGGGTTGCATCCATGTTGAACTTTTCTTCGATGCCGGAGGTCTGTTTTTTTTAACGTTTCAATGGCCAGAGGGCCTCTGTTTGGGATAAGCGTCCCTTGAACATCAACTACATCTTACGATGCCTCCAGGGCCTTTTTTGACAAGCCCTGATGCAGATCCCGAAGGCTCCAAAGGGTCCTTTCTGATGTTTAGGGTACTGAAAGGTCAACTTGTTCATAAGCAAAAACAAAAACAACAATCCCTCAGACCCTCAAACCCTCAGACCCTCGGACCCTCAAACCCTCAGACTCTCAGACCCTCAAGCCCTTGAACCTTGGCCGTTAGAACAAGAGACTCCTAAAGGCCCCAGGCCACAGGAGGCCGGGCTGAAGATGTCCCTTGACCCCGGACGTGGCGCAAGAAGGTCGTCTCATCTCCCCGGCAGCGGGCGGTTTCCTGTGGATGGTTCCCCTGGAAAACCGCCCGCAAAAAAGAAAGAGCACCCTGCCCAGGAGCCAGCGACCGCCAAAGCTGCGGGGAAGAAAAAGAGGGAAGCCGCGCGGGCCACGCGCCACGGGCTTTGCGTTCAGCCCTTTGGACTTGCGCTTTGCCTGTTCCATGCACCTTGAGAAGTTCTTCTTGTTTCTTTCCGGTTTGCAAACCGTCTTTGTTCTTCGGGGAGCCTTATCTGGGGTGCTTTTGGCTTTGACCACCCACCAGGTGCTGAATTGTTTTGGTACAAACGGCTCTGAGCCCCCCTCTCCCCGGAACCGGAAGGGATCAGGGGTCCGTCGGGGTGCTGTTCGGGGATTCTTCTCTTGAAGGCGTACGGCCGGTTTTTGGAACCGATTTGGCCGTGGGTACCCCCAGTGAACATCCCAATCCCCACTGAAATAGAGCAAAATGGGTGGTGCACCTACCCCAAAATGGTACCATTGGTGTTGACCCACAGCCATTTGGGGTTTCTCGAAAGCCACAAAGGAGCCGGATTTTGGTTTGGAAGTTGGGGCTTGCGACGCGGTGTCCATTCGCTGAAGGTGGTCCGGTTTTTCAATTTATTGGGTGGGTTTGAAGGAAACTGGTCATGAACCCGAAGCCAAGAATGACTTCAACCCAGGCGTTCCATGTTTGGCAGAAATCAGCCGAAGCAAATGAGTTGTTTGTTTCTTCCCGCGGGGAAACGACCCTCCCCAAACTTTCCAAAGACCCAGATTCAACTGGGTGGAACAACTCCTGTGCTTTTCCAGGGTTTCCTCCATTTCCCTTTTTGGAGCCTCCAAACGTGGCGATCGTTTCAATGGAAACCACTGGTGAGTTGAACAACCTTTGATGTGGGAAAATCCAGTGATCCCCATGTTCCCAATGTCCTTTGTCAGGTAGGTGAAGGGTGGGCTTTTTGGCTTTCTTCCGATCCTGGACTTGAGTTACTTTTGGGTTTAGACTGCGAGCCGCTCAAATTTCATCAACTTTTTGGACAACCAGAAGAGTGTGGAAGACCCTGAAAACTGGCAGGACGGAGATGCAATGACCTCTTTGACCCCTTCAGGGGGTTGGTGTCCGTTTTGTTTCCCCAAAATACCATCCAAGAAGGGGACCCCTATTTTGAGAAACACTCATACCGCGAATGGACGAAATCCGTTTCGCACCACTTGGCATGGATGAAGCCATCAAAACACCACGGAGTTGTCACCACCTGCCAACTGGCGCGTGGATTTTCTCCATCCACAGTGGTTGTCTCAACAGGGACCCCCCCAATCCATTGCGCCAAGAAAGGAATCCAGGGGCTTTCTTGGGTTTGGATCTCTTGTCTCCAGAGGAAGCCGTAAGATTGCGGTTTCCCTTTAGCTTCTCCATAATCCAAATCCAGTTGGTGTCCTTTTGGTTTGCCCAGAACGCCAGCCGCTATTTTGATTGAACAACTCAGATGGCTGCGTGTCAAAAATAGGCAGCCAAAATGAAACCCTGGTAAATGGAACCAAGGACTGACACCTACGGTTCCCTAGTGGTTTCATTTTGACCCATACCCATATGGGGTCTGTCTCAACAGCACCCCCCCCCCCATCTTTCAATTTATGAAGCAGGAGGCCAGTCATGCCTTGGGCTCCTGCGGTGTGGAAGCTCAACGGGGGGGGGGAAGAAGAGTTGGGGTCAGGGTTTTGGGTTTAAGTTTTTTTTGGGTGGGTGGGTGGGTAGGTGGGGGGTTGGGGGCGTTTAAGCTTGTTTTTTGTAGGGGGTTGGGGCTCGGGGTTTAGGGTTTGGGGCGGGTTCCCTTCGCAGCTTTGGAATCTCTAAACTTGGACTTGTTCTTTTTCTCCGTGCTGGCAATTGGGGCCCGTCATCCAAAGCTTGGGTCGAGGGTCGAGGGTCCTGGGAAACCACCATGAAAAACACAACAAACGCCAACTTGCACAGGCTTTCCCACGTGGTTTTCGGCTGACCGGCTTTCTGGACGCTTTTTTTTTTTGCGGTGATGTCCGAGGCCCAGGGCATGGAAAGCCATAGCACTGGATTTGGCCACGAGTTTCTATGTTAGAATTTGCCACGGTCAAATGAAAGACCCTCCAAATTTAGTCCACCCTGTATAAAGTAGTCGTTTGGGCAAACCGCAGACAAGGACACATGGGTGTGTCTTTTTCTGAGGGCACCATTCGTTGGCTGTTTTCAAAGGGACACCAAAAGCACATTTTTCCCCCAACAGCTGAAAGCTATGGGGTCTCTGCCCAGGCTCGTTTGGGTATGGGGAAGCTGTCATCCGGTTCTGGGGTTGTCGGCGGTTCTGGGGCTGTTTGGGGGTAGCGGTGTGAATAGATTGCGAACTATGCCTCTCTGGAGGAAAGCGAAAGACTCAGCGAACTGGAGGCAAACTCTGATGAACCCGATGGTGAACAAACGGAGGAAAGCGAGGTCGGCGTGGCAATCGGAGTACTTCTGGCCTTGATCAAAACGGTTGGCTGACATGCTGAATTCACGTGCTGTGCGACGAATTGAAGGCTAGCGATGCCATTGCTCTGCACCCAGCAAAGACATCATCACCATGGATGTCACGTAGGTTGGCTATGTGACAGTGACGGAAGCCAGAGTTGTGTACCAATTTGTGTAGGGTAGGCAGCGTCCCTGCAAGCGACGTGTGGGAAGGGTTTCAGGCAATCCAAACAGGCTGTACTTCGTAACGTCAGGGGACCCTTTCTGGGTTGGTTTTAGGGAAGCCAAAAAGACAACCACCATGTTAGGGGTGGTGGGTTGTTGCATTTCATTTGAATCACTCATTTGTGATCGTGTTATCCACGTCAGTTGCAGTGATGTTGGCGGTTGATGCGTGTAAGTTGGAACTCCAGTTGGAGCTTAGGAGGCCTTTGTTTTGCTTAGTTCTAGGCATCAACATCCTTCAAGGTGAACCTCTCATTTCCTTGACATGTGGAACTCCTGCCGGCAAATCGTCAGCGGAAGGAGGGCGGTTCCCAAAAAGAACGATTAGGTGAAAAAGATGACGGCATTTTGGGGCGTGCCCTTTGAGATGCATCCCGTTTTTTGGATATCTCCCATTACCGCAGTCATGTTTGTGCGCTTTTCTGGAAAGAAGGACAAAGCCGCACAGTGGGTTCATGTGTTTGGCGCTTTTCCGGAAAGAAGGACCGTTGTTGTTGGAGGGCCATTTTTCTAGCCAAGACGAAGAACAAAATCCCAAAATAAAACCAGAGAAAAAAACCAAGTTAAATCTCGACCCGTTGTTTTTTTTGGGGGGCGTCGTAAGCCTTACCGGAAGAGAGCGCTCGAGGTCATCACCTCCTGAAGATGGTGGCGCCCTGCGGTTCAGGCAGGGGACTGAGGTCGTTTTGGCGCCGCTGCCTGCGGTTGTTGAAATGGCTGTGGTTGTCAAAACCAATGGTACCCCTGGTGAACAGAAAAATAAATGGGTACATGGGTGTTCATCCGCCCCAACTTGGCGGCATAGGTTGTGACCCATGGCCAAGTGTTTGCCCTGAAATGGCGGTGGTAAACGTCGCCTGTTGGGCAATTTACTGTAAAGTGGGTTTCCTTTTGCTGGGGTGATATGTAAAGGAGCTACATGGAACTCCCTGTGAGTGGCCCAGGCAGTTGGTTATCCTCCACCTGAACTGGTCGCAGCATTGGCCACCCCATAAAAGGCGAACCCAGCGGCCGAAACGTCGCTGATGGGGGCGTTTTGAAGGGGTTTGGAAAGCGCCTACAGTTACAATTCAAGGGCTATGGGAAGAATGGGGACATCACAAATCTGGAGGGTCCCTTGTGAATTTTCAGTTTTAAACAGGGTCAAAGTGACTCCGAAATATGGCCCATATTTGGTTGGCCCAATAGGGACATCCAAATCAAAGCCCTTTGTAGTCGGAGGCTTGCCTTGCCGGGATAGATTTTGACTCAAACTTCATGTTTTCTGATGTCCAAAAGGGTCTAACCAAAGGTTCATGTACGTATTGAGACATAAACGTACTCTAGGGCAGGCACGCTCCGAGATTGTTTACATGTTAATGCAAGGAGCAAACGAATTGCTTGCTCTCACTCAGCACCAAGCTTAGATTTCACATGCCTCGCAACCCCTCTTGGAATGCTCTTTTGCTCACTCCCCCGACTTCCTGCACGATATCTTTTCTCGGGGAGTACCATGTGGCAAACTCATCGCCCGGACTTTTTGTGGCCATCCCGTTCAGCAAGTGAGTCTAGTGCATCCCCTCGGATTCTTGGATTGTTGGTGTGTATAGGATAGTTGTGAGCTCCCCCACGCACTGTTTAGCTTGGGATCAACCGCGATCCAAGATCCCCAGGGCGCTTGGTACTCGAAGGAATGGTCTTTGAGGGTTGAGGATTCAAAGTACCTCCTTAGAACTGAATTGATGATGGTGAAGTGGGAGTGGAAAGGCGCCATAGCCAGGCCTATGACCTAAGATCTTAGAGCCAAAAGTCAACGGGTGAAACGGGCACTCCGAATGGAACACCTTCTTTGTGCGAATCTGCCAACCGATGGTCACTCAACTGGGTGTGGCCTCTTGTAAACGGTGGCCTTCAAGGAGCACCAAAAGGACACCCCACCCTTATTATTAGTAGTTTTGGGGGGAGGTACTATAATTACTTTGGGTTTTGCGGGGAGGTATTATTATTATGAGTTTTATTGGAGGTGTTATTATTATTAGGTTTGGTGGGAGGTATTATTATTATTATCAATAGTTTTAGGGGAAGGTATTGTTGTTATTATTAGTTTTTAGGGGAGGTATTATTATTATTATTATTATTAGTCTTAGGGGGAGGTATTATAATTATTGTTGGTTTTGCGGGGAGGTATTGTTACTATGAGTTTTATTGGAGGTATTTATTATTATTAGGTTTAGGGGGCGGGGAGGTATTATTATTATTAATAGTTGTTGGGGAAGGTATTGTTGTTATTATTAGTTTTAAGGGGGGGTATTATTATTGTTAGCTTTAGGGGGAGGTATTATAATTATTTTTGGTTTTGCGGGGAGGTATTGTTACTATGAGTTTTATTGGAGGTATTTATTATTATTAGGTTTAGGGGGCGGGGAGGTATTATTATTATTAATAGTTGTTGGGGAAGGTATTGTTGTTATTATTAGTTTTAAGGGGGGGTATTATTATTGTTAGCTTTAGGGGGAGGTATTATAATTATTTTTGGTTTTACGGGGAGGCATGATTATTATGAGTTTTATTGCAGGTGCTATTATTATTATTAGGTTTGGGGGGAGGTATTATTATTATTATTATTAATAGTTTTAGGGGAAGGTATTGTTGTTATTATTAGTTTTTTAAAGGGAGACATTATTATTGTTAGTTTTAGGGGGAGGTATTATAAGTATTTTTGGTTTTACGGGGAGGTATTATTATTATGAGTTTTATTGGATGTATTATTATTAGGTTTGGTGGGAGGTATTATTATTATTATTATCAATAGTTTTAGGGGAAGGTGTTGTTGTTATTATTAGTAGTGACCAAGAGATGAGAGAGTGGCCATTCCTTTCTCTACGTCCCTCAACCTTCGGGTCTTATTAGTACGGAATGGAGTGACTGGAGAATAAGAGAGAGAAGGAATAGAGGGACAAGGGAAGAAGGAATGAGAGATAAAGAGATAGATGGTAGGGATAAGATAAGACTCACCTATAGACACAGCATATGATTGAGAATTTTCCGGTAGAAATCTCTTGATTATTCCTCTCTTTCTATTTCTTGGAAATCCTATCTCTTGGGCAACAGGAAAGAGATGTAAATAGAAAAGCAGTCTAAAAGCATTTAATTGTAATCCAAAAGTGCTTTCCTACATGCTATTACACCAAAGAATCTCCAAATGTAACCGCCAATGGCAAAGACTCAGGATCTACAATAATAATATTGGATCTCATGGAAACTTTTAGGGGAGGTATTATTGTTGTTAGTTTTAGGGGGAGGTATTATAATTATTTTTTGTTTTACGGGGAGGTATTATTATTATGAGTTTTATTGGAGGTGTTATTATTATTATTAGGTTTAGGGGGAGGTATTATAATTATGTTTGGTTTTGCGGGGAGGTATTATTATTATGAGTTTTATTGGAGGTATTATTATTATTATTAGGTGTGGGGGAGGTATTATTATTATTATTAATAGTTTTAGGGGAAGGTATTGTTGTTATTATTAGTTTTTTAAAGGGAGACATTATTATTGTTAGTTTTAGGGGGAGGTATTATAATTATGTTTGGTTTTACGGGGAGGTATTATTATTATGAGTTTTATGGGAGGTAATATTATTATTATTACTATTATTAGGTTTAGGTGGAGGTATTATTATTATTAATAGTTTTAGGGGAAGGTATTGTTGTTATTATTAGTTTTAAGGGGAGGTATTATTATTGTAAGTTTTAGGGGGAGGTATTATTATTATTATTAGGTTTAGGGGGAGGTATTATTACTAAATTAGGTGGAGGTATTATTATTATTAGTTTTAGAGGACGGTATTATTATTATTATTATTAGTTTTAGGGGAAGGTATTCTTATTATTTGGTTTGGGGGAAGGTATTATTGTTATTCGTTTTTGGGGGGAGGTATTATTATTGTTAGTAGTTTTAGGGGGAGGTATTATTACTAAATTATTAGGGTTTTGGGTGGAGGTTGTATTAATATTATTACTATGTTTAGTTTTAGGGGAAGGTATTATTATTATTAGTTTTAAGGGGGTATTATTATTACTTACAGATCCTATTTCCTTATCTCCATGTAAATCCTAACAATAAAAGAGGAGGTTATTCCTAACACAAATTGATTATGGAAAAGCTATATTTCTTTCATCATCTTGGGATTTCTTCATTGTCACCACCTCACAATCCAAGAGACAGGTTATGGCCAAGAGAATTAGATGTTGAGGAAGTAATCTCAGAAATAATCCAAGATGGAATTACTTACAGGACCTATATCCCTCTCGACCTTGAATTATCTGAGGATATGAAAGACAGGTTAGAGAGAGATAGCAATAACCGACAGGAAAGGAAAATAGCATTCTTATTACCATTCACAGTCTGTGGTCTAATGAATTCATGTCCTCAAGGCATTTTATATTAGTCTTTACAGCATATTGGATTATTAATAGGAAATGGAAAGGAGTTAATATGATGGAGATAGGATTAGAGACAAGGCGTGCCACAGAGTGAAGAATGGCTTGGAGACAGCATTTGGAGAAATCTCTTGACTGCTTCCTGTCCTTTCCCTTCGTCAATGATTTGCATGAGTTAGCGAGTGCAAGGAAGAGAATAGGAAAGGGATATAGCGGTTCACATCACCTCCTCCATGCCGTTCACTCGATCATTCCTTCGCTCTTCACTATTAGTTTTAGGGGAAGGTATTATTGTCATTCGTTTTAGGGGGAGGTATTATTATTGTTAGTAGTTTTAGGAAGGTATTATTTTTATTATTAGTTTTAGGGGAAGGTATTATTATTAGTGTTAGGGGAGGTATTATGATTAGTAGTCTTAGGGAAGATATTATTATTAGCATTATTCGTTTTAGGGGGAGGTAGAATTATTACCATTATTATTAGTCTTAGGGGAAGGTATTATTTTTATTATTAGTTTTAGGGGAAGGTATTATTAGTTTTAGGGGAAGGTATTATTGTCATTCGTTGTAGGGGGAGGTATTATTATTGTTAGTAGTTTTAGGGGAAGGTATTATTTTCATTATTAGTTTTAGGGGAAGGTATTATTATTAGTCTTAGGGGAGGTATTATTATTATTAGTAGTAGTTTTAGGGAAGATATTATTATTAGCATTATTCGTTTTAGGCGGAGGTATCATTATTACTATTATTATTAGTTTTAGGGGAAGGTATTTTTTTAAAATTAGTTTTAGGGGAAGGTATTATTATTAGTTTTAGGGGGAGGTATTATTATTAGTAGTAGTAGTAGTAGTAGTTTTAGGGAATATATTATTATTATTATTATTATTCTTCGTTTTAGGGGGAGGTATTATCATTACTATTATTATTAGTTTTAGGGGAAGGTATTATGATTATTAGTTTTAGGGGGAGGTCCCCAAAAAAACGAAACGCCCAACTGGCTCGAAGAGCTTGGCGTTTTTGGGACGACCCGAATCCGAAGGCGCCTGCTACCCCTCCGGCAACGTGGACTGCCAGATGCTGCGGCCTCGAGCGAATTTTTTCGGTGAGGTTGGACCTTTGAGCCACGAGCTCTCTCGGGTCGGCGTGTTGAGTGGTGTTCCAGGGTCGCGCCCTGAGGTGTTGAGTGGCTTTTAGTTGTTTTGGTTGGGTTTCCATTTCGCCCACAAGCTATACATGTGAGTGAGGATAGTTCAGTTCATGTTTTGGGGTAAACTAAATATGGAGCGGAGTCAGAAAACACGGCTTTTCAGTATCTCACTGCCTGAGTTCCTGAACTTTGTCCTTGTTCGAAAGGACCAATTTAGTGGCAACAAACAGGTTCATGCTTTTTGGCCAAACCACTCAGGAAGTGAGGTATACTCCAGATGTGTGGGCCAAGTAAACAGACACCCGAAGGAGATGGTTTAAAGAATAGGTGCCGTTTCAGGTGAGTTTGGTCAATAGACGGCACCGGTCTCAGTTTGGTCAATATTTACCAGCCCCATCGTTTTTTTCTCTCGACAGGTTCAACATTGAGCGGAGATTTCCTTACGGGGGCGAAAAGACGCGAAGCATATGGGCCTAAATCAAAGGGCACTTCCCTTGTAAAGTGACTATGATGCTTTGCATGGGTGATGTGGGGTGCAAAACCTCCCATGTCGAAAGCCCAAATCGTCAGGCAAGGTGGATTGGTGGTTGGAGATTTGGACTCCTGTTTGTTTTCGGGTAAATAGGAAGCCAATCCCCGAACACCGCCTAGCAACCTGGCAAGAAAAGCTGAAATAGAGACCCCAAAACTATCCCCCACCAGATACGGCTTGGGTGACCATTCCCCAGTGCGGTTTGCAAACCTATTTCATATCTTATTAGGCTATACAAACTTACTGGTTGAGTTGGAAAACTTTACCCTCCCCCAGACTAACATGGAAGTTCCATTTCCAGAGGCCTTCTGGGAGCTTCCGTTGAAGCCATTGTTTGTTTGTATTTGCGTTGAGCAATCGAACCATTCCAGGGTTTCTTAGGTGCAAAATTTCGTCCATCCGCAGTATTATTTTTTTGGACGGTCCAGATTGCGATTTTTCGTGTGGGGTGGGGGAGTGGGGTTGAATAATTATCATTTCGTTTGGGCAAATTGCAGCAATCCCCGAAGTCGGATTTTGCACAGTCGGAGGTCTCTGGGCAAAGTGAAGCTTGATGATGGGTTTGTTTCTTTTCCCGGAAGCATTGCGAAGGGTTCTTCTTCTAAAAGCGGCTGCCAACTTCACCTGCCAACTTCTCATGCCAACTTGTCGAGAGTTACTTCACCTGCCAACTTCTCATGCCAACTTGTCGAGAGTTACTTCACCTGCCAACTTCTCATGCCAACTTGTCGAGAGTTACTTCACCTGCCTACTTCTCATGTCAACTTTTTGAGAGTTACTTCACCTGCCAACTTCTCATGTCAACTTTTCGGCTGTTATCTCATTCTACTAAAAGCACAAGCTAATTTGTCGGGTGTTACTTCACTATCCTAAAAACACAAGCTAACTTTTCTGTTCTACCTTCACATCTCGACTCTTAATTCTTCTTCTTTTTATGGCGGGGGTAGGCCCGACGGGAGCTTACGAAACGCACCCCTCTGCGGAGATCGTGCGTGCGCGCTGTGCTGAGCCGAATTTTGACAACCCGTGCGTCTTGTGCGTGTGCGAATTTGTCTTGCTCGCGCGCCGCTGTGGCGCCGTGCGAAACCCTCTGCGGAGATCGTGCGTGTCGAAGCGCTCTCGCTGTGGCGCCGTGCGATTTTCTTGCTCGCGAAACGGCTTTTGGAAGTTGTCTCGTGGTGTGCGCGCTGCTTTCGCAATCCCGCGGTCCCGGGTTCGATTCCCCCCTGGTCCGCGGCAGCTCCGGCTTGAAAATCGCAGCTTTTAAGTACAAACGTAGTACGCGGAGCGTGCTCCTGCAGCTCCGGCTGGAAAATCGCAACTTTTAAGTACAGACGTAGTACGCGGAGGCTGCTGCAGCTCCGGCTGGAAAATCGCACTTTTTAAGTACAGACGTAGTACGCGGAGCGTGCTCCCGCAGCTCCGGCTGGAAAATCGCAACTTTTAGATACAAATGGCTGGAAAATCGCAACTGTAAATTGCAAATGTAGCACGCGGAGCGCCTCCGCCGCTCCAGCTTTTTGAGGGTTAATTACTTCACCTGCCAGTTTCTCATGCCGAAACTTCGAGAATTACTTCACCTGCCAGCTTCTCATGCCACCTTTTCGAGAGTTACTTCACCTGCCAACTTCTCGTGCCAACTTTTCGAGGAGTTACTTCACCTGCGAGCTTATCATGCCAACTTTTCGAGAGTTACTACACCTGCGAGCTTCTCATGCCAACTTTTCGAGAATTACTTTACCTGCCAACTTCTCATGCCAACTTTTCGAGAAATACTTTACCTGCCAACCTCTCGTGGCAACTTCACCTGCCAACTTTTCGAGAATTACTTCACCTGCCAACTTCTCATGCCAACTTTTCGAGAAATACTTTATCTGCCAACCTCTCGTGGCAACTTTTCGAAAAATTACTTCACCTGCCAGCTTCTCATGCCAACTTTTCGAGAGGTACTTCACCTGCCAACATCGCCTGCCAACTTTTCGAGAGTTACTTCGCCTGCCAACTTCTCGCGCCAACTTTTCGAGAATTACTTCGCCTGCCAACTTCTCATGCTAACTTTTCGAAAGTTACTTCACCTGCCGGCTTCTCACGCCAACTTTTCGAGAGTTACTTCACGCGCCATCTTCTCGTGCCAACTTTTCGAGAATTACTTCACCTGCCAGCTTCTCACGCCAACTTTCGAGAGTTACTTCACCTGCCAACTTCTCATGCCAACTCTTTGAGAGTTATTTTACCTGCCAACTTCTCATGCCAACTTTTCTCTTGAGTTACTTCGCCTGCCAACTTCTCATGTCAACTTGCGAGAATTACTTCACCCGCCAACTTTGCCAGCCAACTATTCGAGAGTTACTTAACCTGCCAGCTTCTCATGCCAACTTTTTGAGAATTGCTTCGCCTGCCAACTCCTCATGCTAACTTTGCGAGAGTTACCTCACCTGCATCAACTTGCCTCTATGCTTCCGGGCCACTCGTCGTCTAGTTTCTTGTTTCTGGGGGTTCCCGTATTTAAGGTGGGTGAAATGTTATAATTCGCCCGTAATTGGCTGAACTGGTGATTTTTCTTTTTCCAGCTTTTGGTTTTGAAGGGACGTGCAACAAACTGATTGGTTTCCCTTGGTTCTCCTTCAACTCGAACCTAATTTACGCACCGGCGGTGTCAACCTAGGGGAAACAGACAATTGTGTTTTTCTCATGGTTTCCATTTTTAACCAATCTGGAGAGGGGACCAACTCCAAAACACACACTCACACAGACTCACAGACACACAGACACACACACACAGAGACAGACACACACACACAGACAGACACGCAGACAGACACACAGACAGACACGCAAACGCACAGACAGGCAAACAGACAGACACGCAGACGCACAGACACACAGACACACGGACAGACAGACACAGAGACACAGAGACACAGAGGCACAGAGACACAGAGACACAGAGACACAGAGACACAGAGACACAGAGACACAGAGACGCAGAGACACAGGGACACCGAGACACAGAGACAGAGACACACACACACACACGGCCATTTCTTGGCACTAGCATCTCGCACTTGGAAACACACCGAAGGATTTGCGTATTTTCCTGTTTCCATGCTGGGAAGCATTGCGAGCGTTTGGCAGAAGGTTTTGCGGGGCGACGAGCGGCAAAGGAAAACAAACCGCTTTTGGGGTCATTCCTGCTGGGCTCTTCGACAGCTTTTCATTTTGAACTGGAACCCTGGAATGTTCGAAGGCAGACCCAGCGACCCCTGCTGTTTTGAGACAGATTTGCTGCAATGTGTTTGCGCGCCAAGCACCCCAAAACACCATACAAATACCTGTAAATCTCTACGCCCAGAAACCCCAAAAGACCAATTGGCTTTGGCTCAAAATGAAAGAGCTAGGGCAAACCGCAGTTTTTTTTCTCGTTTTTTCTGCATTTTGTGGATTCCAAGTTTTGAGCCACAGCCAATACTGTGGATGGACGAAATCCTACACCACCTAAGAAACCATGAAATGATGATTCTCTTCCAAATACCAACAAACCATACTTTCCGCATGGCTTCAAAGTGGTGCGAAATGGATTTCGTCCATCCACCGTAGTCACTTCGTTGTTTATCACACCGGGACTTCCAACCGGATCCAGGTCCATGTGGGACGAATGGTCTCCCTGCACCGCTCGCTGCGGGGCTGGCTCCAAGACCAGGCCGAAGGGAAATTCTAGCGCGATTTCGAGCGCGATCCAGGCGTTCAATGCTCAGAGCTGCAGCAGTAACCTTTCTGGCTGTGCTCAAAAAACCG
This sequence comes from Effrenium voratum, assembly GCA_963377175.1. Taxonomy (NCBI): domain Eukaryota; class Dinophyceae; order Suessiales; family Symbiodiniaceae; genus Effrenium; species Effrenium voratum. The sequence goes on along the minus strand of CAUJNA010001879.1, from coordinate 439,723 downwards.
GAATTCCAAAGTGGGTTACCCTGGTCAGTGGAAACAAAGGCCTTTCAACCTGCGTAACCCCTGCTGTTTAATTTTGAGCCACACCTTTCTTCCTGTTTGGAGTCCTTTGGACCGGATGTCCCTTTGAAACCAACCTCACTGTTCTTGCACACATCCATATGTGCTGTGGCTCAAAATTCAAGAGCTGGGGTTACACAGGTTTTGGTCCACGTGTCCACTTACCAGGGTTCCATGTTGGTACCGGTTTTTTGAGCCACTGCCATATGTGCTGCGATATTTTTTCAGCCGTTCGCATCCTTGGATTGCCATATAAGCAATGTATCAGCCGTCAGAGTCAAGAGATCCCGGGCTCGGTGTCCCAAGGGGCCTGGGCCACTTGGGCCAGGCTGGGGTTCCAGTGGGTTCTTGGTTCGGTTCAGCGAATTCTCCAGTTTCTTGGGTGTGTTTTTTTTTTTTTGGGGGGGGGAGGGGATTAGTGGTTGGGTTTCCATTTCACCCGATGAGTTTGGACTCACCCGTTTTTTGCGTGGGTGAAGTGGGGTGCCTGGGTGAAAGATGGCAGACCCTCATGTTGGGTTCCCTATGCCACCAGCGGGAATGTGATCCTCTTCCCTGAATCTTCAAGTTTCGTTTCGCGAGTTTGGCGTCTCCACAACAACAAAAAACCGTTGTGGAATCACTCGGGGTTTTTATCTTGCCACTGTGACACTTTTGGGGATCTGCCCAGTATGGGGTGTTAGTCAAAAAGGAGGCCCTTTTTGTTGTATCACAGATTCGTGGATTCCATTTCCGCAACCCTGGTTAAGAGCAATGGCTGGTTTCCTCTTGGCCTTTCAACCCCGTTCAACACCAACTCCAAAAGGGGGCGGGGGCTTCCCGCCCCAAGAACAACAACATGGGGATGGGGTTGTGGGGTACTTCAAAAAATCCCCATATTTGGTGATGATCACGGGGAACCACCCTTATAGCTCCCGCCGACGACCCGACGACCCGACGACCCGCAGGGAGCGGAGAGTCATCTCCGAGGCTCTGGCAGGGGGCCACTCTTGCCGCCGTGCCCAGCGGGCCGTTTGGGAGGGCCGGCCGTTAGGATCGGCAGCGCCGATCCACGGGCGCAGAGGCTCACTGCCTGAGTTCTTGGACTTTACAAACACTTTTTGGGAAGAGCATGTGAGCAGCAAGCAAAAAAAGTTCAGACTTTTTTGGGGGGGCAGCCCACTCGATCGGAAGTGAGAGGGCTCTTCACCTCGGCTTATCCCCTCCTTCGCTTGGTGAAATTTTCGAGGGCATGGTCGGTTTGTACTAAGGGTTTTGCTAGAAAACTGATCGGCTCGTTGCACCCAAGACACAAATGCATCTGTTTGATGCCCCGTTTTGGGGTGTGGTTTAAAGGGGCACCAAAAGCAACGCCGAAATTCATGCTCTATTTTGACAGGGTGTCTTAGAATTATGGAACCCCAAAGATGGAGTTCGATTTTCCTTTTGGTTTCCTTCCCCTTACCAACCAAAATGGGCTTCCCTGAAAACGCCGCCCCATTTGAGACAATCATCATTTAGATGTATTCACAGTTGCCTAGAGTTGGATTTTAAGACTACTTTCCGTGATACTAAGGGACTTTCCTCCACAACCGTGCTTACATGTGCTTGTCCCAGATTCAGAGACCCAAAACTGGCCGCTGTTTGTTCTTTGGTGTTTGAAAACCATGCCCCTCGTTTGGTTGCCAATTCAAAGAGTTGCCTTTAAGCGTGCTGTTCTCAGACGAAATCTTGGAAGCTTGGTCTTAAGATGTGGGGTGGGCTTCATGTGGGCTTTCCTCGCTTCCATTTTAAGGGCCTCATGAAGCCAGACCGCCCTTTCGAAGACCCTTCCCTCTTTCCCCTGGAGTGACAGGAAAGAACCCGCCCCCACTCCACGCATCCCCTAGACAGCAAGGGTGACCAATGAAAGCCATCGGTTTCAAGTGGAGCCGAATCTCTCGACCGTCGCAACTTGCTGTTCTCAGCGCAATAACGCCTAACCACCATCTATGCTATGGTTTCCTTTGACGGAATTGGGTTCATTCTCTACCTATCGCACCAAGGAAAATGACGTCCCTTTCGAGCCCTTTGTGGCCCACTGGGAAACGGACATTTTTTGGATTTTTCCAAGACAATTTCTGAAAAAAAATGCTGAACATGAGTGTTCGGTATTCACCTAATTGTTGTCAGGATATTAAGATGAATGCCTAGACTCTCCATGACCCTTAAAAAATGGGGTCGTTGCCCAAAATTAAGGGGTCATGACCCATTTTTCTAGGGGTCATGGAGACTGTAGGTACTAAGATCGTGCTGTTACCGCACGACAGACCTCGCGTCGAATCTGAGGTGAGGGACCGCTGAAGATGATGGAGAGCTGCCAGCGCCGGCCCTATCGGAGTCCTGTCATGGCATGTTTTTGGGGCTCCAAGGTACCTAGATGGCCAAGTCGCAATTTCTTGTTTTAACAGACACTTGATCACTGCAGAAGCAGTCACAGCTGTGAGCATGGGTTCCGATTTTTTTTGGGACTGACATGAGCATGTATTTTTCTTTAAACGCGCAATCCTCTGTTGCTTTTTAAGGGATGCTGGACAGATGTTTCTCATTTTGCCCAGCAGACCAAGCAGCAAATGGTGGCAAGGTAGACTTGAACCCATGGTTGATGTCCCCAAAAAGGCAACCACGTTTTTGCCTGGGTCTAAGTCTGGTGACAAAATGGAGGGCTGGTTGCGAGCGGTGTTTTTTTGCTGCCAAGGGTCCCTCGGCCGATTGCCGAAGAGAAGCCAGGGGTGAGTGGTGGGTGGGGGTGGTTGGGATGGTTGGGGTGGTTGGGCTGGTTGGGGTGGTTTGGTTCAGGTGGTTGGGGTGGTTTGGTTGGGGTGGTTCGGATGGCTTGGTTGGGGTGGTTTGGTTGGGGTGGGTGGTTGGGTTGCGTGGAGACTTCAATCAGAGAGTTCGGGGGAGGGTTCCAAAGTTTCCTAGCTTCCTTTGGGTGGGGTGAGGTGTTCAGGGGAAGTCAATTCTTACCAACACTGCGTTAACTTCGGGTTTTAACAAGGAGAGTACCCCTTTCACCTTGTTACAAAGGGAAGTGAAAGGACAGCACTTTTGTCGATATGTGAGGTCAACGTGTCCAGCTACGGTCAATTTAAGATAGACACGGGGGGCAGTCTAAGAAACCAGCTACTGGACATCCTGCAGACCATCCTTGTTTTTGGCAGGTATTTGGATGGTCAGTTCCCTGTAAACATTCCTGTGGCTCGTTTCTCTGAACCAGTCGCGTAAAAGCAATTCTCCCATGTCCTTTGTGCGGATCTGTCATGTTTTGAGCGACGGCTTTCCCAAAACGAGGTGGGTATGGGTCAAAATTAAAACACCCAAAAAACAGGCTTTCGTCCTTAGTCCCATTTACCAGGGCAAGCCATTTGGGGGTCCTATGTTTGACCACCACAGGTGAGCTTCCCCGTTTGTTTCCAAAGGTGCCTTGAGCTAGCACTTTGTGTGCCTCGAAAGATTTGGACCGAAATGGGCGGTTTTGTTTAGATTCAACCCGCAACCAACCTCCACACGGGCGAGCCTCAAAAAAGACAAACCCGAATATCGTCTACACTAACGTATCATTTTGTATCTATATATATATATATACATATGTACATCTGTATGGCCATCAAACCTCCAAAATCGGCTATGGTAAGGGCCCCAATGGTCTCAAAACAGAGCTTTGTTGGATGGTGAAAGGAAACCATACGAAACCAGGTCCCAAAACTTGAGAACCCACATTTCCCCAAGCAGCCCCCCCGGAACCTTTGTGGTCTTTTTGCACCCCCGGCCCGTCCGTGAGCTCGAGTCGTTAGGGTGGGCCAGTGCAACATTGTGGACTGCCGCTGGGGAGAGTGGCACGGAGACTCGAAGACTTTTCGAGCGGTGGACTTCGATGTTTGCATAGCTGCCCTTTTTAGGTGATTTTGGCTAGAAATAGACGGCACTGGTTTAGGTTTGATTCCTTTGACCAGGGCCATCTATGTTTCCAAAAGGGACACACATGAATGTTTCGGAGATGTGGCTGTGGGTCAAAACCAACGGGATCCCATTTTGGGGTAGGTGCACCACGCATTTTAGGCTGACTTTTTCGTGGGGATTGGGATGTTCACTGGAAGTACGGGATTTTGACCCATGGCCATGTTTCGAGTTGAATGGGACCCAAAGTACCTCTATGCTTTTGACTTGATGTCAGCTCATTCTCGAAACCAGGAAGTGGGTGCGTCCGTTCTGGAGGGTTCCTTTGGGACGATTTGGCTGTGGTGGTCAAGCATAGGGTAACCCCAAAACGGATTGCCCTGGTAAATGGAACCAAAGACTAAAGCCTGCGGTCCATATCGGGTGATTTAGTTTTGACATATGCCCATTTGGGTCTTGACCGTTTACTAAACACTTAAGTGCCTTGCCTTCTTAACTCAATGGCCATTTGGTAGCGGATCTTAGGACTTTAGCCTTTTGGCTGATACTTCGAGTCTTCCATACCCATGAAAGGTGCTCAACTTGTTACAGAGGGGCAGACGAAACATGAACAGCGTGAACAGATACGACCTTCTCTGGAAGATGTGGGCCGTTTCTGAATGCATCGATTTGGTGTATTCCTGAGGCCCCTTCGGTGCCCATGTCCGGTATGGAAAAAAACAAAAAAAACCCATGCGTTTCAGAGATCCCCAAGCTCTCACAGCGGAAAGATGCAGTCACCCTACCCACCATCGGAAGGGAGGTCCTGCCTTTGGTTGCCATTTGCCACGCAAAGAGGGTACCCACGCCCTCATGGAAAAAGCAGATGCGCGACAAGAAGTGTTAGCCGCTGAATGAAGAATATATCACCTATCTTCCTTTCCGGTATTTATTGTTCATGTTTGCATGCTTATCTTCATTCTTGTATTTGTTGGTTCAATCATTTGTTGGTTTTATGTTTTATCCGTGTCATGTATCTATGTGCGCATCTATGTCACCTATCTAGCAACCGCTGTATTTGTCTTAGCCGCGACGGGACCCCCACTAGGGCCAGCTCCCCCCTTCTGAACCCCGGACCTTCATTGAGGCCCAGGGAAACGGCTCCGGTGCTCGAGATCTCGCTTTTAAGACTTCCGAGAAATGGACAACCGTTCGAAAGGAATCAACCAAGGTTAGGTTAGGAAGGTTAGGAAGGACTTGCTAGATGAAAAAAAAAAACGTTCGAAGTATGGATAAGGAATCAACCCCTAGAAGACTTGCTGGTGCGAGTGGTAGTGAATATGGTTGAATGAACTGTTGTTGGGATTCCCTTAAAAGGAAACCACCCTTAGAACTATGATAAAACCAAAGTTGACTTTGATTGCGGGGCGCAGCCCGTTTCACAGAGAGCCCCCGCACGCCTTATCGATAAGACCAGGTTGACTCATTTGGGCTCGACATTTCTACGGGCTTTTGGTATTACGCCCTGGGAATACACCTGCTGGGTATTGACCCATTTAGGCACATTTCCGGATACCACCGTGTTAGTTTGCATCATTCTGGGTCATTTCCCAAGGGTGTAATCCCAGGGTGTACCCCACGAATCCTTGGAGGGTCGATTCGTCAGCCCACATCAAAGCTTTCCAATGACGTTCGGGTGTGATGCTGCCAAAGCGGCTGCTCCAAGCCATCCGACAGCAAAGACGCGCGCAAAGGGTGGCAGCTGTGGGTTGGGCCAAGGGAAGTCGGGGATGTGAAGGCACGATCATGTTCGTTGCCAGCGCGTCCTTGACAGCGGCCACGTCGCGCTTCCTGTGCACCTCTTGTCGTGCCCACCTTTCCAACGGCAAGGACTCCATTCCTCACCAGAAATCCACGTCTCGGATCTTGCAATCCTGAAGGTTGATCACGAGACGGTGCTGGGTATCATCGCGAGTTCTTGGTTGGCCTCTACCAAAAGCTAGGCCCTGGGATAGCATCAACATCCAGGAATGGAACAAAAAGGCAGTCGGTGTCAAGCCCCTATTCAGCCATTTTGTGCAGGGATACGAATAGTTATCGTGTGGCCCAAGCCTCTCAATTTGTGGTGCCTCCGTGTAGCATGAATGTCGAGCCCTTGACCAGTTCCAAAACACTGGGGTTAAACTACCTACTGCCGGATTTGTCCGTCAAAGGCTAGTCCAAGGCTGTTTTGCATACTTTAGGGTAGACTAGGTATGGGTGTGTCTTTAGAAGCCCCCAACATGGCTTCGGATTTCTTTCCTCTTGCTTTTCATTCAAAACCCTTTACGAACAGAGGCTTCCCCTCCAACTGGAAATAATGAACACTTTTCTGTGTGCCAAGGGTTGGTTGGTTTCCTGTAACAAGGGTTTCAGCTTCCCCCGAATGGGCGGTTAGGGGCTAACAAAAGGAACTGGTGTTCAAATTTCAACCCACATCCAAACCACCAAGACTCTTGGAAGCTGAGGCTGGGTTGGTTTATCTCTGTTTCATGGGCCAAGCGTTGTAGGCTTGGTTTGCGCGAAAAAAGCCGAGCTGAGGGCCTCCTGGTCCGACTGCTCCTGCGAGTGCGGCGGCGGCACCAAGCGCCGGACCCGGGTGTGGGGGCCAAGTCTCGGCGGTTTTTTTCTCATTTTTTCCGGAGAAGGAGCCAGTTGTTGGGGTGCCGGTGGTTTGGGGAGGTGGAAAGCACCTAAAAGCTTCTAGGACCCATTTGGATATTGCGGACAGTTTAGGACAGTTTGGGGCAGTTTGGGACAGTTTGGGACAGTTTGGGACAGTTTGGGACAGTTTGGGACAGTTTTGGATATGGGTCTGTCTTTTTGTTTACAGGAAGCTCGTTTTTGTTCCTTCTTTCTTTTTCTTTTTTTCCCCAACAGCTGAAAGCTTTGGGGTCTCAGCCCAGATAGGCTCCGGGGTGGTTCGGGGCGGCCCTGAGGTAAGGTTCCACGAGGGTTCCAGGTTCCACCAGGGTTCCACCGGGGTTCCACGAGGTTCTGCGAGGGCTGCGGGGTGGCGCGAGCACTAAAAAGGCACGGCATGCTGTTGGGGATATCACCTGAGCTTGTTTTTAATAGTTTTTTTCCCCCAACAGCTGAAAGATTTGGGGTCTCAGCCCAGATAGGCTGCGGGGTGGTCCGGGGCGGCCCTGAGGTAAGGTTCCGCGAGGGTTCCACCAGAGTTCCACCAGGGTTCCACGAGGTTCTGCGAGGGCTGCGGGGTGGTGCGAGCACTAAACAGAGCACCAAGTGCTGTTGGGGATATCACCTGAGCTTATTTGTTAAGGGACACCCAGCAAGAACACCCACAGTGTGGAGGGGTCCCCGACAATAAGGCACATTTGCAACACATGATTTTCTTGCTGGTGCGATCTGGAAGCCGGCAATGAGTTGGAATGGCCCCAAGAAAACCCATCCAAGTGGTTTCCTTTCGGGGAGAAAAAAGCCACTGGGTTCATTCCACCGATTTCGCCACCGATTTCGCCGCCGATCGCAGGTTTTTGTCCAGGCCCATGGGTTGGCCCAAGTCGAAGCGTCGTGAGGCGGTGATGGAAGCCCCGCGCAACGGGGGCGCCTCCTGCCAACCCCAGGCGCGATCTGCTACCAGCAACGACCTGCCGGCAATTCCTGAGTTTTTTCGGGTGGGTTGGCGAAGGTTTTTTGAGGAAGCCTAAGGATTTTTAGGGAACCCGAGGAGCCCTTGGGCTTTAAACAGGGAGCAACGGAGCTACCAGGAGTTCCGTCCGCGAGGACATGGTAGTTTTTGAGGATAATGTTTGCGAACGTTCCCCTAGATCAGCCAAGCTAAGACCAGTTGTGCCCTTTTTGCCGCAACTGGCGGTCCGGGTTAGTTGTTTTTCAAATGGGTGGATCCTCAAAACAGGATCTGGTTTGCTCTGCAACCTAGGGCTTGGTGTACAGCACACAAACACCCCCCCAAATAGGCAAGAACTCACCGATATGGGTGTGTTTCTTTTAGGTTGGATTCTCCAGAATGGCGGGTGCTTTTTCTATCGGTTTCCCGTTTATAGCCACAAAAAAGAGGTACCCTTCAAGAACACACCCATATTTGCTTCTTTCGTTTTCCGCTGTTTTAAAGCCTGATCCACACCGAAACCAGACCGCGGTGTTAGTCTTTTGAACCTGACCGAAGGAATACCGAAAGCTTTTTGGCGACTTCCTTATTGCACTGGCCTTTTGGCTGACAATTTTGACCCAGGATCAAGAGTCCCCTTTGATTTTTGCTCCAGTGGCTTTTCTGCAATCATTTCAATGGGTCAAAGATCATGTCTTCAGCCGATAGGGGCACAATGTGGAACATTTAAGTCGCGCAGGGAGAGTAAGAGGGCAGCTGACTCGGTGGTTAGGCATTAAACGGGTTCATAGGGCAATGAATTTTCGCCAAAGGGACTGTCACAATTATTATAGCAGTTCTAAAAAAGCAAGTTCTTGTCGAGGGTCAGCTGACCCAGTTGCCCATGGGAAGTGGCGTCGCTTTTGTGCACCGTGGTGCGCCAAGCCAACTCTTGGAGGCTTGAATCCTCCCTGGGTTGTTTTAGTTCTGTTCGGCTTTTTGGAGTTTCAAGCCATCCAACACCTACGAGCGAGCGGTGTGGATTGATGGGAAACACCACGCACAGCACGAAGCCACATAAGCGTAGCCCTTGTGGATGATGCTGGTGCTGGTGATGCTGAGTGACGTGGTAATGTCATGATGCGCGCTTGTCTATGGAGTAGGTGGGTTACCAATCTATCAACCCGTCCCATCATTAGAGGGGCGTTCCCTCCAAAAGTGATGAATCCCCACCCCCCTATTCATCAACAAGGGTTTATTAATCCGGCATCAACGGGAGCGCATTTTCCGTGGGTTGCCACTTCTCCGGACGCTCGACGGGAGCGGAAATTCCCAGTTTCGCGAGGCGATGGAGGAGGCCTTCCCCTGCAACACTCAGCCAAAGGCCCAGGTGATCCGGATCTTCGGGCTTGTCGGTTTTGAGGTTGGACCCGGATTTTGCTTTGGGGTTCCTTTAAATGAAAAAGACCACGGTGCCCTCAAAGCCAGACAAACTGACATAGCCATGTCTTGTTTCAGGTTTTGACCATGCGAATTTATGTTCTACTGGCATATTTGGATATAAAGGACTGTTCTTGAATGAAGGACTCAGTTGATTGCTCAAGTCTCACAGGCAAAAGGCGACCAACTCCACCCAAGTTGGGTGGCGTATTTTCCGGAGTCTTTGGCAAGCCGGGCTGGGGGGCAATTGCATATTGTGCTGCGGGGGGTATTTGCAAATTGCGTTTTAGCCCACTTTCTTCATACTGTGGAGGGACGAACTCCTCACCAGTTTGAAACCATGGGGAAACCATTCTTTGTCGGAATTTGCAGGGAAATCATCACTCCATGGTTTCTTGCGTGGTGCGAAATGGATTTCGTCCATCCACAGCAGGGTTCCTGTAGTTGCACAAGGCATCAGTTCACTAAGTTTCCTACCAAACATAAGAAGGATGGGTGGCGGGAAAGCTCTGCTCTGTGCCCAGTTTTCGTGGCTCTGTTTTGAGCGCTCGCTTGGCGGCAAAGCGACGCAAGAACCAGCCACGCAAACAAGCAGCTGGAAGACTAAGAGGCACCAAAACGGGAGGTGTGCTGGGTGGGTGGGTGGGTGGGTGGGTGGGTGGGAGGGGGCGGTGGTGGTAGGAGAGGTTGTATGGTCTGCATTTCTGAACGTGATTGGGTACCGGAGCGCTCTGGTTTGCTCCTGAGCTTGCCACGATTCGGGTGGTTTTGCACAGTGGACCTCGAGGAAGCCTCGGTGGTTTGGATTGGCGCAGGGATTCGAAGCCCTTCAGGTTTTTCACCCCAGAGCATCCAAACCGCGCGGAAAGAACGGCCCTTCTTGAGAGGCGCGGGGTTGGTTTTCCGTCCGAGGCCTTGCGGTCAGGGCTGCGTGGACGGCCAGTGGGGCGCAGGGAGGCTCAAAGTGTCTATGAGCTGGACATCAGGGTTCCACTGGTTCCCCAGCGAAATCAACCCCTGGGTGGGAGTGAAGTTGAAGTCTGCTCTTGGGGTAGTCAAAAAAGTGGAACCCTGATGGACATTATAACTGGTCTGTTGCAAATTTCGAGGGGCACGTGGGGCTTAACCAATGTACCCCATTGTTTGGACAACCCCCCCCATATCAAAGATCATTTTTCCAATGAGGTCAAGACTAATTCCTCTAGCCTCAATGCTTGCCATCCAATAGAAAACAGCAAGCCAGTAGCAACATCTTCAGTCTGGGTGTGAATGTTTCATGCGGACCCTTTCTCTTTTGACATCATGTAGGTGGGGATTCATGTCCACCAACCACGTTGGATGTGGTTCCCAGGGTCCTTATCAAGATTCATTGCCATCACACAAAGATTAGGGGGCCTGCCCAATTGAACCAACTTCAAGTAATACTGTTCATGGCTCATATGGCAAGCGATTTCGCCGAAGCTGTGGTGAAACAAGCGCAAGCCATGATGTCGATCCTGAATTGTTGGATACCTTGTTTCGGGATTTAAATGTGGGTTGGTGTTGCTCCTTGCGGTGAGTCCTAAACGGTCTGGTTCAGGTCCCACGCTAGCTTCGGCGATCCAACCAAGTTGCTTAGTATCAGGAGCGAAAACATGTCCTTTCAGATTCTTCCCCTGTGATCACTGTGTAAGGCTTTGAAGTATTCCGTAAGCCCAGTCTAATCATTTAGGCCCTGAGGTTAGCTTGGTGTTCCTTTTTTGTGGGGAGGCGGGGAATGTTTGGCTCGCCCGATTGTCCGGCGATTTGGAGGAGACAGTTTACCGAAGTGTGCGTGCGTGCGTGCGTGCGTGCGTGCGTGCGTGCGTGCGTGCGTGCGTGCGTGCGTGCGTGCGTGCGTGCGTGCGTGCGTGCGTGCGTGCGTGCGTGCGTGCGTGCGTGCGTGCGTGGGTGGGTGGGTGGGTGTGTGTGTGTGTGTTGGCTGCGGTTATTTTGCAGCCCATCTGCATGTTGTGTGACGATACATCGAAGTTTGAGTAGGCGGGGATCGTGATCATATCCAGAATAAAGGGAGAACAGAGTTCGATTGGATGCTGTCGAGACTCTGCAGATACTTGCCGACACTTGAAAGGCAGCAGCGATCCTTTACTACATATATGCAGAGGGCGTCTCCTAGGAACAGCGCTAGAACATCCCAACCAAGAAGAGAGAAACAAAAGCAACTTTTATGGGTCTGTTGGCGCCCCCACAACAGAGCCAAAAGCAGAGACGTGTTTGGATCTGTTCGAAGTCTCCAACAAAAACCGTGCGAATGTGCCTCTTCCGGGTCCTTTGGGACACCCTCCCCTCAAGTCGGGAGAGGAAACAAAGATCAAATGGCCAAGTCCCAAAGTCCTGGGCGCCGCGTTTTTTCTCCGCGACGGCATCCCTCAAGTCCATGTGGCATTTGCCGCGAGTGCGGCTAGGGGCTTTCGGTTTGGGCGAAGCTGGCCCAATCTCATGCCCCCAGAACTTCTTGTTCCAAGAATTTGGTGCCTAAGTTTTGGCGGACTTGCAGAATTGGCCGCGGCCCCAAAGATGTAAATGGCACCTTGGCAAATGGAGCCAAAGACCAAAACCCGCGCCTTGCCCCCGCTTCTGAATCTTGAGCCACACCTCTGGAGCCCGCAACATGAGCGGCGGCTCATGTTTGTTCGGAGTCCAAACCCCACAGCCGAAGGGACCCCACCCAACCCTCAATGCTCGGAATCCCGAAACGGGGCCTTGAGCTCCACCCGCATTCCCCTCGCGATTTTGGCCTCTGTCCTTTGGTTCGGGGATTTTGTGAGTTGGAACCAAACAAAGGGCGCGCCGTTTCCCATGGACATCCACTGGTCCGACCCACCGATGGTTTTGGGCCCCGAGAAGTTGGGCCTCGTGGTCCCGGGGTCGCGGGGCCTTTTTTCGGTGAGGGTCCCGGGACAGGTTTTTTGCTGTTTTTATGGGTCAAAATTCAACCAGGATATGGACCGCAGGTTTTAGTCCTTGATTCCATTTACCAGGGCTCCATTTAGGGTAATTACCTATTTTTGACCCATAGCCATATCCACTGGGCCCCTGCCATTTTTTGGGTAGCGAACAAAAATCCGCCGGGGCCTCTTCATAGGCCTGGGGCTCTTGGACGGAGTGCTCGGCGACCTGCCCGGCAGCCCGAAACAGAAAGAACGGGACGCCAGTTTTTTTTCTTCTGGGGGTCTCTGTCTTGTTTGTTTGTTGTGTTCTTTTCTCTTTGTTTTTGTTTGTCCCTTTTGTTTTTTTGGTAATGCTTCTTAGAGCCAGACCCAATATGAGGCAGCATCTGCACATGATTGTTGGACAGAGTTGGTGGCAGCCCCCTAAAATCTCTTGTTGCGTTTTGGAGTCTCCCACTAGAATGGTATCAGCCAACCAACCCGGGTTCCCTGTTCTTAAGGGTTGTTTGTGCACCACGGACGATGAAGATCTCCAGGTTGCCCTCTCGCACACATCCTTTGTGAAGTTCCGGGGAAGGAGGCTTCACGAAGATCCCAGTTGCGACCAGACAATAGCAGACTTACCTTGCCGTTTCCTTTTTCAACCTTTTGCAATTTTGATTTGCATCATTTCCCCTTTCAACCAGCAAACAGTTGTCCCATTCTTTTTGCAGGAGGGTCCAAGTCTGGCCCAGATAGGTAACCGACAAATGGCCCCTTTTAGGTTTTTTAAAACTGCGGTCCTCTTAGCTTTGGTTACACAGCGAGATGGAATCGCTCCGCTTTGGCAAAGTTCCAGGGAGGTGTCTTCATCCTTTGCTTCAAGGACTGTAAACTTTTTCTGGCCACACTCAGATGGATATGCATATATACATATATATGTATACATACACATGCGTTTGTACTAAAACCCAGTTTTGTAAATGATGCAACCTGAGCGCCCCCGAGGCCGACCAAGGCAGACCACCGCAACTAGACCACGGCGTATTTCGCCCGAACGAAACCAGCGCAGGGCAAAACGCTCACCGCTCGTGGGCGCGGTTTGGCGCTTCACTTCCTGGCTTAGTTTGTAGCGGGAGGACCTCAGTCCTGAAGCGCCCGGCTGGACTGTGTATGTTTTGGGTTTGCCTGTTGCTTGATTCTCGAGGGAGCCCCGCTGGCAGTTTAGTTATCTTTTTCCACACTTTGCCGGGGTCCATTGATTTGTCTTTGTTGGTTTGAAACGTCATCTTTGACCCATTTGAGGCGAGTTTCCCTTGGTGATGTTTGGGGGGAACCAAAGGGAACCCCGTTGAATTCTGTTCAAACCCCATACCATCGAAGAAACCACAGGCCCCCGCATGAGGTTGGGGGTACCACGCCCAAGTTTGGACTTCGTTGGCCAATCCACTCGGGAAAGAGAACAACATCGGCCCACTCCCTGAGTTCCTGAAACTTTTTTGGGAAGACCACTGTAGTGGTAAACCAAAAGTTTGGACATTTTGGGCTATCCACTCAGGAAGCGGGGTTGGGTGTACTTACCAAATCACCAATAGGAAATTGCAGTCGCTCGACAAAGTTTTCATGTTAGATGAGCGGCGCCCAAGTCCCTCGCTGGCTATCATAGGGGCGAATAGTACAGCCCATAGAAAAGCCTTTGCGACCGTATTTGAGGACAGCCTGTCCATCACTTTAGAAGTCCACTCAGGCAAATATGTTTATTTTAACTTTTTGCGTGGGTACTTCAATCGCGACCCCTCTTACCTGACCTTTGCTCCTTGTTATTTATAGTTGCATCAACTGTCGATGGGCGGTTTCGGGCGCTATCCAATGCCCCAGGCGCCAGCAGCTACCGATCGCGCAGCAGAAACTTGGACATCCAGCCCTCGCACCCAGCAAACCTCGGGAGAGATGCTCGCCGTCGGACTCGGATCGTTGGCTCAGTTGCTGGGGGTTTTCCAAGTCAGCGACTGGGGTGGCCTCCCTCTTGCCTTCCATTTGCTCGAGAACATGTGTTAATTATGCCCCCTGGTTGGGTTTAAAGGGGATTGATCGCTGGCATTGCATCTTTTCCAGGGGCCGAACACCGCACGGGGAAAATTTGGGGCGTGACTTTGACGGTTTCGGCTTAGGTCCATTTTTGACGTGGGACCATTGGCTGGAAAAACCAGGAGGACGATTCCTGATATGTCAACCTTCATGGGACAAGTTCGCCATGGTCAACATGGGGGGCCTTTGTCGGGAATATTGAACACGCATATTTCCATTCCGGCAGAACGTCTTGGACAGACCTCGCACCAGCATTCCACAAGGCGGAGCTGGGCCTGGAGGGGCGCTTTCCCTGGAAATAAAAAGAGCGCAAGTGGGTTCGGGGGTGGGTGGGTGGGTGGGTGGGTGGGTTGGTGGGTGGGTGGGTGGGTGGGTGGGTGGGTTGGTTGGTTGGTGGGTTGGTGGGTTGGTGGGTTGGTAGGTAGGTAAATGGGAACCCTGAACAAACCCTGATCGGGTAATGACCATTTGCAGGTTTAACCAGCACATGTCACTCCACTGGCTGGCTTGCGAGTTTTCACCAATTTTCTGCCTCGAAGGTCGATGTCATTTTGGGAACGGCTCGAATCGAGCAACCCTGCGAGTGGCGGAACACCTATCCCATTGGATCAGTTTACCTGATTTCGTAGGTAACCACAGCTTGCCACTAGATATATATATATATAAACCAAAAGAAGCATAGCTGGTTACCTAGTATTAGTGGTAACTGGGATCCACTGGGTATGAACATCTCCAAATGTGGGCAAGCTTTGCGTATGGGTTCGGAAATGTTGACCTGGGATGAATAGGGGGTGTTCCATTTACGAGAGGATCCCACACTTGAACCACACCCGCATCGATCCGCCAGGATTGGTCTGAACCATCAATCCAAACCACCAACTAGAGCGAAGCAATTAGAGTGAAGCTGCTAGCTGCTGGGTCGACGTTTGGAACGCCTCCTACGTCTTTGTAAGATGATGAACAACAAAGATATTTGAACACTTGTTTGGGTACGTTAGGGCTTTCCTTTGGTTTGCCTTTGAACACTGCCTTTCAAAGGGTGCCAACACAAATGTGCGAGTCAAAACCCATCCTAAAAGGGGAACCTTCCAAACCCATCCTTCAACACCCATCGTAAACTTCCATTTGCTTAAGAGTGTTTGTTCTTTCCCTTGCTGGGTTTAAAAGGAACTCCATCACTACTGAAAATCGTTTTTGTTTTTTTTTCTCCAGGGGGCTTAAGCAAATGGAAGTACACGAGAACCTCAAAATCTGAAAACCCCATCCGACCCCCAACCGACCCCCCCCAATCGAAGCGAGCCGCGAGCCGCACTGAGGCCGAGCGCCTGCGGCAAGGCCGCGGGCGGGCCCCGGGATCAGCCCGGGCACCCTGGGTTCACTGGACGCGGTGCCCACAGGTGGCAACTCACAAAAGGGTTTTGCCAAGTGGTGGATCTTCATTTTGGGGGAACACTTTTCTGGGGATGGCCGAAGTGATGGGAAAAACGGATCCTCAAGTTTTGAGGTGAATTGCTTTTCTGGGGGTTGCGAAGTCCATTTCGCACCGCCGAAGAACCCTGGGAATGATGATTCCCCCTGTAAGTACCAACAAACAATGGTTTCACCATGTTTCAGCCATGGCTCCTTTTACAGAAAAGAGTTGGGGCATGCTTGCACGTGGGACGAAAAGGTTGACATAGAACTCAACTTCCTCAAGCTTACGGGCTTTAAGCTTATTGGACGGTTGATCATTGCGCTGGTCAACGGGCCCTGGGAGTTGTTCTGAGTAACGGTTGTACCGCACGAGTCCTGACGGAGAAAACCAAGCGGGAGAGACATGGTGTCGGCTTCCCATCTTTGGCCGGAAGATGCGGCTTTTCTCCCGGGAGTTCGGCAAAAGTTCGCTTGGCTGCCACTTGGTTGGATCTCTAGACTTTATAGCCATGATTTTAGTGTCACCGATGGGTTGCTCCAAACACTTGAGTCCCTACCCAGTGATTCCATTTCCCCCTGGGTTTTGCAGGGAACCGAGCGAGGGAACCACGCTGGGACCAAAGGGAACATGGTGAAGGCCACTGGTTGGGGCTTGCAGCCGGAGGATCGATCGGCACCAGTTGGGGTTGGTGGAATTGGTCGACCACATTCATTCATCGAGTTTCATTCATCCCGCTGGTGGGAAGTGGATTTTGTAACCATCCAGAGTACCCCGTTGTATTTTTTTCTCAGGAAAGGTCCAGAAAACCGATTCCACGTGCCCGAAGGAGGGGGAACTCTCGGACAGCCCCAATGTTCTCTCAAAGTGAACAAATTTGGATGGGTTCTCAATATGCGGAATCAGAACATCTGGGTGCATAGAAACAAGGACTAAAACCTGCGGTCCACGTCATGGTGGTTCAATTAGTTTTCACACATACCCATATGATATGGCTTTCGTTTAGCCCGCAGAGTCCTCGAGGATGTCACTTGCTCTTCGAATGGCTCTGAACCCCTTTTGGAGTAGTACTAAAGGGAAGCCAACAGGAAACCGAAGCCATCCTTGGAGTAGCCCTAAGACACACCCGACTGTCTGGGACGTCTTGTTTTTTTTTGTTTAATCCATTCGGTCCACAAAGAAAAAGCACCATCCGCCAAAAGGGGGCCCCTAAAGTTTCCCTCCAAGTACCAATTTCAAAGGCCAGTGTGCGTTTATGTTCCCTGGGTTTTAAAGGGAATTTATCACTACCGGACATATTTGATCATTTTTTCTAGGGGTGCGACCACGCAAATGGAAGAAGGCATATGCCAAGACCACCATGGTAAAAATACAGTTTTTTTCGTCCGTAGCATCATGCCCGTGAACAAGTGGGTGGGTGTAGGCACCATTTAGCAGAGCTTCTTACTCAACCGCCGGTCGAGTCTTTCCCGAGGTTCGAGTTGTGCACAGACCTGCCGCCGGAAAGCTCAGGGTTTGCCTCGCAAGAGGACACCCAGCGGTGCCTTTGTTCAACTTTTGGATGGGGTTTTCCTTTCCAACAAGTCTACCCCAGCTTCCTTTAAACCAATCAGATTCATTGCCAAGACCCCGAAATTGAGGTTTTTGAGAACCGGCAAGCCTTACACATCTACACACCCTGGAAACACCCTTCCTTGGTCCAGTGATTTGCCCGGAGGTCAGCGCTTCCAGGCAAGCCGGCTACGTACTGACACATGCTTGTCCGATGATCATGAGGTAATTTGGTATTGCAGAATGATTTCAAGCTGGTTGCTTACTGCAATGCTAACTTTGGAGAGATGTGTGACCCGTGTGAGGAAATCCTCCCGGCCATCCTGGCCAGAGTCAAAGCAACAACTTCTCAGGCTTAGGGCTGGTTCCAAGGAATTTGGGGAAGCATTGAACAGTGTCCTATTCAACGGAGCGGACAAAGAAGCTTGGACCATGGCACACCCAAATGCCGGTCAACAGCTTCTAAAACCATTTCCTGACGTGTTTTCGCCCTCACACCCTAGCCCCTTTGGATTTGTTGACGTCTTGCAGCTCGTGCCTCGGTTTCAATACAGGCGCCACCAATGGATCAACTTTCTTCATTGTTCTTGGGTGCCTCTTTGAACCTTCCAACATGTATTGGACAATTGTAGTGTACCCGCAACCTAGACACAGACAACTTTTGGGGGTCAGTTTGACCAACCCAGAAGCCAACCATTTGGTAAGCGGGGGTCCCTTTACATACCGGAATCACAGGGCCCCTGTCCACTTCATTTTGGCTTACTGTTGGCCAAATCAAGAAGTATTCTGGCGCCTCGCGGACCACTTAAGACTCAGCTGCTTCCAAAAACATCAGGAAATCCTCGGGAAAAGAACAAACAACATGAAATACAAAAGAAAACGAGAGAGCGAGAGAAAAGAACAAACAAACACGCCAAACGAAAACTGTCCGCTTCGGCCCTCGCGGACCGGACCTTTTCCGCTTCCGACGCCCCGCGGCCGAGGCCTTGCGTGCAAGACACCGACTGCGAGCTGCACGACTGGGGCCAGTGGCCATTCGGCTCAGGGAAGAGGAGACCGGACGTCAGCCCAAACCAACTCACCCCCGCTGTTGTTTTTTGTTTTTTTTTTTTGGGGGGGGGAATGCTGATTTTGTATGCGTATACAAATATGTATGTATATATATATATATATAGGGGGTCCCTTAATTCAGCTTTGGAATATAGTAAAGTTGGCAGATGAACGGGCTTTCTACAACCAACCTTTGAGACCTAAAAGCCAGGGCTTGGAATTCCAAGTGGCAGACACATGTTGCTGTGAGAGTTTCCCCCAGGCCCCGAGGAGAATCATTTGGTTCAATGACTCACCCATTATGAAGTTTCCTATTTTTGGATTTCCTATTTCAGGTTTGTAAGAGCTAACTTGTCCAGGTGCTCTGGAAACACCCGGGTTTTGAAAGACAATCATGTTCTTGAAAAGGCCCTTGTCAAAAAGAGGGGCCCCCTACCATATGTCAGATTTTGTACACCAAATCTGAAGCAGGATTCGAAGATTTTGCTTGTGGTGAACCCCAGAGTTGTGAATGCCCAGGGCATTGACGGGTATGGGTTTTTGGAGGCAATGCTTATGTCCTGGCAATATATGCTCGTAAGCCATGATATGCCCCTATATAAGTGGTAATCTCCATACCTCCAAAACCCACATATTACATATTGATACCAGTCTGTGCCATTCATATACCATTTGTATAACCCCCACCATATTTAGCACTTGTATGACTGTCCATATCTGCCATGCCCTTGTCTTTCTCACCCTTGCGGCTGAGGTCCCATTGCAGCTGCCATTGCTTCGGCATCCGCGAGAGGCGGGGCCGTTGGGCTGGGGAGGAGCGAGCGAAAAGAAAAAAAAATACCCAAAAGCTGTGTTGAAGGGACCACCCAAAAGAATGACAGCGCCTTTGATTGGTTTTGTTGAAGGGACCACCTTGCCCATGCCTTTTGGGGGAAAAGCAGGGTTTCTTTCTGGTTGCAATGTACAACTATGGCTTTGGCAACAGTTCATTCCACAAACAGTAGCAACACTCTGCGGGGGATCCCGTGTAGTTTCAACCTTGAATGGAGAATGGTCAGAAGGCAAATCTGAAGCCGACGATATTGAGAGGCTGTGTGCTTGTTCAAGCTTGTGGAAAGAAGGGCACAGGAAAACACCCAAAGGGTTGCCCTTTAGACGACTTTCGACTTTCTGACCCTGTAACCTCTGAACCAACTTCCTTTCGGTTCAATTGCGTTCCCCTGCTTTCGGCTTTTTGCTTTTGATTGAATCAACTACCGCTTCCCCACCTCAACTCTCAGGAGCTTCCCCTGCTGCATCCAAGTTTTCCTTGAGTTTTAAGTCGGCTCCCGCTCCCCACTTCAAGTCTCAGGAGTTTCACTTGGGTCCAAGACCCACTCAGCCTTCGGGGTCTCTTCGGAGCTTTCGGCTCCCGAGTCCAGCCGCCAGCCGCGTCGAGTCCGAGTCGAGTCCGCGGCTCGGTCCGTCGCTCGCGGGGTAGGAACCGCTACATCTCCCACTTCGCCACGGGGAACGGCAAGGCCTGCAAGCTCGCGGCGCTGAAGGCCGGTGCCTCGAAGGGAACCTTCTTGGGACACTTCGTTTCTTCGGGGGGGGGGGGGGGGGTCTTCCGTTGGCTGAAATGAAGAGGCGTTCCGTGCTTCTTGCTTGAAATTTTGAAATACATAGTTGTTGTGTGCTTTTTCTCCTTAAATAAATTGCAACCCCCTGTTGGTTTTGAAGGGAATCGATTTCACTACTGGACATGTTTGCTCATGGCTTCCAGGGGGCAAACACGCAAAGGGAGGGCTTGAGCTAAAACCAAAAGGAAGCCAAACCACCTGGATTGGGGCCCCGATTGAGACACTTCCTCTGAACTGGGTAGCCCCAAACCACGGCCTATCACTTCTTAGGGGGTGCCCTTGAAAGTGAACTGCCGTTTGTTTTGTTCCAACTTAGTTTGCCCCTATGGCTGGTACCATTTTGGTTGGTAGGCGAATTCACCACCCGTTTTAGAACCTATTTTAGTGGGGATTGGGATGTTCACTGGGGGATAGCCGGGTTTTGACCCATGGCCAAATGGGTGTGTGTTTTGGGGCCATTCTCGGGTTGGTTGAAATGGAAATAGGCAACCGTTGACTGGGATTTTTGAGAGTTGTCTGAGAGTTTTCTGAAAGTACAATTTGAGAGGTGTTGGGTTGCCGAGGTTGCCCCGTCTAACTATCAAGTTGTCAACCCATTCTACCCGCCGCATTAAAAGGGGGTGGTGGGGAGTGTTCTCCAGGGTATAGTTTGGAAAACCCAAGTTTCTCATGGTGAGTGCCTCCATTTTGAGTCAGGGGTAGCCTTCCCCGCTCCATCTGTGGATTGCTCAGCAAAAGCGAGTGGACCGGATGAACCACTTCTGGCTCGGCTTGAACCGCTTTTCCTTTGCTGGCGATTAGGCGTCGAGGAACCAAAGGTTTATGAACTTAGCTTAGTCAAGGCTTCTGGTCCTTAGGGCTAAGGCTCAAGTTAGGCTTGACCGCCATCTTGGTGAAATCAAAACCCTCAACGGGTTTTCCTCACTGCTGAATTATCGCTGCTTCCAGGACGTAGAACAGTGCTTACCCCCAATTGGCCGCCCCCTTTCTCACCCGCCTGTAAACCGCAACTTAGCTCACACCCTGACCGTGTAAGAACCAACGCGCAGCCTTGTTTGTCTCCAAGACAACATGACATGTTGCGAGCAGTTTCAAAAGAAGTACTGTGGCTGAGGACGCCCCAAATCCGTTTCAATAGACACTTCGCCGATTTGTCCGTCGCATGTCAGGTCATCGAGCCATGCAACCCGGGCCCGTCCGGGGGCTCAAGAATGGCTCTAGACATCGGCCTGTCTAGGGGTTGATTCCTTCACCGTTCTGTTCAACCAGCGCGCAATTGACCAAAACCAGAAACGACACTTTTTCCAGGGGCGTTTGGTTTCCCAACCATTTGGATCGCCAGTTGCTCGTTTTGGTCCAGGACTGATTTTAGAAACCTTTCCCGAGGGTGTTTGTCTAAGCCTATATCGTGTTTTTCTTCAAGACGGATCTCTGGGAGAACTCGGGAACTTAGCACTAGAACCAACTGAAAGGATCTTTTCCCAATCATACGATTTGAGTTGTTGTTTTTTTTCTGCGGCCATCTGCTGTTGGCGAAGTGTGCAGCATTTCTGGGCAGTCAATCAGATCCTGGGTGGTCAAAGGCAGTGGCTTTTGGCACCTGATGGATGCAAAATTCCAGGTCGAGCAGCGGGTGAAATTGGGTGGTCTTTGCTTTATGTCTATCCGCAGCATCTGGAGACTTTGCGCTTAGAATTGGGATGTGGCGATGAGTTTTGTTTTTTTCGCTGACGACCAGCGTGAAGCCAACGATTGAAAGTAAGCTTCAACGAAATGATCATGGGGAGTGGTTGTTGCCTTCGAGACCATTCAGCCTGGTCTGGTGCAGACTCGGTTCCCTCACCAAGCCACTGTAAATACTCAGACCTCGAATGGACCTGTTTTTGTGGCAAGCAAGAAGTTGGGACTTGTTGCTTTACTCCCGAGGTCCTGGACTGAATACTTTTGGGGAAGAGCAATTTAGTGACAAACAATCGGTTTGGATTTTGTCTGGCCAATCTACGCAGGAAGTGAGTTGGCGAATCCTCTCAGCGAGTTGCTCTTTTGGGTGTCTTTCCCAAAATCAGAATCAACCCAGCGCGAAGTGAATCAGGATCGTGCCCTTCAACCCTGACGCCCCGAGCGGGCGCCGCCTCCTTCCCGCGTTCAACAAGCTGCAGGCTTTGGGGTTTGGGCTGCGAGGGGAGGAGGGGAGGAGGGAGGAGGGGAGGAGGGGAGGAGGGGAGGAGAAGAGGAGGGGAGGAGGGGAGGAGGGGAGGAGGGGAGGAGAAGAGGAGGGGAGGAGGGGAGGAGGGGAGGAGGGGAGGAACGGCAGGACAAGGGGAGGAAGGGGAGGAAGGGGAGGAGGGGAGGCGGGGGTGATGGTTGCAAGTTGTTGTTTTCTTCCCTTACCAGCTGACTGGGGTCAATCGGTGCAGGTGGGGGTTCATATTAGTAGCTTGATCCGGCTCCTTGAACGGCTCGTTAGCAGACGCAGTCTCTAAGTTTTCCAAGCAGTGTACTGGTTTTGAATCGGATCTTTCAGGGAGAGTTCCGGAAGCATTCGATGTTCTGCGGCTGGGCATGCCGCCTGGTCTTGTTGTCTAAACAGCACATAAGTGTTTTCGGAGATTTGCGAGTTCCTCAAAAGCATGATGGAAAGGAACGGTTGAGTTGAAGCGCCATCGGAATCCCCCGCAACGACGTCCTCGGTCGTCTTGGAAAGTTTTTGATTTGGGTTTTAGGGAATCCGCCTGTTCAAATCACTTGCCTGACTTAGAGGATCCACTTGTCAAACATGCGATTTTGGGATGTGTTTCTTTGATTTGGAAGAGGGTTCTGACTTCGACGATTTTGGGAATGCCACTGCTCCGCCTTCTTTTTGGGGGTGTTTTTTTTGGGGGACTCCCCAAAATGGCTTCGGCTTTCCCTTGTTCCCTTAAAAGCCAGCCAAGTGGGGGTTCCCTTCACTTCCAGGGGTTGGTTTTCCATTCTTTTTCTTCTCAAAAACCGTTTCCCCAGGGTTTTTGGTGGTCTGTTAGAAAGAAGGATCCCGGAAAGAATGGGGAAGGTCACCCTTGAAATAGGCTTCGCCTCCCGTGGTTGCGCAGGTTTCGCGCCGCGCGGACATCCGGATCGGAAAAAATAAAACCGCAGGCGCCGCCGCTGGACTGCCAAGAGAAGCCCCCGGTCAACTGCGAGCTGCACTTGTGGGACGAGTGGCGCCTCGGCGGGTGGCGTCTCCTAAGGTGTTGCACATATTTTACTTGGCGGGTCAACCACAGAATCGTCCGGTGCCTCACATTTTGAGTGTGCTTCTTTTTGTTCGCGCCGGGTACATCTATTCTCAGGCAGCGTGACAAGTATGCGTGTTTTCTGGGGTTGTGGGACATCCCGGTAACTAACTTAGACAAGCTGAATCTCAGGTCGACATGTGCAGCTTTGGACCAAGTCAGCACACATGGCAGCTAGTGGGTGTGCTTGTCATGCCAGCGTGCGTGAAGCTCTGACGTGATTCGCGTCAGCGAGTGTGCTTTTGATGTGCCAGCGTGCGTGATGCGCGTGAGCGGGTGTGCTCATCATGTGCCAAGGTGCGTGCAGCTCTGACGTAATGCAAGTGAGCCGGTGTGCTTATCATGTTCCCAGCTTGCGTGCATCTCTGACGTGATGTACGTGCCAGCGTGCGTGCAGCTCTGACATGATGCACATGAGCGTGTGTGCTCATCAAGTGCCAGCGTGCCTGCATTTTTTGGCGTGATACACGTGAGCGGGTGTTTTTATCAGGGGTCAGCGAGCGTGGAGCTCTGACGTGATGCACGTGACAGGGTGTGCTTATCATGTGTCAGCGTGCGTGCAGCTCTGACGTGATGCGCGTGAGCGTGAGCGGGCGTGCGCGGGTGGAAGCCACTCGGGTGGGTAAATACCCGGCACCTTTTAGTTCTGGGTTCCCATTTAGCCCACTAATAGACTAATAGCTAAACTTTTATCGAAGGATCTGAGGACAGCCCAGTTTAGGGTAGCCCAAATATACACCAGAAGCAGAGCGCAGTGTGGATGGTTGCGAAGTCCATTTCGCGCCACGAAAGGAAGCCACGATTGAAACCATTCTGTTTGTTGGTATTTACACCAGCATACCATGGTTCCTTAGGTAGTGCAGGGTTCCGTCCATGCACAGTATGATTATGCTTTACAATTTCTTGGGTTGCCTGAATATGAAAGAGACTGTGGCAAGGTCGTGTCACCCGGGCCATCGTAACCTGGCTCGACGAAGTGAGTCCAAACCAACCTCTGCGGATATCCAGCCCTGTTAACAGATTGCAAAAGTTAGCAGAAGATCTACCAAATAGATCTCTGCATTATCTTTATCTTTGCAGGTTTTTTGGTCGAGCTCTTTGAAATGGGCATGGGTCAAAATTAAAGCACCAACAAACAACAGCAGGTTTTAGTCCTTGGTTCCATTCACCGGGGTTGCAAAATGGATAACACCTTTAAGACTCACAGAACAAGACCAGAAGGCAGCAGAATAAACCGTGTCTTGTGTTGAGTCTTAGCTGCATCGGGGCGCTGTATCAAGAGAAAGCCAAAGTGGAAACAGCCAAACTCAGCCAAACGGCGGTGTGGGTCAAAAATAGGTACCTGAAATGGAACCCTAGTAAGTGGAATGGACCAAAACCTGCGGTCCAATTCCTGGTGGTTTGATTTTGCCCCATTTCAAAGAGCTCTTTGAAATGGGTAAAAATTAAAGCACCAGGGGACCGGAGATTTTAGCCCTTGGTTCCATTTACTCGGGTTCCAAAACGGATAACACCTTTAAGCCCCACCGCCAAATGTGACCTTAAGCTCTGAGAGCCGAGGACCCGCTGCTCCCGCGACTGTGGAGGTGGCCAACGGGAGCGCAGCCGCACTGCCCGAGGACCGAGTTGCCCTTTTACACCCGAAGGCCACTGACAGACATCCACACATACGCTCCATGACCCTAAAAAAATGGGGTTATTGCCCAAAATTTCGGGGTCATGAAGTCATGACCCCTGTTTCTAGGGGTCATGGAGATTCTGGGTATGCACATGTGCATGTCGAGCTCTATAGAGAGACATTTTATGCATTTGCTGCTGTGTTTGTTTGTTTTGGGTTGTTTTGTTTGTTTGTTTGTTTGGTTGGTTTGTTTCATTTGAACATTTATAATTTATACATGTTTTCTTATGTTTTTATTCCTTTGATTAGTGCAGTTTTCCTTTGGGCGTGTGGAATTTGCAAGGAACGGGTGCCTTCGATTTGCTTCGGAGAGTAACACTTGCGCGGGCGGGGTTTTTATTTGCACATTGCGTGTGCACAAGGGGGGGGGGGTTCTCAAATTCGCGGCCCCCCAAAACGTGTGTTTTCCATTGGTTTCCCTTGACATACCCTTTTGGAAAGTGGCTCCACCATTTCACGGGCCATATGGCATAAATACCTGCATTGGCGGTGTGTTTTGCGAGATATCTGCTTTGGGTTGGCCTCTTGTTTGGGCCTTTGGGCTTGGCACGCCGAGCTCTTGGAGGGGTTCGGCTGCAGCTCACAGAAGCTCGGGTCGAAGGTGCGCCAGGAACAGAGAATCCAATAGCACCTGAATTCTTCGTTCTGGGTAGGCCGTAAACAAATGCCAGGATTTGCTTGTGACTTGTTTCTAAATTGGCGATTATGTTATTGGTCAGGTAACCACTAGGACATGAATTATGATTCAGTGGCAACTTCAGCAACTCGATCATGGCATGGACAAGAAGCGAACGAAGGGCATGCTGGCCTGCGAATGGATGTTTGAGCTCGGAATAAACTTTTAAGTTTTTAAGCAAGTCGATTTGCGAGCCTCGACGTCACATGAGGTTCGAAAGTGGACTTCGGGGGCATGACACGGGTCACTAACTTACCTCTTAAAAACACAACTTTTCAACTTTTTGGGGGTAACATGGGCTACATGTCTGTAAAAGGTTAACTTCCCCAATCCTTGGAGTTTTAAGGGGTAAGCTAAATGTCTGACAAAAGCCGGGAGACTCACATCTGTCCATGTCTTGGGAAAGTCGTGTTGTTCCCGTGGCTCGTAGTGTTGGATCAGCCCAGCACACGCGTAAGACTAACCCCCAGGCGACTCCGAAGCTCTGTCGTTTCCCTTTTCCAGGGGTTCCCTGACATGAACCAATCAAGAGAGGGCCGATTCGCTTCGATTTTTGCCATGGGAATACATGACCCGGTCTGGGCCGTCTGAACTAAGTCGTGCAAGCGGGAGGCTTCAGATTCCACGGCCAGGAAGCTGGGGGTGTCCCGGAATTTTGAGGTTGCGCAATATCAGGATTGAATCGGCTGTTCAAACCATTCTTGTTTAACCAATCTGCTTTTCGTTTTTTATTGAGGGCCAGGGTTTGGTTGTTTAGACTCTTTTCCCAACCCTTTTAAACCAGTTTCTGGGGTCTCCAAAAGTACGTCGTGATTTAGGCTGGCCAAAAATACGGCCACCGCCACGGATTCTAGAGGTGCTGCTTTCTGTGTACCCCAAGTTGTTGCACCAAGCTTCGGATCGCCATCTTTTCACCAGAGTGCAAGAGAAAACCGGGTGTTGCGTTGAGGTGAAGACGGCTCCCAAGCACGGCGGCCAGCCCTGCGGGGGTGCCCTTCGGAGGTTTGGCTGGACTTACTCCCCTACAAATCAACATGGAACCCAAAAAGGGGCGTGTCCCAAAAGGAGATGCCTCCAGAACTGGGTGGGTTTTTTTGGGCTTGATGTTAGTCAATCTGTAGGGGAGTTTGTGGCTGGTTTTAGAGGGAACCACCATTTTGGGTCCTGAAAAAGCGATACCCCCCCCCCTTTCTCCACGGTATTTGATTGCTTGGCGCGACCCGGGCAAGGGGATCGAATCGGAGCCGAGAGCCGATTCGGAGGTGAAAGGATGATGAAAGTCTCTGATTTGAGTCGGGTAACCCTCAACTGGTGGCTTGGCTTGGATTTGTGAAGTCTGGATTTGATGCAAGTAAATGGGACCCCCCGTTAGGGAAGCTGATCCTTCTTTTCGGGAATCCCAAAGGGGGGTGGTGCAAGGGGGCCTAAGGAACGCGAAACGGGCTCTGAAATACCCCCCGATGGTCCCCATGGAGGGTAGCCAACTCTTTACACCAATTGACATGGCCCCATTTAAGTGGTAAGCAAAAAGATTGGTTACTTTTTCCGACTAAGACATTCAATCGGAAGTGAGTAGTCTAGAAAACACTTTGGATGTGTTTTTTGTGGATTTTAGCTGTTCTTCCCCCTGTTGAACTCCTTCTTCAGCAATCTTTTAGTACTCTTTTCAAAATGGGGTGGATCCACGAATTTGCCACATTTCTACTGGTAACTTCCCCATTCTTTCCAGGGATCTTTCTAGAAAACCAGCAAAAACCCTGGGGGAAATCGGCGATCGGTTGTTGAAAAGAACGAGGGCTGAAAAGAATGGACCAGGAATCAACCCCCTAGAGGGGTGGGTCCACAGATGCGCCGCATCCAAACCCGTCGCCTGGATGCTCCCCTCGAACATCCAAGTCCGTTTCCGAGGCGAGACGGACTTGACGACGGTGGAGCCCTGCAATGAGCAACCCTGCCATCAGATCCACTGCGAGGACTGCATGCCCGGGCGCCCGGGCTCCCCGAAAAAGAAGCGAGCAGGTGCCCTGGATCCAGTGGGGTGCCCCCCCCCCCCCCTGAATTTTAAACTTTTTGGGAAGACCATGTTAGTGGTAAATATAAAGTTCGGACTTTTTTGGGGCCATCCGCTCAGCAAGTGAGAAGTGTGGTGTTCCTTTCGGTTTTTTCCCCCTTCAAACCGCCGAAAGAAGAAGTGACGAAAACCGTAGGGGAACCAGATGAGTGTCCCGATGTTTTTTTCGGCCTGGACGCCTTGCACGACCTCCAACACCGAACGCCTCGCTGGTTGGCGTTTGGAGGACACAGCTGACAGTTGGTCGAAAGGGAGACTAAAAGGAGCATCCCCCGTATCTGTCCCGGCCATTGATTTTTTTTTTTACTCGTATTTTTTGCGAACGCATGCCCATTTGGCCGCTGGTTGGGCAACTATGGCCAAGTAAGCCCAAAGTTCGGGAAGGCCCAGCAAGCCGCGCTCTTCAAAGTTGCGCTGTGTGAGATCCTTCCATGAGTTTCGAAAAAGCAAAACGTCACCTTGGGTTGTTCAAAGGCGAACCCTAAGCCTTGGAATTGGAGTCATCTCCCTCTGGAAACTCGTATTGGCCATCCATGTTGAAGAGAGCACCCAGGCGTCTCTTATCCTGTGTCTTCTTTTTAGGTTGGACCCACCAAAGTGGCGCAACGTTTTCCTTGTGGTTTTCCTTAAACCCACAATACAAGAGGAACCAACTCCAACAAAAGGGAGACGCCCACTTGTATCTCAAAGGGAAAGACAACCAAAGTCGGTACTCAACTACCCATGACCTACACTCCATTTCCCCTAACTCCACTACCCCACTACCCCACTTCCCCACGACACCCCACTCCACTGGTTCCATTCAAACCTCCAAGGGGGTGCCTTAACTGACTCCTCCTCTCAGGTGGGGCGCGTGGAGCACTTGGGGTGCCTGCAGCAAGCCTGGGGCTTGGAATCTGGGACCCGAGGATGGCGAGGATGGACACCACCTCTCTGGCAAACGGGGGCCGCGTTTTTTTTGTTTGGGTGCTCGATGACCCATATTTTTCTTGGTTGGTGAGGAGGGGGTATGTTTTTTTTTTGCAGTCCTTCTTTGTTTTTTGTGTTTTTTTGTCCAAAGGAATCCTCGAATCCTGATGTGTAGGGGGGAAAGACTTGAAGGCTAGATGTAAAGATGTTCTGGTCACCTGCGGTGGCTGGAAGCGCTGACTTTCGCTGGTGGCTTCCAAGCAAGGCCTCAGTCAGGCCGCGAGTTTGGGTCTTTTTGTTGGGAACCGCGGTGCGCAGGGGCGGCTTTGAGTCCAAAACCCTGCAGCCCTCCAAGCGCTCGCGAGAAAGACGGCGAGCCCTGGGCCAACGGGCGGCTCTGCTGTTTGGGGTGTCTCCGTTTAACGTGCGGGAGGATATTCCAAGAGGGTCCTGGTGGTTTTCTCGGGGAGGCGGCAGGCTCGGAGGTTGTCCCTTTGAGGGTACTCTTTTCAGAATACAAGGGACCTGAGAGGCTGCTTTTTCCCTTTCCCGGCAGGAGGATATGCTGCACATACTACATTTGGCGGGAGGGAAGGGGTGGTCAAAAAAAGAAGGGTTGCTCTTTGCACCCTGCGGCCTCCTTGCGCGGAGTACCACAAAGGGCCTCTGATTTGGACATCTCCTGTGGGGAAGGCCAGACAAATGGAGTTGGAATCCCCTTCTGCGGGGCATGGCCTTCTTGTTGGGTTGATTATTGTGAAAAAACAGACACCCCCTTTTTCGGGCCAGCTGATAAAACGAGGAGCCCACCAAGCAGGTAGTTTTTGCATTTACCCTCTTTACCGCTTCAAAGCAACCCAAAAAGGGCTGCAAAGGACAGACCCCCCCCCCCCCAGACCCTGGCTCGTCTCGGCTTGGCGGCACCCCATCTATCGGTTTTCCCACGAGACTTAAGCAGATGGAGGATTAGGAGCCCTGGATATAAGGGTGGCAACCCCAGTTACCCCAAATATATCTACTGTTATACCCCAGTATGGCGATAATTTAAGGTAGACTAAACATGAAGCAGAAAACCTGAACATGTACTGTGTACCCCAGAGGGGGGCCCATGGCTCATTCTTCGCCTACCTGTAGAGGTCCTTTAAGCATCGCGTCGAGGTGCGGGGGCCAGAAGTACCGGCACCGCTCCATCGCGCAGATGGCGAACCATTGCGGCCCGGGACTCGTGCGGGTTTCAGCGAGCTTCTCAGAGGGTTTGGTTCGTAGGTGAATCCTACTACCAGGCTTCATTTTAGGTGGTTGCTGATGACTATGGGTGTGCGTGTGCTTGTTATTAAAATAGGACAATCCACTCTTATTGGTGTATGTATATATATAAATGTATGTATGTGTGGGTCAACAGTGCAGGATTCCAAGCATCAGGGGGGGGGGGGGGGCTTTTTTATGTTTGTAATGTCAGTCAACTCGATGACCTGGAAGGTGACTGACAGCGAGTGGACTGTGAATACTTGCGCAGGCAGAGCACGAGCTATCTAGTGTATGGTTGCACAAGGTAGAGTAAACAGAAGCGCAGGTGCCATTCACACCAAGACCCCCCTAAATTTCCATTGGTCCGGGGTCTCCTCCAAAAGAATACAGTCGATCTTAGGGTAGACTAAGTAGACCAAGTTTCACCTTCCAATTTTTACCTTCCAATTGTCACCTTCCAATATTAACGTTCCAATTTTCGCGTTCCAGTTTTCACGTTCCAGTTTTCACCTTCCAGTTTTCACCTTCCAATTTCCAACCACTTGCACTTCCCTTCGGATTAATCCGGAGAAAGACTGCTTTCGCGTATTCGCATGCATTCTCTGCATCTATCGATCGATTTCGTCAATGTACCGCTGATTGACAGGGTCATGGTAATCAGGGGCGGTGCTTCGTTTGGTGGGACACCGATTTCCATTTGAATTGCGAGGCTGATTCTTGGCGGTTCCCAGCGAATCGTCAGGTTTTTTTACTTGTTGTTGGTTGGCTTGGTGGTTGCGTGTCCATTGGAGCCACTAAAAGTTAGTCACTTTTTAGCAGGTGATCAGTTTGGACAGTTTAGTATTCTATTAGTACGGGCCCTGGCTCGTGTGTTCGGTCGTCTTCACTGTCCATGTGACTTTTTTTGTTTTTTGTATGTGTTTGTCCTTTTCATTTTAGTGGGGGGGGGAAGCCTCTTTGTCTTTGTTACCACACCAAGGGTTGGACATGCCCCCCTTTCCAGGAAACTCTTGTGGCAGGGCAAAAACCCAGACAGCACTGCGGTGATTCCCCTCCCCGCACCCCGAATCCGCTACCCCACAGAAAACGGCGAACCAACCTGCTGGAGCGATAGGCAGAGAGTGAGACATGGAATGACCCCATATAAACCATCCACTTTGTGGGTTCCTTTTAGCGGGATTCTCAGGTTCATTCCCTCATTCCCCGAGCACCAAGACATGCACAGGACATGAACAGGGCATGAACAGGGCATGAACAGGGCATGAACATTCCCTCATTCCCTCATTCCACCAAGACCAAAAGGGACACGAACAGGACATGAACGCTATGGGGTCGAGTCTCTCGTCGGGCTGGAGCCCAGTTTCTTCAGGCAAGCCTTGCGAGATGAAGGCCTCCAAAGAGGCGTTTTCGACCGATCGAGGGGCGGATGTCTTGGTCGACCGAGTCTCGGGGTGTCTCTCGGTTTAATGTTCCACAGGTGAATCAAGCTGTGGAGCCCCCTGGGTTGGGTCTTCCACCTTCAACTTGTTGGAACAAATATGCACTTCCTTACCATGGGTGTTTTTTTTTGATCCGTTAATTTGGTTCATATCTGGGTTCCACCGGTTTAGGGGAACCCCTCTATTTTCAACGAAAGGTCACCGATGGTTGGGTCTCTCTTTTTAATGTCGACAAGTTAGTAAACTGCTTGTTGATGAGTAAGGGGGGTGTCCCCAGAAAGTGGGGGGTGCCTCGCCTTTTCGAAGACATATGGTTTTTGTTGGCTTCCTTTTCAACCCAACCATGTTGGGGACCGGCCCACAACGCACAAGATGTTGTTGGCTTTGCCAACCCACAGTTCTCCAACTGTTTGTTTGGTCTATTGAAGGGTGAGGTTGTTGATTCCAACTAGTCTCTGGAGCTTAAGCACTGGGGCTGGTGGTAAACGAGCAGTTTGGATATTTTTGGCCAATCCACTCATGGAGTCAATCCCCCTCGGAGTTGAGCAACTGACAAAAAGGAGAGTAGGCTATCCTGGATCCCCCCGATGGACCCCTTGTTGCTGCATCCTGCCTTTCATCCACCAAACATCGCAACACAAGTATTTGTGTGTTTGGTTTCGCTTGTTTCGTTCTTTGCTTCTATGCGTCTTTCTTTCTTGCTTTGCTTGCTTGCTTGCTTTGCTTTGCTTTGCTTTGCTTTGCTTGCTTGCTTGCTTGCTTGCTTGCTTGCTTGCTTGCTTGCTTGCTTGCTTGCTTGCTTGCTTGCTTGCTTGCTTGCTTGCTTGCTTGCTTGCTTGCTGGTGGCTTGCTTGCTTGCTTGCTTGCTTGCTTGCTTGCTTGCTTGCTTGCTTGCTTGCTTGGCTTGCTTGCTTGCTTGCTTGCTTGCTTGCTTGCTTGCTTGCTTGCTTGCTTGCTTGCTTGCTTGCTTGCTTGCTTGCTTGCTTGCTTGCTTGCTTGCTTGCTTGCTTGCTTGCTTGCTTGCTTGCTTGCTTGCTTGCTTGCTTGCTTGCTTGCTTGCTTGCTTGCTTGCTTGCTTGCTTGCTTGCTTGCTTGCTTGCTTGCTTGTTTGTTTGCTTGCTTGCTTGCTTGCTTGCTTGCTTGTTTGTTGTTGCATGGAACCCGTGACGTTTCAAGCTGCAAGATCTTGCGCGCTCGCCGGGGAGTTCGCTCGCTGTCAAAGAAGCGCACCGAGAACCCAAGAATCTTTTCCAAGCAGTTGCCCTGCAGCAAGTTGCGCCCCCTTCTTTTCTGGGGAAGAAGGGTGCCTTTTTTTCCCATGGTCGGCACCCTTTTTACTTTTTCTGGGGGAAGCTAATTCAAGCACCGAAGAGGGGTGCAGGCTTCTCAGAACTCTGAGAATGAGTCAACCCTCAGGCTACAAAATCTTTGACAGGTGAAGAAAGTGCCACAAAGTCTAAAGGAAAAAAGTGCCAGCAGAATGTGATGTTCAATTTTTCGCATGTGGTGCGGGCAAGTTCGGGTCCTCAAAATTGTGGACCCGAACACAGCCCCGGAAGGCCACTAAGTCTCAAAGACGGCACTTCCATTTTGGGCGCCAATTTTGCAAATCCATTCGGACGAGGGAGTGTCACTTCCAATAAGCTTCCAGCTTTGTTTGGAATATTGTTCTTTGATAAGCCAAACCATTCATCTTCTTCCCCCAGTAGTGCCCTTTTACCCTTCTTTGGGGGAGGGTTGCCCTGCTACAATAGACTACAGAAAAAAGGTTGGTACCCTTATTCTAACCTCGCTACTGGAGGACCTAGTCTTCCTGCGGCCGTGTAGCTACAGTGGATTCATATTCCTGCAGCCGCTGCTTCGAGTGAGTCGCCTGAAGGCATTGGAACACCCGACGATGTGAGCCATGGAAAAGGGGCGCCGGTGCCACACCCGCCGAGGGAAAGTGCGGCTTGGAGAAGACACATCCCGTGGAGGCGTCTCCTCCAGGAACTGTTGACTTGGCGGTTTCCATTGTCTTCCATTTGCTGACATGAATATATATGGTTTTCTTTTCTCCCCTGGTTGGTTTTGAAGGCAATCTATCACTACTGGAAATATGTTCTCATTTTTTCGAGTGCGCTTAAGCAAACGGAAGCATTGAGGCCGCCATGGTGTGCCTTTCTTAAGGTTGGCCCCCAATGGCGCAGCGGTGTTCCTTTGGTTTGTCCGTTAGGACCCCCAAAAAACGGACGCCGTTTAGAGAGGGTTTTTTGTTGGAGGATTTCGCTATGCACGCGTATATATACATATATATATATATATGGTACCCCCCCCATGGACCCTGGTTTGGTGCGGTTGACCAGTGTTTTATGCTTCTTTTTGCTTCTTGGATTTGTGTCAAAATTGGGGGGATGGTCGTACATGTATATGATACGCATGCATGCATACAGATGTGATAAAAGCAATGACATCAGCACCTGCAATCTGAAAGAGTTTGAATGCATCCAAGAATACAAGAACAACTCAGACATTTTTAAAAATTGTTAAACATTCTGGGATTCAAGATTCAAGATTCAAGAATGTGAGAACATATTTTCTGGGAATCTTGAATCTTGAATCTTGAATCCCATAATTTTTAAAAATTATTAAAAATTATGGATTCAAGATTCAAGATTCAAGAATCTGAGAAAATATTTTCTGGGAATCTTGAATCTTGAATCTTGAATCCCATAATTTTTAAAAATTATTAAAAAATCCAGGGTTGTCCCAATACTCTCGGTGTTCAATAAGATTCTCGGAAAAGTTTTCCGTGAAATAGTTCAATCCAGTGGTAACGGATGTTCGAGGTGATAGAACAACTTGAACATTTTAGGGGTTGACCAGGATGGATGATTCTCAGGAAAGTGGTGGTTTGTGGGCTCCTCAACTTTAGAGCCTCCGGCTCAGTCCGCCGACATTGTCCTCTCCCTTTTCTCCTT
Source organism: Effrenium voratum (assembly GCA_963377175.1). Classification (NCBI taxonomy): domain Eukaryota; class Dinophyceae; order Suessiales; family Symbiodiniaceae; genus Effrenium; species Effrenium voratum. The sequence goes on along the minus strand of CAUJNA010001879.1, from coordinate 405,832 downwards.
CTTCCTCTCTCCCTTGTCTCCCTGGTGTGTTCTGTCGTCCTCTCTCCCTCCCTCTGCTCCCCAACCTCCCCATCCCCCCAAGCCTCTCTCTCCCCAATCTCCCTCTCTCGTATGTATGTATGTATGTATGTATGTATGTATGTATGCATGTATGTATGTATGTATGTATGTATGTATGTATGTATGCATATGTATGTATGTATGTATGTATGTAATGTAATGTAATGTATGTATGTATGTATGTATGTATGTATGTATGTATGTATGTATGTATGTATGTATGTATGTATGTATGTATGTATGTATGTATGTATGTATGTATGTATGTATGTATGTATGTATGTATGTATGTATGTATGTATGTATGTATGTATGTATGTATGTATGTATGTATGTATGTATGTATGTATGTATGTATGTATGTATGTATGTATGTATGTATGTATGTATGTATGTATGTATGTATGTATGTATGTATGTATGTATGTATGTATGTATGTATGTATGTATGTATGTATGTATGTATGTATGTATGTATGTATGTATGTATGTATGTATGTATGTATGTATGTATGTATGTATGTATGTATGTATGTAATGTATGTATGTATGTAATGTAATGTAATGTAATGTAATGTAATGTAATGTAATGTAATGTAATGTAATGTAATGTAATGTAATGTAATGTAATGTAATGTAATGTATGTATGTATGTAATGTAATGTAATGTAATGTAATGTAATGTAATGTAATGTAATGTAATGTAATGTAATGTATGTATGTATGTATGTATGTATGTATGTATGTATGTATGTATGTATGTATGTATGTATGTAATGTAGTATGTATGTATGTATGTATGTATGTATGTATGTATGTATGTATGTATGTATGTATGTATGTATGTATGTATGTATGTATGTATGTATGTATGTATGTATGTATGTATGTATGTATGTATGTATGTATGTATGTATGTATGTATGTATGTATGTATGTATGTATGTATGTATGTATGTAATGTATGTATGTATGTATGTATGTATGTATGTATGTATGTATGTATGTATGTATGTAATGTATGTATGTATGTATGTATGTATGTATGTATGTATGTATGTATGTATGTATGTATGTATGTATGTATGTATGTAATGTATGTATGTATGTATGTATGTATGTATGTATGTATGTATGTATGTATGTATGTATGTATGTATGTATGTATGTATGTATGTATGTATGTATGTATGTATGTATGTATGTATGTAATGTAATGTATGTATGTATGTAATGTAATGTAATGTAATGTAATGTAATGTAATGTATGTATGTATGTATGTATGTATGTATGTAATGTATGTATGTATGTATGTATGTATGTATGTATGTATGTATGTATGTATGTATGTATGTATGTATGTATGTATGTATGTATGTATGTATGTATGTATGTATGTATGTATGTATGTATGTATGTATGTATGTATGTATGTATGTATGTATGTATGTATGTATGTATGTATGTATGTATGTATGTATGTATGTATGTATGTATGTATGTATGTATGTATGTATGTATGTATGTATGTATGTATGTATGTATGTATGTATGTATGTATGTATGTATGTATGTATGTATGTATGTATGTATGTATGTATGTATGTATGTATGTATGTATGTATGTATGTATGTATGTATGTATGTATGTATGTATGTATGTATGTATGTATGTATGTATGTATGTATGTATGTATGTATGTATGTATGTATGTATGTATGTATGTATGTATGTATGTATGTATGTATGTATGTATGTATGTATGTATGTATGTATGTATGTATGTATGTATGTATGTATGTATGTATGTTTATGTATGTATGTATGTATGTATGTATGTATGTATGTATGTATGTATGTATGTATGTATGTATGTATGTATGTATGTATGTATGTATGTATGTATGTATGTATGTATGTATGTAATGTATGTATGTATGTATGTATGTATGTATGTATGTATGTATGTATGTATGTATGTATGTATGTATGTATGTATGTATGTATGTATGTATGTATGTATGTATGTATGTATGTATGTATGTATGTATGTATGTATGTATGTATGTATGTATGTATGTATGTATGTGTATGTATGTATGTATGTATGTATGTATGTATGTATGTATGTATGTATGTATGTATGTATGTATGTATGTATGTATGTATGTATGTATGTATGTGTATGTATGTATGTATGTATGTATGTATGTATGTATGTATGTATGTATGTATGTATGTATGTATGTATGTATGTATGTATGTATGTATGTTTGTATTATGTATGTATGTATGTATGTATGTATGTATGTATGTATGTATGTATGTATGTATGTATGTATGTATGTATGTATGTATGTATGTATGTATGTATGTATGTATGTAATGTAATGTAATGTAATGTAATGTAATGTAATGTAATGTAATGTAATGTAATGTAATGTAATGTAATGTAATGTAATGTAATGTAATGTAATGTAATGTATGTATGTATGTAATGTATGTATGTATGTATGTATGTAATGTATGTATGTATGTATGTATGTATGTAATGTAATGTAATGTAATGTAATGTAATGTAATGTAATGTAATGTATGTAATGTAATGTAATTAATGTATGTATGTATGTATGTATGTATGTATGTATGTAATGTAATGGTATGTAATGTAATGTAATGTAATGTAATGTAATGTAATGTAATGTAATGTAATGTAATGTAATGTAATGTAATGTAATGTAATGTAATGTAATGTAATGTAATGTAATGTATGTATGTATGTATGTAATGTATGTATGTATGTATCCTTGCACTTCCCCTTTGCTCCCCAGTATTTCCCGCAAACAAACACGGTTTTTCCAGCGTTTTCGCAAAGAGGATGTCCAAAAACACAGAGTTTTGCCAGATTTTCGGCAAAAGGATGCAGGAAGCCCAAGCCAGCAAAAAAGCCGGCAGGGGGAATCGAGCCTGGGACCCCTGTTTTGCGACACCGGCTCCCCGAAGACTACGTTTAGTGGAACGTCATCAAATTGCCGCGCGGTCCTTGGGGGGGGGGGGGGGGCCCCCCCCCACGTATCAGACGTCGGGGGGGGGTTAGGGGGGGGGGTTATCCTCTATCCTCTCTTAGGTGTCCGACACGCCGAGCAATGTCGGCGGATATTGATCCCCAATGCAGTGGTAAAGCACTTTCAAGTGTTAGAAGAACTTGAATGCTATTTGGGTTTGGCCAGGATTGACAATTCTCAGGAAAGTGTTCTGTGTAATCTTCAATATTGAATCTTCCATCCGATAGTAGCAAATTTTCAAGTGCTTAGCGATCCAGTGGACACACTTTCAAGTTATTGGTTAGACAAACTTTCAAGTGCTTTTGGTGAGCTTCATGTCAGCTATGCTCATGTTGACCCCTTTCCAGGAGGTAAACAAAGGCAGGTGCAACGCTCAAAAATACTGCATTTTCCAGTATTTTATGAGGAGGCGCAGGATCATTGGGGGTACTATATATGTGTGTATGTATGTGTATATATAGATATACATATGTATGTACGTTCACACACCGTCCCCCACCCTCTTGAACTACCTGTCCACATTTGCTCATCTACTACCTCCACGTTTTGACATAGAATTAACTTTCCTGCGCAAATAGAACTTTAAATACAACGGTTTAGCTAGAATCCCTGTTTCGAGATAGTGTTAGATTTTGAACCTCTCTTCCCTTGAAATTTCCCTTTGGAACACCGTCTAACAAGTTCAATGTCGGACCTTTCTTATGCCACAAAAGGGCCAGAATGTAAGCAACACAAATCCTATTTTTAATTTCCAAATGTTTAGCCATATTTAATATGCATTATATTTGAGATGTAGTCTCTATTCACTTGATATTATCAAAAGCAAATTGAGTTGTGTTCGTCTTAGATTATACTTACCACTTGGATTATATTTGGGAACCACTTCCATCTGACTTCTTGTGTTATAGATTAGTTGGAGTTTAGCCGAAAATATATACTTACATTTTCATGTAGCTGCTATTTGGAAAGGATTTGCTTGTTTAAGCTGTAATTGAACATAAACACATTTTTGAAAACTATATCCATACTAAACTATATTCAAAATTGGAATGTTACTAGTTGAAGTAACATCTTATGTGCAAAGGGTATCATACTGGGACATTGTGGAGGACTCCGGGCTATACGTGTGGATAGCACCACTTCACATATACAGGTGTGGGGGTCGACTAATGGAACATAGTCAGACAATGATGACTTTCTGATGCAACATGTGGGCCAAAAGAAAGGACGCTCCGGCTTGAGACATGATCCCCCTCCCTCTTGTTTTGGTGCCGGTTTGGATTGTTGCCGTCACCTGGATCCCAGTGCAATGGCAGCTCTGCCCTTTTTGTTGGGAGAAACCCTGGTCAACCTGCAAGTGGGGTCCTTTTTGCAAGGCTCTGGCAACCGATCCGAACGCGACTTGATCGACCGATCCGAAAAGAGAAAGCAAAAGCAAAAACCCATGAAGGTAGGGAGCCGCCCTTGGTCTGCCATGGGGCTTGGGTTATTGCGGCCATGGGATGGCTGAGTCGTCCTTTCTCTTTGGCTGTCGAAAGCAGCCCAGAAAATGGGCAATCCCCAAATTCACAGCCGCACGCGTGACACAGGTTGGGCAGGAACTAGTTTGGACTCAAACGGATACCCAAACGTTGCAGCTCTGGAACTACCTGGGGTTTTCCCTTGTCTTTGCCCCTCGGCTACGAATAAGATGTTTAGGTTCTGTGTAGCGAACCATGTCGAAATAGTCTCAGTGCATTTCCAACCTTGTGGACCCAGTGATTCCAGACTATGGCAAGTGACCCAGGGCTTTCCCACCCTATATATATACATATATATATATATTATACAGGGCTCCTTAAAAGATACATTTTGCCCAATTGAAACATGGCTTTTTCCACCAAAATACAGGGACACCACCATTTACAAGGCAATGTTCAGGTGTATAATGTAAGGATCCCTGACATACATATATATATATATATACATATATACATGATATAGTTGGCCCGTGGCTCCCCTCGCCTTCTTTCGCGCGTGAGGCTCGGCCTGGTGCTCCTCGGCGCTGCTCTTCGCGGCGCCGCTCTTCGTGGCAGCTGCTTGTCGCTGCCCGCGGAGGCCTACAGCGCGGGGCCCCCGCAAGTCTTGGCAGGCGGGGCGCGCCCAAGAAAAAGCTGGGGGGGGTCCCTTTTGGGTTCCCCCAAAACCAAGTGCAAAAATGGGTGTTGGATGTTTTTTTTTTTGCTTTTTTCAAGGGATGTCCCCCTAAAATGGTGTTGTTTTGATTGGTTCCCCCTAAAGCCAACTCCATGCAACACAAGGGTAGCCTTCGCACACCCATGTCTCAGGAGTGAGGCATATCCCGTTTGGTTTTAGGCTGACAGTTTTTTTTAGGGACAACAATCCCCCCGAATCAGGTATTTTTGTTGCTCGGTCCTTATGTCATCTACCCTTAAAAATATTCGAGTCTCGGAGACGAGCCTAGGAATGAGCCAACAGGTGATTCTACATGGGTGTTTTTTTTTGAGGATACCTTTTTTCCACGTGGTTTAACGGGAACCCCATTTCAACCACGGAACAACGCAACTTACTGTTTGAACCTTCGGCAGTTAACCTTTCTGGGAACCTCACAATTGACTTTTCTACATTGAAAGATCTACACTGTTTCCTTTCTTCCGTGGCTTTAAGTAAGCATCGCCTTTTTGGCTCTTGTTGGTGTGGGTTGTCGTTTGTCGAGTTTATTTTTCTATCAGAAGTCATGGGGTAAAGCGAAGGCGCCGGCGCTTGCCATCATTTACTCGGGTTCCGAGCTCAGTTCGGGTTGGTAGCATGAGCTCACTCTTTGTTAGAATACCTGGGAGTCCACGTGGGGGTTGATCAAAAAGTCCTTTAAGTCCTTTACATGGGATGACCACTGGTTGGAAAACCACTAAACAGATGATATTTCAACCACGTCGCACAAGTTCTCCATGGTCATTGTTGGGCCTCGGGAATATTGATCCGCCTGTGCCCTTTTTTCCAATTGTGCGGGCAAGGGTTCCCTTTTCACCGGGCGCCTAGGAAGAGAGTTCCCGTCCCCCCCCCCTCCCCTCTTAGTTGCTGTGCATCGGCATTTCATGGGTGCCCACCCGTTGCCCACGCTTTCTCCAAGCTTTGGAGACGGATCTGACCATATCCAAAGACACACCCCAGGGGTTGAATGGGGATGTACCGCCGGATTTGGGATCAATCCCAGAAAGTACTTATTTTTTGTGCGGTCACAATTCGCAACGAGAATGAATTGCCAACTGCGCAAATTGCCATGTCCAATTTGTTTTCCCAGCCCAAAACAAGTCATCCGGAACCATCCAAACCGTCCAAAGCCAATCAAGCGTCTTTGTTTGCCCCTCCACGCTTTCCCTGTGACACGAGGGTCCTTTTCGTTTTCGGCCTGTTGAGTCGACGGGACACAGGTGGCCTAAGTGAACCTTCGGATAGTTTTGGGCCAACCGTGGCTTTTGAGGTTCCCAAGATGCTGGCAATTCATCAACGATTTGCTTGAGTGGCACCACTGGCAATATGTGTTTCTTTGTCCAGGGCACTTCAGCAAACGGAGGATATGGGCGCGTCTTGTCTTGGACCCATGGGATTTCGGGTCTCCTTTTGGTTTCCCTTTCAACTCACCCCCAAAAAGGATGCGCCCAACAACAGGCGCCCACACCCATACCCGAGCGCTCTTCTCCAAGGGGCCCACTACTTCGCCACCGCCTACGACGTGGACCGCAAGGACGCCCTGAAGTTCCTGCGGCTCGCCCGGTTCTTTGCGCTTCGAGGGAGTGGAGGGCCTCCGAAACTGAGCGTGCTCAAAACTGAGGCACGTATGTTGCCAAGGGAGGTTGGGACTTTCCATCAGATTGTTTTTTTGCCAGCGGAGTTTTTTTTTTTTTTTTTTTTTTTTCCGAATTAAACTAGTAGAAGTTAAACAATTAAAGCAGGGGAGCAGAAAGCAACTGAGAAAACCCGGGTAGATGAAGGTTAGTGAGGGAGACTTTCAACCTATAATAAATAGCTGCGGATATCCGCCTTCGTCATTCTTGAAGCATGTATACCGGGGTTTGATTATGAGGATTACTGGGGACAGCAACTTTGGGGTTGAAGCAATGTCGGGGTGAGCCTCTTAACACTGGAAGTGGACGTGGGGCTTCGCCAAAAGGAAGGCTTTCGTCTTCCAAAACACTCCCGTCAGCTTCCATGAGGGAGGGAGGGTAAGATTTACACTGAGACAGTTGCAGTTTCCCTTGAAACCATTTAGAGAATCTGTTGAGGATGTCGCTTTCATTTTACCCAGTAGTCCCCCTGCAAGTTGGGGGGTCTCCACCAAATCGATGTTATATCTTCGAGTGGACTAAAGACTGCGGATGGACAACAGTTTGCACCACTTTGAAACCAGGGCGCAACCATTGTTGTTGGCATTGACGAAATCCTGCCCCACTTTGCGACCTTTACAGGGAAATCGAATCAGAAACCAGGGTTTCTTAGGTGCTTCGAAACGGGCAACCACTGGAACAGAGTCAGAACAGCTTGCTCTCCGTGTGCTCCGTGGGCCAAGTCAAGCAGTTCCACCGCGTAAACTGACCGAGCGAAAGCCAGTGATGTTTGGGTCCTTTGCTTGATTTTTTGGTCTCCCCCAGTAGTGCCCCTTCTCACCCCTTTTTGGGGGAGGGTACCCCTACTAAAATAGACTGCAGAAAAAAGTTGGTACCCTGATTCTAACCTCTCTACTGGAGGACCTAGTTGTAGAAGCTGCAACTTAGTACTCTGCAAGTTGACTCTTTCCTCAGATCTGGTTGTTTTCTTCTTTTTCCGTGTAAAAGTTGGCAGCCGAGCACCCATGCAAGGTGATAGGGAACCCAACACGGCATCCTTCAAAAGGAGCATCCTCTAAGCCCGGGGGGCGGGGGGTTGGTTTGCAGCTAGGCATTCTTGACCGCTTGCTGAATGGGAGGGCCCGGTTCGGGGAGTCGATCACACCCGTTTTCCCAACTGGGTATGGGTCGAAATGTTCAACCAACAGGCCCGCAGGTTTTAGTCCATGCTTCCATTTACCAGGGCAACCCTTGTTGGGGGTTAATTAATTGACCACTTTCTTTTGACCCACCGCCAAATGAAAGTATGACTTGTGTCTACCTGATAAGTCAGGCAGAGGGTTGACACGCAAGGGAAGCCACTCGGAGACTCGCTCAAGATGAGAACTCCTTGGGTTGGGACGAAAAGTCATTCAGAAGACTTCGAAAAGACCATGAATATGGCGCCTGGGAAAAGGGGGGGTGGGGTGCCGTTTGGAATGGTTGGGTTAGAATCCCATCTTTGGAAGAGAAACCCGGACTGCAAATGGACATCAGATGCTCGACCCTGTCCACCCGTACCATGAAGCTTGAATTTTGATCCGCGGACATCCACAGGAATCCCCCCCCCCCCCCTCAGACTCAAACTTTTTCGTGAATTCCAAGCAGCCAAAGGGGAGCCAAAGGGGGACCAGGGTGGATCGTCAGCGCGAGTCCCAAAGTTTTGGGGGGCAATCGTCGGGTCGGGGACCCAGTTGGAAGCTCCGCGTTGTCAGAGGTTTCCTTTTGGCTCCGGGCTGCCCAAGTGAATACGACACGCCTTGCTTTATCAGCTTGTTTGGCTGTGATTTTTACCTCAAAAGTGGTTGGAAGTAACCCCCCCACCGACTTCTGATGTCCACCAAAGGGTCCCGAATTCAAATTCACACCCACATAGAGCAACTCCAAGAAATGCTTGCCAAATTGGGGTAACCCCCTGCAGCCCCCACAAAAATGGGGCAACCCCCTTTCCGCCCGTGTTCTTTGGGCTGACGCGGTCTTCCCCCCCCCCCCCCGGACCACTGCTCCATACACCGCTGGCTCGGGCAAGGCAGGGCCTGTGGCGGAACTTTGGGGCCTCAGATGCCGCGAGGTCCATGGGCTTCTCAGCGACTCGGGCTGAGACCTTCAGTCGCTTCCACTTGCTCGGTGATGTCCCATACCTCTGGGGGTGCTTGGTTTCTGATTGTGTTTTTGGGGGTGGTTGTTTTTTGTTTGTTTTTGGGGTTGTAATTAGGGGTTACCCAAATTTGGGGAGGGGGGGGGGGCTCTTTTTTTTTGCGTGTTTTTGGGGTTCATTTGGGGCTACACAAATTTGGGGAGGGGGGGGCGTTTTTTAATGTTTATTTTTCAAGGACGCCGAGAGGAAACCAAACCAGAGTTGCCAAACCAATTGGCCGAGTGCCCTTGCTGCAGGCTCGGTACCCCCTGCCGTTGTGGTTTAAAAGGGAAACCACAACAAAAGACAAATCAATTTGCCTGGTACAGGCAGGTAACCAAGGCTAGGTCCGCCAGTGGTGCCCTTTTACCCTTCTTTGGGGTTCCCCTACTAAAACAGACGACAGAAAAAAGGCTACCCTTATTCCAACCTCTCAAATCTGGAGGACCTAGAAGGGCTTGCCAGGCTTTAAAAATCAAAGGGGTTCGCGTTTCAAAAAAAAAACTCTATGACTTTGGGGTTACCCCTGGACTTGTTGGTTTAAAGGGAAGCTACCACTGGTTGTTTTCCCCTGGTGGTTCTATTGGGAATCCAGATTAATTCGGTGGGGAATAGAAGTACCCAAAATGAACCCTGGTAAATGGAAACGAGGACTAAAACCTGCGGTTCCCTGGTAACTTAGTTCGACCCATACCCAATTGTGGCTTAAGAAAGAAATGAATGGTCTGAGGAGAGAGACGTCCGGGTCCATTTCCATTTGCTTCATATTGATATGCCTCCAATGTGTGTCAAAGGGAACCATTTGCTTAACCCATTAGGAAGCCACTGTAGGATTTTTTGTTTCGTCGGTATGGCTACCTCTAGGTTTCTGGCAACTGGAAGCACTGGGACATAGTTTATGTAGGAATATGAGTGGCGCGTCTTTTTCGAATGACCACCCCCAGGTCCGACAAAACATGTCAGTTCTAAGCAACCGGGACGTGTCTTTTTGATGGTTCTAGTTCTACCCTTCCCATTCTTTCCAGGCATCCTTCTAGAAAACCTCCGGAAAACCAGGGAAACGGATCCGGTTTTCGAAAGGACGATGGTTGGAAAGAATGGAAAAGGAATCAACCCTCAGAACACTTGCTGGTGCGATTGGTAGGGAATATGGTTGAATGAACCGTTGGGATTCCCTCAAAAGGAAACCGCCAGTTGGATGGTTTTTAGGAATCAACTTCTAGAATGCTTGCTTTTTAAGCCACAAAAGGGGTAGCTTCAACCAAGAATGGAGAAGGCATTAACCCTTTGAGGGGAGTCGTTCTGTTTCGAGTGAAACGTTTAGCAGGAGAGCAGAACGCAACCGAGTATGTTTGGATGAGTCTGCTCGCTTTTGGATTCCTTTTTGACCCGCGGCACAGCTCCGCGGTCTTCACTTCACTGCGGTTGTGCAACGGATCTTTAGACTTGTGAACTTCTTGGTTGAAATAAAGGTGTGTTTTCCACTAAACCCCCAAAATAGTTGAATTTTCCACTAAAATAAACCACTAAACTTAGACGTTAACTTCTTTAGACGTTTTCCACTAAACCCCCAGAAAGTTGAACACTTTTCGCAGGGGTCGTTGCAACCGAGTTCAGGAGCTGTTGCTCCAGCAGGTGGCCGATGAGCTGAACCAGAAGTTCCGGGAGGAGTTTCGGGAGCCTGTTGGGCTGGCGCTGCAAAGAAAGAAGCCTGGGCTCTCTCTCCAAAGTTGTTTTCGATTTTGGCAGGTAACAAAAATTGCAGGTACTCTGAGTATTTGAGCTTTGGTGTAGATTTTTTGCAGGTACTCTGAGTATTTGAGCCTTGGTGTACTCCACACTCTGAACATATGTTTTTTGGTGTGCTCTAGAGGTGGCCTGAGACTAGGCGCTAAACTTGACACATTTTGTTCGAGCAGCCAACCATACGATGCAAAGCCGCTGCCCACCAACCCTCGCCCCCCCCCCCCCACACCCCCAACCCCTCAAAAACTGCCCAAAAAAGCCAACCCCCCGAACCCCACCCAACCCTTCCCAAGCCCCAACCAAACTCAACACATCTAGGTCCCAGTAGTGCCCTTTCTGACTTTGTCTTTGGGTTTTGGGTGCGCCTACTAAACTAGACAGAAAGAAAATCGGGTATACCAACTTATTCTAATCTCTCAAATCTGGAGGACCTAGAAGGGCTTGCCAGGCTTTAACAATCAAAGGAACATGGTTCCTACTATAGTGGTAACTGGGATCCAATGGGTTCGCGTTTCCGAAGAGAAAAACTGAATGACAGTGCAGGACCGGCAGATGTTCCTGCAGGGCTTAGGGCCCTTCGCCTTTGTGGGGCGGATGATCTGCTGGGACTACGCCCCTCGATTTAAGCGAAACCGATTCGACGAGGACTCCCCCCAAGAGGAGGACGGGGTTGGAGGTGAGTTGCCCGCTACTGCCAACTGTTTTAGGGTATATGTATATGGTCATACATATAGTATATGTATGACTCATAATACGTATATATGTATATATATATATATAATGACAATAGTGATAGTAACAGTCGCAATAATAATGAGTAAATAGTGATAGTACTGGGCAAAGTATAAGTCATAGTACTGGAACCAGTACCAAATTGTTTGTTCCTTTCCACTGCAAAAACAAGTTCATCGACCATGCGCGGGTTCCCTCCATTTGGAGGGTTTGTCTTGTGGTGGACGAAATTAACAGTAGTAGCAATGGTAACGATAATGGTGATGGTAGGTATTGCAAGGGAACAAGGGAGGCCCCACGAACATGTCCCATTGGTTTGTGGTTGATTCACTTGCAATATGTTTTTTAAATTGTCCCCCGTTGAGGAGAAATCACAAGGAGACCACTGGAGAAAAGACATGAGCCATTCGAAAAGGGGGGCAGGGCAACCCACCAACCTCCAATGTCACTGTAGGACACAAGGATTTTTTGACCATGGCGCATATGGGTATGTGTCAAAATAAGGGGACCCCCAAAAATGGTGGTTTAACTTGAAAGCTACCGCGCAGAATTATTCAAAATGGGCGTCAACTCCAACAAACAATCGCACGTACACACACAGACACAGATTCACGCACACACACACAGAGACACAGACGCAGAGACGCAGACGCAGACCGTCAGGTCTGGCGCGTGACAGAGCGTTTTCGATCTGAGGTCATCGATACCGAAGTCTTGCGGCACGGGCTCTATGACCTGTGCCCACCGGAGGACGCCGAGCCGAAAGCTGAAAGCCGACTTCCCCAGAATTAGCTCCCCTTTGGTTTTTTCGCTTTGGTGGGGTCCCTTTGTTTTCCACTAACCAGGCAAACAAAAATAAGAAAAATGCTGGGGTCCTAATTCCAGCCTAGGTGAAAGGTGAGGTTCAGGCCGATCCCATGCGTTCAGAGCTCCCGAGATTTGGTCCCCCGTTTTTTTTGTTTGTTTTTTTCTTCTGCAAGGTAGGTCAAATATGAAGAGAGTCAGACAATGTTCATTTTCTGGGTACCCTTTTCCGTGGGCCAACTTGAAGGGTGGTTTCAAAGATCGCGCTTTTGCCAATTTGGCCATGAGTTTCCTTCTAGCGGCTCCCCTGTCAAAGCGCTCCTCCAGCACTCGGTTACTTCTTAAAGGCTTCTGAGCTGTCCGCGTGGGCTGTTTCCAGGGTGCGGCTTGCATTGGACCAGGGGCTCGGCCCCAGCGGCTCCAACTGGAAGTTGGGCCGGACCTCCTCTTTGGTGATCCCTGATCCCGAGCAGTAGGAAATGGCCGTGGCTCAACACCAATGGTACCATTTTGGTTGGTAGGTGCACCACCCATTTTAGGTATTTTAGTGGGGATTGGGATGTTCACTGGGGGTACGGGGTTTTGACCCATAGTCAAATAGGGTTAAATCAGAGGATGGTGTAGTTGAATCAGTGTTCAAGCCTTGCTTCCTTCGTGGCACCCATCCGTGTTTGTAGCTGTCTTTCATGGTTTCTTTTTTGGAGGGGTCCCTTCAAACGAAAGAGGGGCGCTCCTTTCGTTGTGGGAATGGACTGGTCTGGTAGCTGAGGTATTTGATTTCGTGTCAGAGGTTTGCCTTGGCGTCTCCCGGTGCGAAAAAATGGATGGTTTTGTCTATGGGGCGGCGGCGGAGTCCTCTGAAGCAAAATTTCGAAATATGTTGAAGTAGACGCACTATGGCTATGAATTTTCAATGGGGAACCCCCTGAAACGTGGTTGGTGGACATAAATCCCCAGCGAAAAGTTTGTTCACCAAAGGGTCCCTAATTGACATTCATGCCCATATCAAGCTGAATCTGAAGATGTCATTTATTTTCTGGTGTACCCAGAGTTGGGCCAGGTATGAAGATGATCCGCTGCTTTCTCTCGAAAACAACTGACAAAAAACGGACCCCACGAAACAAGCAACTGGAACAATCCCCCCCACACCTTTGTTTGATCATATCCAGCAAAACGAATTCTCCTGGTGATGTACGGGGAGAAATATGTTCGAAGGGTTTACTCCCACGAGTGAGCTTGGTTTTAACCCGCACACCTATTCTACTTTAGACCCTTGGAACTTGGTCTCCGCCTTCCTCGGGCCTGTGTCTGCCTTTGTGCCACTCGTGTGTGGTCCCTGGGTCCCAGGTAAAAGGGAGCCGATTCCCGGCCGGAAAATGGGCCACCAAAGCTTTAGCAAAGAGCTCGGCGCGGCAAGAGCTCCAGGGACCCGCAATCCAACATGGGCATGTTTACCGAGATCAACGTGTGGAAGCACGAGCATCAGAAAGAGCATCAGCAAAGCGGTTGGCATTTGCTACCTCGGATGAATGCCAGCACCCCACACTAGTCCAACGGATGCGAAGGGGTTGGAGGTGTCGCCAAATTTCTGACTAACGTCGACAGGCTGGCACCTATTGGATCTAGGGTAGACTAAACATGAGACAGAGTCCGAACATATTATTTGCTGGGTACCCGAGATGTCGGCCAAGTTGAAAGGTGGCTTTCAGCCATCACCAATTTTACCATGAGGTTCCTTCAGTGAGTGTCTTTTTGTTGAGGGTACCCCTTTTTGTTGCTGGCTTTTGAGGGAAACCAGAGGTAACACCACCATTTTGGGGCGGTCCGATTGCCGCAAAAATCGACGTCCACCCAAGTGGCTCACCCAAAGTGATCTCGAAAGGAGCAGTGGGTCCGCGTGCTGGGCTTGGACCTTGGCTGGGCCTTGGGCAACTTGGCCGAGGCTCGAAGAAAACACGCGCTATGTTGACCGCCGAAATGGTGCCCCGTTGTTTGCGGTCGTTTTCACTGGGGTGCAAAGCTACAATTTTTCGGTCACCAACTGTGTTTCCCTCTTTTCTGGGTGCTTCTTAGCAGCCCACGGTTTTGTACCGTAGGGGTTAGAACCCAGGGCTTAGACCTCCAATAATTTTCCTTCAGAGTCAATTATTATGTTGATGTCGTGATGGTTTCCGCGCGAATAACTGGCCCACACCTCTTTTGGCTGCTTCCCATCTTTCAAACAGTCATGGGTTGACGAGGCACCCGGCTGCCCGTACCGAATCTCCAAGAATTTAATCGATGCTTTCGTGCACGCCACTTGGGTATGTGTGTGTGTGTGTTAGCTAGAGTTTATTTATTTCTTGGTGTGTGTGTTTGTGTCCGTTCGTTCCTTTGTTTGTTTGCTTGTTCGTTGTCTGTTCGCTTGCTTGCTTGCCTGTTCGTCTTGAAAGTTCCCGGCAGCGTTGACCTCAGGTGCCCAAGGGCCTTTGCCTGGGGGGCGTAAAATCGGGGGGTTGATTCCTTTTTCATTCTTTCCAGCCATCGTTCTTTTCAAAAACCAGCTATTTCTTCCTGGGTTTCCGGAGGTTTTCTAGAAAGAAGGATCCCTGGAAAGAATGGGGAAGGTACCCCTACAATAATGGTTAACGCCAATAGGGGCTTCCCTTGAAACCAACCCTCAAATAACTGGATGGTGAACCATTCCACTAGCCCCAAACCAGTACCTCCGCGGAACATGGTGTACCATCGCATAGCCACATGCCTGTAAAGGGTATTGACCCCAGACCAATCAACCCCAGGGGTTCTCCCTGGGTGAAATGTGGGAAATCTGACCACTTTTGGAGGGGCCCCCACGCACCTATTTATAAACATGGGTTGATTCATGGGGTCATCATTACCCTCAGGAGACTTCTTCACTGTGGTCGTTCAATTGGGAATTTGTGTTGCGGACATGGGGTTCTAGACAATTCACTGTGGGCTACGGGCAGCCCCAGAACAAAACCACATGGGGATGGGTATCACAGAAAGCTGAAGATTTTCCACAGGCAGTGATTCTACTGGCCATGTTTGTCATGAACAAAGTAGCCATGGTTGGATGGGAGCCCGTCGCTTTGGTATCACAGTCCATGAGTTCAGGCCCCTTAATCTTCACAAACAAGAGGTACACCCAGCAAGCCTTTGTTAAGCCAGAAGAACAAGGTTCATAGACGTCCGAGCTGCTGAAGAGCCGGCCAAACTTGGCCTCCCTGCTGGAAGACTTCATCCCCATGGAAGCATTTCTTTCCAAGAAGACATTTCCTTTCGGGGCCCTTGGACACTTTGGGGTGGGTTGAAGACCAAATTACGTCAGGATCAGATAAACACGTGCTGATTAGTTTTCAAACAGGAGAGGTGTGGGCGCAATGTTCATAGTTCCATGGCCGAGCTTCCGTATTGCCAGGTAGGGAAGTTGAACCAAGGAAAGCCCAAACACAGGGTAGAGACGGGTACAGTCCCTTTTTGTGTGGGTTTCAAGGAAAGCCAAAAGGAACACCACCATTTTGGGGTCCAAAACAGGAGAGACCCGGCTCCTTTGGCTTCCGCCCTCGGTTTGAAAAGAACGGTAGCCCACATTCGTCCGCGTCCTTTAGGGGAGACGTGTAATTTGTTGACCAACTGTGGTACACCAAGATTAAACCAAGATTCAAGGCTGTGTATATACATATCCATGTGTTAATGTACATATATATATATATATATATACACCCTTTACATAGTGGCTAATGCTGGCGCTATAGTACCCGTTGATTAAACCTTCTCAGACACGCGGGTCTCTCGTTTTTGGTGGGTCCCCTTTTTGGGGTCGGTTTACCCTCCCACCAGCTAACATGGAAGTGCACAGACCCCTGTGGAAAGACTACCTTCCTCTTGGAAAGTGCATTTTTGCACTTCCATGTAAGTTGGTGGGAGGGTAAATTGTATTGTTGGTGTCCCCTATTTTCTGCCAAGCCCACCCGAAACCCGAGGCAAGTTGTCCAACATGGGCGCCGGGGGCATCTGTCGTGCCCGCATGCAGCTGGCTGCGCTCCGGAATTTGGTCTACGGCACCGCGGCGCCTCGACCGGCTTCGGCTGTGCGACCGACAAAAATCGACGAGGGCTGAACCGCGCAAGGAAAGCAAAGAAACAGCGAACAGAAAACCACAACGAGGACTAAATTTAGGCACGAGAAGGGCACTTATAGAGGAGGAACATAAAATCATAACGACAACTAAATTCAGGCGCGACAAGGGCACTCGAGGAGCTTTGGAGGGGTTTAGAGGAGTAGAGGGAATGTACAGGGAAGACCCCAAAGGCCCCCTAGAGTGCCTGCGGGGATGGCATTCATGTTCAAAAAGGACAGCTCTCTTCATGTGAGCTTTCTCGGGGCATCGTCTGTAGGTGCACTTCCGAGGTGCGTGCAGAGCGCAAGGAGGACTTCAGACCCTTTGGAGACAAGTGGCTTTCCATGACACTAACAACAGGTTAGACCTCTTGCTCACGGAAAGAGCAGCCCAGCAGCCCAGTTCAAGATGGTTTCCATTAACCTCCCAATCCGCTACTCCCAACAAAGCAAAAGCACGCGGTGCCATATGGCTGTGGCTCAAAAAACGGCACCAAAATGGAACCCCGGTAAGTGGAAACATGGACCAAAACTTGTGTATCCCTCCTGTTTAATTTTGAGCCACTTTCATATAGTGGAATCATTACACACGGGTCAAGCCCGAGCCCAAGTTCAACCACAAAAACCAGAGGTTACCAGAGGCTGCCCACTCCATTTGCCCGTGCCCTCTTTGGGTAACACCCTAAGCATCATTGGACCCTCCTTTGAAGAAATCAAGACTTCCATTGAAAGGTTTGGGTCCTCAAAATTACGACTTAGGTCCCAAGGTGCCCAGGGCAGGTGATTTTGTCCATCCTATAGGAGCTGCAAATTGGATGTATCAACCAAACTGAAAGGACCGCTGGTGTCCTGTTGGTCTTTCTTGAAAACAACATCCCAAAGGAGGTTCAGCCTATGGGCGTGTCTTGAAATAGGGGGCCCGGTCTTTTTCCCTTTGTTTGCCACGAAAAACAGCCCGACAAGGGTTCCCACCCAAATCAGCGACCGCCTTTTCCCTTGTTGCTTGGTGGGTCCCACTAAAGATGGTCATCCTTTCCACCGAACGTGGCGCTGGTTGCAACTGTACACAGCTCCGGGGTTGGAATTTGGGAGGGCAAGCGTCTTCTTGCCCGCCCGAAGACTGTCCTAAGCTGCAAGTTCGCCCTTGGGGGTTGTCAAAATAGGCTAAATGCGCAGGGTTGTGGTCCGCTGTTGGCTCCACCGTCGTGGTTATGAAGGTTGATATGGCTGTGGGTCAAACCAATGGTACCATTTTGGGGTAGGTGTACGCACGCACTAAATTCCGGCTTGGAATGGTCAAAGTTTGGTGGATCACATTAAATCATTCTGCCCTAGGTCTGTGGCTGCACGTTGGCCAAGGTCATGGGAAGCGTGATTGATCAATGCACCTCTTGAGAGAAGTACCCATTTTAGAACCTATTTTAGTGGTTGGATTGGAATCTTCACTGAGGGTACGGTCTTGGGATTTTGCCCCATGGCCAAGTTTCAGACTTGTGAACCTCCGGGCTTTGAGGCGGTCAGCAAAGCCTCATGCGCGCCAAAAGGGCACACTATGAGTCGACCAGGGGTTAGCAATCCGGGGTTTCCATTCAGAAGTGGGGCCAGAAGCTGGCCTTTGGTTTTTCGCGGCACGACTGAGGATCTGGAGGAGCAACAGAAAGTGCCGTGGTGGTGGCACAAAGTGCCATGGGTGTGGCACATCATGAAGTCCACTCAGGTGCGACTGGGTCCGCGGAGCGTGGCCCAGGTTGCATTTCAAGCGTTCTCAAGAGATTCCAAGCAGATTCACGGAAGACGCATTACCTACTGATTTCTATCATTAGCACAACAAAAGTGAGTTAATTCTAGTCTTTGATTTTTGTCTTCTTTGTTAATTAAAGGTTTAAGTTCAAAGTCTCCCCCCCCCCCGAAGTTTTTGGAAGGTACCCGAAAAAGCCAAAAGTTGGATGGTCGACGGCCGCCTGGGTGAGGTTGGGGTTGTGACCATTCCCTATGTGCGGGTCTCAACAAATGTCCCCCCCCCCCCCTCCAACACCATTTTGGGGGTCAGATCGGCCTTTCCCAAGTTTAGTACTGGCTTAGTATTGGTTAGTATTAGTTTGGTATTGGTTCAGGCACTGGCTTTGCCTAGTACTGGCCTTGCCCTTGTACTGGCGTTGCCCTTGTGCTAGCTTAGCATTGGTTTGTATTGGTTTAGTAGTTTTTGGTTTGCGGCCTGGAAAAAGTTTGCACAATAGGGTATCCCTTTTTCGTTTCCTCTATTGGGGATTTGTGTGGGGTAGGCATGTACTACCCCCTTGCACTTCTAAATAAAGGATATGTAAGGAAATCAGCAGTTTGGGGCATGGGTATGGTTTGCAGATATTTTCTGAAATTCTGAGTACTCAGAAGAAAGAGGTGTTGGGCCGGGGAACGGTGACACCATGGTATACCCCTTTTCCATTTCCACTATTGGGGATTTGGGGGGCATGGGCACTTCTACAATCTTCTACACAAAGGATATGTAAGCAAATCGGCGGTTTGGGGCATGGGCATGGTTTCGACTTGACTCGCTCGTAGCCACCACCAGTGGTGGTGGTGGTGGTGGTGGTGGTGGTGGTGGTGGTGGTGGTGGTGTGGTTTTGGGGTGTCGCTGGGGCTGGGCGAAGACCGGGGATGACAAAGCGTTGGCAACATCACCGCGTTTGGAACTGTTGAGAGCAAAACACATGCAGTTGGTACCCCTTTTCATCTTGGAGACCTGAAGAATTGCGGAGCAGCTTTTTCTTGCATTTGGCGCCCTTTGAGAAATCGGGCACCGACATTCACCCTTAGCGCATCGGGGTGTCGAATGGACATGCGAAGAAGTTGCAGAAGACGCCTTACCAGCACCTCGAGCTACTCTAAAATGATACCCATGGGCCACAATCAGAACCCGGGTAGATGAAGGTTAGCAAGGGATAGTCCCGGATCACCTATTTAACCCTCAGCTTCACCAAGTTTTGGATTGTTGCTTGGTGGGGGCTACACTACCAAGGCTTCTTAAGGAAGCCATATCCTTGCCTTGTCCTAGGCTTGTCCAGGGGCTGTACTATCCGTTGAGTCGGGATGAATCCATGATCTACCAAAATCAGCTGACATCGGGATTTATAGGGTACTCCAGCCATGCTACCCTCACAAACAAATTTGCAAACCTTGCATTTGCTTAAGAATATTGCTTATTTTCCCCATGCTGGTTTTAAGGGGAATCCATCACTACTTGACTATTTGTTTGTTTGTTTTTTCCCCAGAGGACCTATGCTCAAAGGCATTTGCTCAGAGTTGGGGGTATGTTCATTTCGGGTGAGGACTGAGCGTATCCAAGTTACCAGCGGAGACGATATAGGTCAATGGAAGCATCAAAATTGGGTCAGGCTTTCAACTTCTTGGTTTCCTTCAGTCAGCCCTCACGCGAGTACAGGGAGTTGAGATACAAAGGTCGAATGCTACGAGTAAAACAAGCAAGAACCTTTTTGTTACAAAAGGCATGTGCTGGTGATTATGCTGTTTACCTGGATGGATGACACGGGTTAAACAGCATACACAAACTGAAGCACCACACCAAACACCCACCAACAACAAGGATTTCCTGTAGCTGGGTTTGGGTGTGTCTCTTTTTAGGGACCCCCAAAATGGTGGCCCCAAATGGTTGGCGACCCTGCAGTTACACTGAGTTACGCGGGTGGGGGGGTGGGGTGGGGTGGGGGGGGTATCCGGGTAGTTGGCTAGTTTCCTGGTTTCTTGGATAGTTACCAATGTAACTAGATCGGTCCACAGGTCTTCTTGATCCTCCTCTGCATCCTCTCGGTGGTTCTTCCTGTGCCGCTACTGCTTGTGCGCCTTGGCCGAATTCGATCTCGACTTAGGGGTTCCCTGCCCTCGGGTCTCCAACACGAATTTGTACAGGGTAGACAGAATATGGAACCGAATCAGGAATCATAATCTTTCTGTGTACTCCATTTTTTGCGGGCCAAGATAATAACCTTACACTTTTCTACAGACTTTTAGATCGTTCTGAGAGATTTGTGACATACCCCACTCAAAGTTTCAGATCTTCCGTGGATGTCACCCTCCACATCCGTTTTTGTTTTTTGCCGCGTTCGGGCCCCACCATCTGATGGAATCAAGCCCACCAAGGGCTCCGATTTTTTTATTTTTATTTTTTCTGTCGGAGAAGTCATTGGTTGCAACCGGGTTGTTGGAAAGACACATATAGCCTTTGCGCAACCCGAAACTGCGGTCCCCAAAACAACTTCATATAGGGTGACTAAACATGGAACGCGGGAAGATAATATTATTTTCTGTGTAAATTGAGAAGACTAAAACTCAGGAGTTTTCCCTTCTGGGGACAGTAAGCCCCCTGGGTGTAATCACCTTGGGTTAGTCAAAATCAAGTTGGCAGCCGTCGGGTTCCGGCGTTTTGACTGGCCAGAGGCTCGGCAACCATTTTCGCCGGAACCGGTCGGCTCGCGTTTTTTTTTTTTGGTGGTTTTGCCCGGTTTGCCCAGTTTGGTATGTGTCAAAATAGGGATTTTGGACCCCAAGATCCAAAATGATCGGCTTTAGATGGTGCCCTCCAAGAAACACAAACCCTTTCGGGTTTTCACTTCCCTTTTCAGCGGGCGCTTGCCTGGATTGTTCGCACTCAGCCAGATGGGAGGTTCTCCTGTCGCACAAAAGCCCAGAGCCACGTCCTCCAAACCCGCGATCCAGGGCGCAGACATCCGCTCTTGTCAATCATGTCTTGAGCCTGGCTTTGGTGCGACCATTTTGAGATCAAGTTTTCATATTGACTCAGGGAAGTCCCTCAGTAAGCTCGTGGGCATGGCCCATGAAAAGGGGACCGATGGACAACATCCACGCTGATCGGCACCTCCAAGAGTTGCATCTATCGCCCGATCGCGGATTGCGGTCCTCAGTATCCCAAGGTTCCAAGGGCCATGTGTTGCACAACTACAGTGCATTTGTTGACCCCAAGGGTTATTTTGGGGTCTGAGACAATTGAAAAGCACCATCTCCGTTGGTTTCCCTGCAATTCCCAGAACGGTGTCAGAAAACAAGAAGGTCACTATCCCCTTTTGGTTTTCCATTGGGAAACAAAAATTGACACATCGCAATCCCCTTTTCACTTCCCTTTGGCCCCCAGGAAAGTATGATGGAACTCCCCCAACCATTTCATAGCGTGTCCCAACTCGGGCGCTTCGCATTTGGTCTACTTTGCACATATATAGATTGGACGGAGCCCTTTGTGGAGTTGGTCCAAAGGAGATACCCAGTGGGTCTTATTTGAGCCCCATTCATATATTGCCTTTGGAGGGGGGGGGTTAGTTGGCTAGGGGGTAGTTAGACATACCATGATAAAGAAAACCCGCCCTTCTGGATTCCGATTTCTATAAGATACACAAAGCCGGGGGGGTTTTCGAGCCTCGCCTCGCCTCTTGCTGGGAGGTACATGATC
The DNA here is from genome assembly GCA_963377175.1 of Effrenium voratum. Taxonomy (NCBI): domain Eukaryota; class Dinophyceae; order Suessiales; family Symbiodiniaceae; genus Effrenium; species Effrenium voratum. Next base: position 383,825 of record CAUJNA010001879.1, on the reverse strand, counting down.
ATGGTGGGCCCCTCGCTTAGCGCCCTGAAGTGGCTACCAAGGCGCCCTGGCGCAAGAAACAAATCCGCCCGTCCGGGCGTTTCAATGGCCAGTGTCCAGCCATTACCATTAGTCGGTGTCCACGGGCGCCCCAAAAGGCCCAGAGAAAGTTGTTGTGCCCCAAAAGGCTTTCTCCAAAGGGTTCGATAACCCAGACCTCCAGTGTTTTCTTTGCAACTTTGGTTTTTGGGGCGGCTTCTCCCTCTAGAGTCAAGTCAGGTAACCCTTTGGTGGTTTGGATTGGTTGGGGACTTGCACCCCTGGCTTAGAGGGTACAAGACAACCCCCTGAACCGCCACCAATCCAAAACCACCCTTGAGGGAAGCTGATCTGGAAATCCACGGACCCAGTCCGGTAGGTCTTGCTGTTGGGGAAGCAGGGGACTTGAGGCAGACCTCTCCAGCGAAGCATCCAGCCGTCCATTTCCTTCGGTGTCCTCTTGCATAGGTGTTGTGTTTTTCGCTTTTTAGTTGGTTCGATCCGGGTTTCCATTTCACCCGAGAAAAGTGAAGCTTGGGCGTTCTGGTGTTTTTCGTTGTTTTAGGGGTTGGGTTTCCATTTAACCCACAAAGTTAAGCGTTTCGCAGTGATCTGCTGACAGCGAGATTGTGCAAGCAACCTCTTTTTTTCCCCTATGAGCGGGGCAACTTCGGGGTGTTTGGCAACCAACCTTGATTACTCCACGGACCACCCGCCCCAAAGACCTCCCGGAACCACTGACGCTCTTATTTTAGTGCCTCCGGCTCAGGCCGCCGACATTACAGGCCTGCTTTCTTATTTGCGTCCCTTTGGAATTGTCCCCTTGCCCCCTTCCCCTCTGAGATTTTTGCCCCCCTTTCTTTGTTGAGATCCATTCCCCCTTTCCGCCCCAAGGCCTTTTCTCCCTCTGATTTTTTCCCTTTTCCTCCCTAAGATGTTTTCCCCCCTCTCCCTGTTGAGATCCTTTCCCCCCTTTTTCCCCCTAAGGCCTTTTCCCCCCTGAGATCTTCTCCCTTTTCCTCCCGTTCCCCCACTTTCCCCCCTACGGCCTTTTCCTTTCCCCCCTTTCTTTCCCTGTTGAGATCCTTTCCCCCCTTTCCCCCCTACGGCCTTTCCCCCCGCTGAGATCTTCTCCCTATTCCTCCTTAAGATCCTTTGCCCCCTTTCCCTGTTGAGATCCTTTCCCCCCTTCCCTTTAAGGCCTTTCCAGATCTTCTCCCTTTTCCTTCCTAAGATTGTTTCCCCCCTTTCCCTGTTGAGATCCTTCCCACCCTTTCCCCCCTCAGGCCTTTCCCCCCTGAGAGCTTCTCCCTTTTCCTTCCTTAGATCTTTCCCCCCTTTCCCTGTTGGCCTTTTTTCCCCCAGATCTTCTCCCTTTCCTCCCTTAAGATCTTTTCCACCCCTTTCCCTGTTGAGATCATTTCTCCCCTTTCCCCCCTACGGCCTTTGCCCCCAGATCTTCTCCCTTTCCTCCCTAAGATCTTTCCCCCCCTTTCCCTGCTCAGATCCTTTCCCCCCTTTCCCCCCTAAGGCCTTTCCCCCCCTGAGATCTTCTCCCTTTTCCTCCCTAAGATCTTTTGCCACCTTTCCCTGTTGAGATCCATTCCCCCTTTCCCCCCTAAGGCCCTTTCTCCCTCTGAGTTTTTCCCTTTTCCTCCCTACGATGTTTTCCCCCCTCTCCCTGTTGAGATCCTTTCCCTCCTTTCCCCCCTAAGGCCTTTTTTCCCCCCGCGATCTTCCCCCTTTTCCTTCCTAAGATCTTTTCCCCCCTTTCCTTGTTGAGATCCTTTCCCGCCCTTTCCCCCCTAAGGCGTTTTCCCCCCCAAGATCTTCTCCCTTTTCCTCCCTAAGATCCTTTGCCCCCTTTCCCTGTTGAGGTCCTTTCCCCTCTTTCCCCCCTAAGGCCTTTCCCCCCCTGAGATCTTCTCCCTTGTCCTCCCCAAGATCTTTTCCCTTGGTTGAGATCCTTTCCCCCTTTCCCCCCAAGATCTTCTCCCTTTTCCTCCCTAGGATCCTCTCCCACCTTTCCCTGTTGAGCTCCTTTCCCCCTTTTCCCCCTAAGGCCTTTTCAGATCTTCTCCCTTTTCCTCCCGAAGATCCTTTGCCCCCTTTCCCTGTTGAGATCCTTGCCCCCTTTCCCCCCTAAGGCCTTTTCCCTGCCTGGGATCTTCTCCCTTTCCTCACTGAGATCTTTCCCCCCCTTTCCCTGTTGAGATCCGTTCCCCTCTTTCCCCCCTACGGCCTGTCCCCCCGCTGAGATCTTCTCCCTATTCCTCCTTAAGATCCTTTGCCCCCTTTCCCTGTTGAGATCCTTTCCCCCCTTCCCTTTAAGGCCTTTCCAGATCTTCTCCCTTTTCCTTCCTAAGATTGTTTCCCCCCTTTCCCTGTTGAGATCCTTCCCACCCTTTCCCCCCTCAGGCCTTTCCCCCCCTGAGAGCTTCTCCCTTTTCCTTCCTTAGATCTTTCCCCCCTTTCCCTGTTGGCCTTTTTTTTCCAGATCTTCTCCCTTTCCTCCCTAAGATCTTTTCCATCATTTCTCCCCTTTCCCCTCAAAGGCCTTTGTCCCCAGATCTTCTCCCTTTCCTCCCTAAGATCTTTCCTCCCCCCTTTCCCTGCTGAGATCCCTTTCCCCCTTTCCCCCCTAAGGCCTTTCCCCCCCCTGAGAGCTTCTCCCTTTTCCTTCCGAAGATCTTTTCCCCCCTTTCCCTGTTAGGCTTTCCCCCCTAAGTCCTTTTCTCCCAGATCGTCTTTCTTTCGTTTCTAAGATCTTCCCCCCCCCTTTCCTCCTTAAGATCTTTCCCACCCTTTCCCTGTTGAGATCCTTTCCCCCTTTCCCTCCCAAGGCCTTTCCCCCCCCGCTGAGAGCTTCTCCCTTTTCCTTCCTAAGATCTTTTCCCCCCTTTCCCTGTTGGGCTTGTTTCCCCCAGATCTTCTCCCTTTCCTCCCTAAGATCTTTTCCACCCCTTCCCTGTTGAGATCATTTCTCCCCTTTCCCCTCTAAGGCCTTTGCCCCAGATCTTCCCCCTTTCCTCCCTAAGATCTTTCCCCCCCCTTTCCCTGCTGAGATCCTTTTCCCCCTTTCCCCCCGAAGGCCTTTCCCCCCCCTGAGAGCTTCTCCCTTTTCCTCCCTAAGATCTTTTGCTTCCCCCCTTTCCTTCCTATTGTTTCCCTGTTGAGATCCTTCCCACCCTTTCCCTCCTGAGGCCTTTCCCCCCTTGAGAGCTTCTCCTTCCTTAGATCTTTCCCCCCTGTCCCTGTTGGCCTTTTTTCCCCCAGATCTTCTCCCTTTCCTCCCTAAGATCTTTTCCACCCCTTTCCCTGTTGAGATCATTTCTCCCCTTTCCCCCCTAAGGCCTTTGCCCCCAGATCTTCTCCCTTTCCTCCCTAAGATCTTTCCCCCCCTTTCCCTGCTCAGATCCTTTCCCCCCTTTCCCCCCTAAGGCCTTTCCCCCCCTGAGATCTTCTCCCTTTTCCTCCCTAAGATCTTTTGCCATTTTTCCCTGTTGAGATCCATTCCCCCTTTCCCCCCTAAGGCCCTTTCTCCCTCTGAGTTTTTCCCTTTTCCTCCCTACGATGTTTTCCCCCCTCTCCCTGTTGAGATCCTTTCCCTCCTTTCCCCCCTAAGGCCTTTTTTCCCCCCGCGATCTTCCCCCTTTTCCTTCCTAAGATCTTTTCCCCCCTTTCCTTGTTGAGATCCTTTCCCGCCCTTTCCCCCCTAAGGCGTTTTCCCCCCCAAGATCTTCTCCCTTTTCCTCCCTAAGATCCTTTGCCCCCTTTCCCTGTTGAGATCCTTTCCCCCCTTTCCCCCCTAAGGCCTTTCCCCCCCTGAGATCTTCTCCCTTGTCCTCCCCAAGATCTTTTCCCTTGGTTGAGATCCTTTCCCCCTTTCCCCCCGAGATCTTCTCCCTTTTCCTCCCTAGGATCTTCTCCCACCTTTCCCTGTTGAGCTCCTTTCCCCCTTTTCCCCCTAAGGCCTTTTCAGATCTTCTCCCTTTTCCTCCCTAAGATCCTTTGCCCCCTTTCCCTGTTGAGATCCTTTCCCCCTTTCCCCCCTAAGGCCTTTTCCCTGCCTGGGATCTTCTCCCTTTCCTCACTGAGATCTTTCCCCCCCTTTCCCTGTTGAGATCCTTTCCCCCTTTCCTTCCCTAAGGCCTTTCCCCCCCTGAGAGCTTCTCCCTTTTCCTTCCTTAGATCTTTCCCCCCTTTCCCTGTTGGCCTTTTTTCCCCCAGATCTTCTCCCTTTCCTCCCTAAGATCTTTTCCACCCCTTCCCTGTTGAGATCATTTCTCCCCTTTCCCCCCTAAGGCCTTTGTCCCCAGATCTTCTCCCTTTCCTCCCTAAGATCTTCCCCCCCCCCCCTTTCCCTGCTGAGATCCTTTTCCCCCTTTCCCGCCTAAGGCCTTTCCCCCCCCCTGAGAGCTTCCCTTTTCCTTCCTAAATCTTTTCCCCCCTTTCCCTGTTGGGCTTTCCCCCCTAAGTCCTTTTCTCCCAGATCTTCTCCCTTTCCTCCCCAAGATCTTCCCCCCCCCCCCTTTCCTCCCTAAGATCTTTCCCACCCTTTCCCTGTTGAGATCCTTTCCCCCCTTTCCCTCCCAAGGTGTTTCTCCCCCTGAAGATCTTTTCCCCCCTTTCCATGTTGGCCTTTTTTCCTCAGATCTTCTCCCTTTCCTCCCTAAGATCTTTTCCACCCCTTTCCCTGTTGAGATCATTTCTCCCCTTTCCCCCCTAAGGCCTTTTTGCCCCAGATCTTCTGCCTTTCCTCCCTAAGATCTTCCCCCCCCCCCCAGCTCCCTGTTGAGATCATTTATTTCCCCCCTTTTCCTTCTAAGGCCTTTTCCCACCCTCAGTTCTTCTCCCTTTTCCTCCCAAAGATCTTTCCCCCCCTTTCCTCCCTAAGTCCTTTTCCCTGAGTTTGTCTCCCTTTGCCTTGCTAAGATCTTTTCCCCCCTTTCTCGCTTAAGATCCTTTCCCCCGTTTCCCCCCTAAGGCCTTTTCCCCCCAAGATCTCCACCCTTCTCTTCCCAAAGTCTTTTTCCCCCTTTCCCGTTTGAGATCCTGTCCCCCCATTGCCCCTTAGGGCCTGTTCCCCCCGAGAAAGATTTCCATTTTCCTCCCAAAGATCTTTCGGAAAGATCTCAGGGAGGAAAGGAAAAAGATCCCAGGGAGGAAAAGGCCGTAGGGGGGGAAGTGGGGGAAAGGGAGGAAAAGGGAGAAGATCTCAGGGGGGAAAAGGCCTTAGGGGGGAAAGGGGGGAAAGGATCTCAACAGGGAGAGGGGGGAAAACATCTTAGGGAGGAAAAGGGAAAAATCAGAGGGAGAAAAGGCCTTAGGGCGGAAAGGGGGAATGGATCTCAACAAAAGGGGGGCAAAAATCTCAGAGGGGAAGGGGCAAGGGGACAATTCCAAAGGGACGCAAATAAGAAAGCAGGCCTGTAATGTCGGGATCCTTTGCCCCCTTTCCCTGTTGAGATCCTTTCCCCCCTTTCCCCCCTAAGGCCTTCCCCCCCCCGAGATCTTCTCCCTTGTCCTCCCCAAGATCTTTTCCCCCGAGATCTTCTCCCTTTTCCTCCCTAGGATCTTCTCCCACCTTTCCCTGTTGAGCTCCTTTCCCCCTTTTCCCCCTAAGGCCTTTTCAGATCTTCTCCCTTTTCCTCCCTAAGATCCTTTGCCCCCTGTCCCTGTTGAGATCCTTTCCCCCTTTCCCCCCTAAGGCCTTTTCCCTGCCTGGGACCTTCTCCCTTTTTCACTGAGATCTTTCCCCCCCTTTCCCTGTTGAGATCCTTTCCCCTCTTTCCCCCCTACGGCCTTTCCCCCCGCTGAGATCTTCTTCCTATTCCTCCTTAAGATCCTTTGCCCCCTTTCCCTGTTGAGATCCTTTCCCCCCTTCCCTTTAAGGCCTTTCCAGATCTTCTCCCTTTCCTTCCTAAGATTGTTTCCCCCCTTTCCCTGTTGAGATCCTTCCCACCCTTTCCCCCCTCAGGCCTTTCCCCCCCCTGAGAGCTTCTCCCTTTTCCTTCCTTAGGTCTTTCCCCCCTTTCCCTGTTGGCCTTTTTTCTCCCAGATCTTCTCCCTTTCCGCCCTAAGATCTTTTCCACCCCTTTCCCTGTTGAGATCATTTCTCCCCTTTCCCCCCTAAGGCCTTTGTCCCCAGATCTTCTCCCTTTCCTCCCTAAGATCTTTTGCCATTTTTCCCTGTTGAGTTCCTTCCCACCCTTTCCCCCTGAGGCCTTTCCCCCCTTGAGAGCTTCTCCTTCCTTAGATCTTTCCCCCCCTGTCCCTGTTGGCCTTTTTTCCCCCAGATCTTCTCCCTTTCCTCCCTAAGATCTTTTCCACCCCTTTCCCTGTTGAGATCATTTCTCCCCTTTCCCCCCTAAGGCCTTTGCCCCCAGATCTTCTCCCTTTCCTCCCTAAGATCTTTCCCCTTCTTTCCCTGCTCAGATCCTTTCCCCCCTTTCCCCCCTAAGGCCTTTCCCCCCCTGAGATCTTCTCCCTTTTCCTCCCTAAGATCTTTTGCAATTTTTCCCTGTTGAGATCCATTCCCCCTTTCCCCCCTAAGGCCCTTTGTCCCTCTGAGTTTTCCCTTTTCCTCCCTACGATGTTTTCCCCCCTCTCCCTGTTGAGATCCTTTCCCTCCTTTCCCCCCTAAGGCGTTTTTTTTCCCCCGCGATCTTCCCCCTTTTCCTTCCTAAGATCTTTTCCCCCCTTTCCTTGTTGAGATCCTTTCCCGCCCTTTCCCCCCTAAAGCGTTTTCCCCCCCAAGATCTTCTCCCTTTTCCTCCCTAAGATCCTTTGCCCCCTTTCCCTGTTGAGATCCTTTCCCCCTTTTCCCCCTAAGGCCTTTTCAGATCTTCTCCCTTTTCCTCCCTAAGATCCTTTGCCCCCTTTCCCTGTTGAGATCCTTTCCCCCTTTCCGCCCTAAGGCCTTTTCCCTGCCTGGGACCTTCTCCCTTTCCTCACTGAGATCTTTCCCCCCCTTTCCCTGTTGAGATCCTTTCCCCCCTTTCCCTAAGGCCTTTCCCCCCTGAGAGCGTCTCCCTTTTCCTTCCTTAGATCTTTCCCCCCTTTCCCTGTTGGCCTTTTTTCCCCCAGATCTTCTCCCTTTCCTCCCTAAGATCTTTTCCACCCCTTCCCTGTTGAGATCATTTCTCCCCTTTCCCCCCTAAGGCCTTTGTCCCCAGATCTTCTCCCTTTCCTCCCTAAGATCTTCCCCCCCCCCCTTTCCCTGCTGAGATCCTTTTCCCCCTTTCCCCCCTAAGGCCTTTCCCCCCCCTGAGAGCTTCTCCCTTTTCCTTCCTAAATCTTTTCCCCCCCTTTCCCTGTTGGGCTTTCCCCCCTAAGTCCTTTTCTCCCAGATCTTCTCCCTTTCCTCCCTAAGATCTTCCCCCCCCCCCCTTTCCTCCCTAAGATCTTTCCCACTTTTTCCCTGTTGAGATCCTTTCCCCCCTTTCCCTCCCAAGGTGTTTCTCCCCCTGAAGATTTTTTCCTTTCTTTCCATGTTGGCCTTTTTTCCCCAGATCTTCTCCCTTTCCTCCCTAAGATCTTTTCCACCCCTTTCCCTGTTGAGATCATTTCTCCCCTTTCCCCCCTAAGGCCTTTTTGCCCCAGATCTTCTGCCTTTCCTCCCTAAGATCTTCCCCCCCCCCCCAGCTCCCTGTTGAGATCATTTATTTCCCCCCTTTTCCTTCTAAGGCCTTTTCCCACCCTCAGTTCTTCTCCCTTTTCCTCCCAAAGATCTTTCCCCCCCTTTCCTCCCTAAGTCCTTTTCCCTGAGTTCGTCTCCCTTTGCCTCCCTAAGATCTTTTTCCCCCTTTCCCGCTAAAGATCCTTTCCCCCGTTTCCCCCCTAAGGCCTTTTCCCCCCAAGATCTCCACCCTTCTCTTCCCAAAGTCTTTTTCCCCCTTTCCCGTTTGAGATCCTGTCCCCCCATTGCCCCTTAGGGCCTGTTCCCCCCGAGAAAGATTTCCATTTTCCTCCCAAAGATCTTTCGGAAAGATCTCAGGGAGGAAAGGAAAAAGATCCCAGGGAGGAAAAGGCCGTAGGGGGGGAAGTGGGGGAAAGGGAGGAAAAGGGAGAAGATCTCAGGGGGGAAAAGGCCTTAGGGGGGAAAGGGGGGAAAGGATCTCAACAGGGAGAGGGGGGAAAACATCTTAGGGAGGAAAAGGGAAACATCAGAGGGAGAAAAGGCCTTAGGGCGGAAAGGGGGAATGGATCTCAACAAAGAAAGGGGGGGCAAAAATCTCAGAGGGGAAGGGGGCAAGGGGACAATTCCAAAGGGACGCAAATAAGAAAGCAGGCCTGTAATGTCGGGATCCTTTGCCCCCTTTCCCTGTTGAGATCCTTTCCCCCTTTCCCCCCTAAGGCCTTCCCCCGAGATCTTCTCCCTTGTCCTCCCCAAGATCTTTTCCCCCGAGATCTTCTCCCTTTTCCTCCCTAGGATCTTCTCCCACCTTTCCCTGTTGAGCTCCTTTCCCCCTTTTCCCCCTAAGGCCTTTTCAGATCTTCTCCCTTTTCCTCCCTAAGATCCTGTGCCCCCTGTCCCTGTTGAGATCCTTTCCCCCTTTCCCCCCTAAGGCCTTTTCCTGCCTGGGACCTTCTCCCTTTTTCACTGAGATCTTTCCCCCCTTTCCCTGTTGAGATCCTTTCCCCTCTTTCCCCCCTACGGCCTTTCCCCCCGCTGAGATCTTCTTCCTATTCCTCCTTAAGATCCTTTGCCCCCTTTCCCTGTTGAGATCCTTTCCCCCCTTCCCTTTAAGGCCGCCTTTCCAGATCTTCTCCCTTTCCTTCCTAAGATTGTTTCCCCCCTTTCCCTGTTGAGATCCTTCCCACCCTTTCCCCCCTCAGGCCTTTCCCCCCCCTGAGAGCTTCTCCCTTTTCCTTCCTTAGGTCTTTCCCCCCTTTCCCTGTTGGCCTTTTTTCTCCCAGATCTTCTCCCTTTCCGCCCTAAGATCTTTTCCACCCCTTTCCCTGTTGAGATCATTTCTCCCCTTTCCCCCCTAAGGCCTTTGTCCCCAGATCTTCTCCCTTTCCTCCCTAAGATCTTCCCCCCCCCCCCTTTCCCTGCTGGGATCCTTTTCCCCCTTTCCCCCCGAAAGCCTTTCCCCCCCTGAGAGCTTCTCCCTTTTCCTTCCGAAGATCTTTTCCCCCCTTTCCCTGTTAGGCTTTCCCCCCTAAGTCCTTTTCTCCCAGATCTTCTCCCTTTCCTCCCTAAGATCTTCCCCCCCCTTTCCTCCTTAAGATCTTTCCCACCCTTTCCCTGTTGAGATCCTTTCCCCCCTTTCCCTCCCAAGGCCTTTCTCCCCCCCCTGAGAGCTTCTCCCTTTTCCTTCCTAAGATCTTTTCCCCCCTTTTTGCCTGTTGGGCTTTCCCCCCTAAGTCCTTTTCTCCCAGATCTTCTCCCTTTCCTCCCTAAGATCTTCCCCCCCCCCTTTCCTTCCTAAGATTGTTTCCCCCCTTTCCCTGTTGAGATCCTTCCCACCCTTTCCCCCTGAGGCCTTTCCCCCCTTGAGAGCTTCTCCTTCCTTAGATCTTTCCCACCTGTCCTGTTGGCCTTTTTCCCCCAGATCTTCTCCCTTTCCTCCCTAAGATCTTTTCCACCCCTTTCCCTGTTGAGATCATTTCTCCCCTTTCCCCCCTAAGGCCTTTGCCCCCAGATCTTCTCCCTTTCCTCCCTAAGATCTTTCCCCCCCCTAAGGCCTTTCCCCTGAGATCTTCTCCCTTTTCCTCCCTAAGATCTTTTGCCATTTTTCCCTGTTGAGTTCCTTCCCACCCTTTCCCCCTGAGGCCTTTCCCCCCTTGAGAGCTTCTCCTTCCTTAGATCTTTCCCCCCTGTCCCTGTTGGCCTTTTTTCCCCCAGATCTTCTCCCTTTCCTCCCTAAGATCTTTTCCACCCCTTTCCCTGTTGAGATCATTTCTCCCCTTTCCCCCCTAAGGCCTTTGCCCCCAGATCTTCTCCCTTTCCTCCCTAAGATCTTTCCCCCCCTTTCCCTGCTCAGATCCTTTCCCCCCTTTCCCCCCTAAGGCCTTTCCCCCCCTGAGATCTTCTCCCTTTTCCTCCCTAAGATCTTTTGCCATTTTTCCCTGTTGAGATCCATTCCCCCTTTCCCCCCTAAGGCCCTTTCTCCCTCTGAGTTTTTCCCTTTTCCTCCCTACGATGTTTTCCCCCCTCTCCCTGTTGAGATCCTTTCCCTCCTTTCCCCCCTAAGGCCTTTTTTCCCCCGCGATCTTCCCCCTTTTCCTTCCTAAGATCTTTTCCCCCCTTTCCTTGTTGAGATCCTTTCCCGCCCTTTCCCCCCTAAGGCGTTTTCCCCCCCAAGATCTTCTCCCTTTTCCTCCCTAAGATCCTTTGCCCCCTTTCCCTGTTGAGATCCTTTCCCCCTTTCCCCCCTAAGGCCTTTCCCCCCCTGAGATCTTCTCCCTTGTCCTCCCCAAGATCTTTTCCCTTGGTTGAGATCCTTTCCCCCTTTCCCCCCGAGATCTTCTCCCTTTTCCTCCCTAGGATCTTCTCCCACCTTTCCCTGTTGAGCTCCTTTCCCCCTTTTCCCCCTAAGGCCTTTTCAGATCTTCTCCCTTTTCCTCCCTAAGATCCTTTGCCCCCTTTCCCTGTTGAGATCCTTTCCCCCTTTCCCCCCTAAGGCCTTTTCCCTGCCTGGGACCTTCTCCCTTTCCTCACTGAGATCTTTCCCCCCCTTTCCCTGTTGAGATCCTTTCCCCTCTTTCCCCCCTACGGCCTTTCCCCCCGCTGAGATCTTCTTCCTATTCCTCCTTAAGATCCTTTGCCCCCTTTCCCTGTTGAGATCCTTTCCCCCCTTCCCTTTAAGGCCTTTCCAGATCTTCTCCCTTTTCCTTCCTAAGATTGTTTCCCCCCTTTCCCTGTTGAGATCCTTCCCACCCTTTCCCCCCTCAGGCCTTTCCCCCCCATGAGAGCTTCTCCCTTTTCCTTCCTTAGATCTTTCCCCCCTTTCCCTGTTGGCCTTTTTTCCCCCAGATCTTCTCCCTTTCCTCCCTAAGATCTTTTCCACCCCTTTCACTGTTGAGATCATTTCTCCACTTTCCCCCCTAAGGCCTTTGTCCCCAGATCTGCTCCCTTTCCTCCCAGCATCACTTGCATCATCTGCATCCTTGGCAGGCGCTGATGCGGATGATGCAGGTGATGCTGGCGATGTGCCGCTGGAGCTGCTAAGGATGCGAAAGCGCACCCGGGGGGAATCGAACACCCCAATGTTTTTGACAAACTGTGTTGCGCAAGCCCGCACAATGAACAGATTTAGTGAAGCGTCTTCGAATCACCGCGTGGTACGTGGACCCCCCCCCCCCTCAGTCTGAAATGCTGCCCCTGGGGAGGGGTCAGGGGAGGGGTAACAGGTAAAGAGGTAAGGAGCATTTCTTATGTCCAACACGCCGTCTGTTGTCGGCGGATTTGCCCCCTGTAAGGCTTATGCACCCCTTCCTGTTTTACAGGGTGCTGAAAACAGACACATTTGGGCCAGTTGAGCATCCTGTGGGGAACCCTGGTTTAAACACCGCCCGTTTTACATGGTTCAGGCAGACCTACAAGCGGCCTTGTTTTCCGGCCAAACACAGCGGGGTGTGTTTTCGCCAAAGGCAATGCTATGGGGTCAAAGGGCACAGGTACAACCCGTCGCCTTACATCCAGGCCTTGGCCTCTTTTTCTTCCCCAAGGCTTATCCCCTCGGTCTCCAAGCCAAAGCTATTCTATATTTCAGGCTAGATGAGATATGGTCCAGGGTCAGAACTATGTTTCTTCTGTGTGCCCCTGTTTTATCAGAACTAATATGTTTTTTTTGCATTGTTCTGTGTGCCCCGGGCCAAGTCTTTTCGGCTGAGGAAGCTTTGGTACTTGGCCATGCGAGGTACAGGCTGCCCTTGACCACCTTGGGCGCTTTGTTGGCGTGCGGCACCCACGCGATCTCTGGGCACATCCCACACGTCTACGACCACTTCAAGAGGAGAAATGGCTGTGGGTCAAAACCGTTTTGGTACCATTTTGGGGTAGGTGCACCACCTGTCTTAGCCTATTCTAGTGGGGATTGGGATGTTCACTGACTGGGAGTACGGGATTTTGACCCATGGCCAAATGGCCGCAAGAGGCTGAATCAGAGTTCCATTGTTGGATTCCCAGAAGGTAGACTTAAACCCAGGGGTGGCTGGAACCGCTCAAGGGTCTGGATTTCCTGAATCGCCAGTTGCAGCTGTTTCCCAGCAAACAGTTTTTGGGGTAACGTGTCCGGAGAAGAGCAATGGGAAATCCAGGCACTTGCTGTGCCGACTTACTTTGGTCTTTTGGTACCCACCTGCGAAGTGGACATGAATCCGGACAGAGATGTCGGGTCAAGCAGAAGCTTCCCCCTTTGTTTCCTTAGGCTTTGTCTCAGACGAAATGGAGCCTCCGAAATGGATTTGTTTTTTTTTTGGTGTCCTTTCCCAACATAGGGTTGCTCTAGATTACTGGGTTTCCTTTTGCCTTCCCTTTCAAATACCAACCAAAAGGGGGTCCACCATTTTTCAAAAAAGAGCCCTAAGGCTAGCGTCAAAGAAAGACACACCTTCAAATGCTGGTCAAGCCCCTGGCCCATGGCTTGCCAAGCACCGGAGTCTCGGAACCCCGGCGCCGAATCCGGCTTGCAGTGCCGCTTTTTTGTGTTTTTTGGTTTTTCCCCCGGGGACGTCAGGTAATTGGCTTTGGCAACCCTGGTTATGACTTGCAGCCATGGTGAGGTGGTTCCAACTCACGCCCTGAGTGCCCGGATTTTGGAAGATGATTTTGGTGGCAAGCGAGCGTTTAGACGCTTTTTCCAATCCACCCAGGAAGTTTGCGTGAATGATCAGATCCAGATTTGTCAGTGCTGAAGAAACCAGCAACAGGCATCGTAGGCGGAAATGAACCAAATCCCTGCTTTGTGGCAAGTCAATGGCTATTGTTTTGAACTCTTGAACATCCAACATGGTTTGTTGGCGGAGCTCCCGTTGTAGCTTATTGTTCAACTTGTTTCAATTGTTTCAAGCTATTTTATATGTACCCTTTCTTGGGTCAAGTATTGTTCGTCCTTGTCTCGCATGAGGTCCTGGATATCCACCAAGCTCCCAAATATAGCTTCCTTTGAAGAGATGTTCTGCGACGTTCTGCGGTTCAACTCGACTTAAACCCAGTCGCTAGTGCATATTGACCAAACTCTCCTGGTCATGAGCTCTTTGGAACGTATGCCGTTCTGGGCGAGCGGGCGTGTTGTCGTTTTGGTCCCTTCAAAAGCCAATCAGAAGGGTGCCTTTGAGTTTTGGAGACAACACAATTTAGGTACGGGTCAACATTAAACCACTAGGGAGACCGCAGGTTTGAGTCCTTGTTTCCATGTACCAGGGTTCAAGTTTGGGCACCTGTGTTACAATTTGAATGAAGATCTGAAACAAATTCTAATTGCAATGGCTGGAAGAGAGGCCCGGGCAAAACCATTATCATCAACAATAGGCCATGGTTAGCGCCTGTTTTTTGAGCCACACCCAGTTGGTCAAAAGTAAAACATTTGAACCGAAAGGCGTTGGCCTCCGACCTTGGGTGGTTTCCCCACTCAAAGGACACCCTTTCCCGTGCAAAAGTGAGGGGTCCTTGAAGGGCCCAAAGTTCAAACAAGGCAACGGGTTGAGCACTTCACTTCCTGAATTCCTGGACCCTTTTAATGTCCACATAGGATTTATAAATGCACACGAAATAAAGACCACTGGGGGGCCCAAAAAGATTAAGAAATGCACCTGAATTAAAGACAAGCACCCGCCACCCGCGCCAACAAAAAATCCCCCCCCCCCCAAGAAAATAAAGAGAGAAAGGAGAGGAGAGATAGCCAAGCCAACACCTGGTCCTTGGATTTTTGGTACCTTGTTCCTTAAATCCCAAATTGTCAGCTTTACCAAACCCATGTTTTCTTACATGTCTCTTGTTGAAAACCTGCCCACAATCAAACCCACAAAGGGGGTAGTACTTCAGCCCCCAACTTGACATTATTTCAGGGGCCCCCGAAATAAAGTCTTGTTGCCTGGCCCCCCCCCAAGAAGAACAAAAAGAAGCTCCAGCAATACTAAATCAAATGGAAACTCAAGTCTACCAATACTAAATCAAATGGAAACTCAGTTCCAAATCTCAAAAGGAAGCTCCAGCAATACTAAATCAAATGGAAACTCAAGTCTACCAATACTAAATCAAATGGAAACTCACTTGAACTGGATCTCAAGATAGTATTTCAGGTGCCCCCATCGTTGAGGGGGGGGGACCGCCGTTTACTAATCCCACGTGGACATTACTTTATGGGAAGACCAGTTTAGTAGCAAATAAGCTGTTTGGACTTTGTTTGCCAATCCACTCGGGAAGTGGAGACTTTCCCTCTTTCTCCCTTTTATTCCGTTGGTCTTTGGAGGACCTGAACATCGGATCAACCAACTCAAAGGGATTCCGACTCTCGCCGAAGTCGCGCAACGCGACGTTTGAGGAGCCTGAGCCTCTACCTAACCCTGGCCGCCTCCATCGTGTATCCCGTTTGCAGCAATCCTTTTTTTGATTACCCTTTATACTTAAACCCAGTGGCCCATCCAGGAAATATCCGGGGTTTGAGTTTATGTTGCCTTTACCCAAACGCGTGGCTTGGCTCAAGTCGAACGTTTTGAAGCCACCAAATGGCGCAACCAGACATCCCAGGGTTGACTAGATGCCCCGGTACAAACCGTGCTGAACTCGCGGCCACCATTTGGTGCGCCAATTTCCGGGTCTGTAGATCATTCCCAACCAAGCATTTGGCGAAAAAAAAGTACAGGCCTTGCGACCTTTCCGGAAAAGCACTTAACTCGCCTGCAGGGAAGGGAATTCTCCCTTCCATGGGAACCAGCGAATGCCGAGTTCGTGAGAACAACAAATTGGAGGGGGTCATTTTTTGGGAATTTGGATTTTTTGGTTGGTGTTGAAGGTAGACTCCAGGCTTTTCCTTGGGGTGCTTTGTGCCCAAAGCTTCGGCCTGGGACAAGGCTTGGCTTCCTGGCGATAGGGAATGAGTATCCGAGTCCGGCTGTTTGCAATGAACCATTTGGGGAGTTTTGCAGAAAGGAAACCGTAGGGATGGATGGTTTTCCTTGGTGTCATTCCAATTCTCATTCCCTGCCGAACATCAACAAGTCATTTCCCCCTTTCTCTTTGGGCATGTCCCTTTCGCAAACATAGTTTTAACGACTGAAGGGGTCGCTGGCTTCGCAACTAGGTGGCCCCCAAGTGCCAACTAGTGGCTGCCCGGGTTTGGTCGGTCTACAGCTCACCGGGAGTGGGGTGTAATTATTTACTTTGGTTCTGCTCATTTCCTGAAGGTTCGGAAGGGTGTATTGAGTTTACGCGGATCGCAAGCTCATGCTAAATCCAGACCCTTGGCACCCTTAGGACCTTGCAAAAGGAAAATACTTGGGGACGACCATTCAGGAAAATCAAGAAGAATGCGACTTCCTTGGAAAGTTGCCCATGGTCATTCGGCCAGGAGTATTGATTACCCCCCGGCTTCCTTGCCTGGGAAGCAAGCAACCGTGTTCAGACTCCTCGAAACGAACTGAAAGAGTGGGTTTGGTTGGCTAGGCAGTCGGTCACTAGGTTACACTGGCTTCCTTATGACGCAGGTGCCAAACCGGTCTGGAGACTTTTTGGATGGTCACCCAGTGAGGATCCGGCACCATTCCCTGCCTCCAAATTGTACTGTGGCTGCAAGCACTGGGACGGGCCAATGCTATGCGTCGTTTCCGTTTTGCATTCCTCAAAACACTCCCACCCCGCTGAACAAAGTGAACAAAGGGCACCCTCAAAAGATTACTTCTTAGACAATAACAAGAAAAGTCTGACTTTCATCAAGGTGAATGATATTAAAACTGAATGTTTCTACGTTTCAGGGGGCCTTCCTTTCCCACGCGCCCATCACCTCTCCGATCTTTTGAGGTATCCTGCCCTGGCGCGGCTGGTGAACTTGTCGGGCTTTATGTCGCAGGTGACGGGCGGATTGTCGGGGAAGGGTTCTGTTTTCCCGGGGACGTCGCCAGCGCGAAAAACATCACGCGGCGTTCCATGCTTTTGTTTTTTTTTTGTTTTGGGGGGGTTTTCTTTCCAAGGGACGTCGCCAGTAGGGAAAACCGTGACGTCCCCTCCACGAACAAAACACACGCGAATTTCCAGGGAGTTTGAGAACTGGCGCAAAGCGAATTCAGCGTTTGACCTTTAGTTTTCTCTTGTTGGTCCATTTTATTTGGGGAGCGGCAAATTTGGGGGCTTTCAAATTCAAGGACGATTTGGGCCGGCAGCTGAGGGCAGTCAAAGCCCATTGGATGTCCGCGGGAAACATATCGGTTGGCTGATTTGAAGACCCCCTTCCCCTAAAACATCCGCCCAGCCAGGAGGTCTCCCCATCCCGGGAACCCAATCTCTCGGACTCGGCCCGGAACCCTCCCTGAAAGCTGCGCTGAAAGAGCCGTGTGCCCGTGGGCTGATTGGCGGAGAGCCATAGGACCGGCAGCATAGGAAGGTCACACGGCCCTTTGTCCAGCTGGTTGTCGATCGGCCCAGGCTTTGGCGGGTGGGGTGGTTTTTGTTTGGTTGCCTTTGAAAGTGTTTTCCACAACAGCTGAAAGCTATGGAGTCAGAAACCAGGGAGGGTTCCGAAGGGTTCCAGAAATTCCGGGCTGTTGGGGATACCTGGACTTTTTTGGGGAACCTTGGTATTAAAGGGAAATCAACAAGAACACCAAAGTTATTCTCTTTAGGGTCCCCCCCCCTCTCTCTCTCTCTCTATCTCTCTCTCTCTCTCTCTCTCTCTCTCTCGCTCTCTCTCGCTCTCTCTCTCTCTCGCTCTCTCTCTCTCTCTCACAGCTCCTCGCAGCACCGTTTTGCGGCCTGAATTCATTTTAGGGTCCCCCCCCAAAAAAAGACAAAAAACAAAGGAGACTTCCCCCCAAACAAAAGACATGAAGGGTTGCAATGGCTCCCTTTGCTATGGTTCTAGATTCGTCTTTCCAAGTCTTTCCAAGGTAAAGTCAACGGTGGTAGCCAAGTCTCTTCTTCGCATCTGGGGTACATGGCAAAGGTAGCAACTGGGTGGCTGGAGGTCTTAGGGTTTAGAAAAGCACATGGAAGGATCAGCCATCGAAAGAAACTGGCCGTCAGTGGCGCGGACCATTTTGGGAGTTGGAACACATTTCCCGCGAAAATGATGATTTTTATGAGACCTTGCTCAAGGGATTATCTCTGTGGGTGAGGTTAGTCTTGCACTTCCCCAGCATGATGTAGGACAATTCGGGTTGGTATGGGTGCGTTTGTTATCCCACCCGTCCAGTCCAGTCCAGACTGGTTTCCCGTATAAGCCATCCCCATACAAGTTGTTTTCTCCCCAGGGATAGTTTTTTTTTTTTTTTTTTTTTACCGGGTGTTCCCCTACAAACCATTGGGTGAAACCAAAGGGGTATGGTTCAAAACTAACACACCTGGAATTGGACCGCAGGTTTTTTCGTCCATTCCACTTACCGATCGGGCAACCCATTTTGGGTATCCTTGGTTTTGACCCACCGCCCAACTCGTGCCATGGGTTTTTGCCCAGGGCTCATGTCCCCCCTGGCTCGTCGACGCCAGGTGTGGCAGCTCGGAGGCCTCCTGCCGCCCGGCCTTTTTGATCGCGATCGCGGGCGAGGGCGATGCCTCCAATCTGCCGTTGGGGGTTTGGAACGTGTGTTTATATGGGCTTACCTCTTAAAAACACCACTTCTCTCAACTTTTTGGGTAGCATGGGCTATATGTCTGTAAAAGATTAACTTCCCCAGGGCTTGGAGTTTTAAGGGGTATATGGGTGTTTCTGGGGGTTTCCTTGTCCATTCTTTTCAACCATTATTATTTTTGTTTAACCGGATCCGTTTCCCCTGGGTTTTGGATGGTTTCCTGAAAAGATTCGGATCCCTGGAAAGAATGGACATGGAAGGTACCCCTAGAGTGTTGCTCAAAAGGAATACGTGTCATGACCAGTTTGAAAACGGGCGTTGCTCTCTTCTTTTCTGTTCTCTGGATTTGAAATGGGTGTTGCGAAAAAAAATCAGGCCCCCCTAAAATGGCAGCAGTTTCCTGTTGGTCCCCCTTTCACTACCAAAAGGTACACAAGTCTTGAGCATCCCCGTGCAGCCCCAGTTCGGTGGTTTGGATTGGGTTCAGGGTTTTGGACCCTTCTTGTAGAACGACCCCGGAACACCTCCAAACCAAGAAGTACAAACAAAGCCACGAGTGCCACAAGTGCCACTTGTATTTTTTTCGCCGGGGAATCTTGGAAATCAGAGGCGCCCGAGTGATTTGGGGGCCTCAAAAACTGCCGAGGCTTGAGACCAGAGCCAGGTCTTCCATTGAAAGGTTCAGGAAATCCACCGGGACTCGTTCCTGTGTAGATGCACGAAGTCCTGCACCACCTAAGAAACCCTGGAATGCTGAAGCGCCTGTAAATACCACTAGATTCAATGGTTTCAACCATGGTTTCCAAGTGGTGCCTAAGAGGATTTCGCAACCATCCACAGTATATATATATATATGTATGCTCACCCCCCCCTCATAATCACTGTATATACATATATATATATATAATATAATATAAATGCCATTGTGTGAATGTATTTACATGCGCGAAAACCCTTGTTTTTTTTGGGGGGGGTCCTGAGGCTGAAGGGCAACACCGGGGTGCTGAAGCGGTTGGTGCAGATCTTGCTACAGCTGGGCTGCGGAGCCGTGGTCGTCAGCAAGTTGGATGCCTGGGCGCGCACCATGTGCCTCGGTTTGTGCCCATCCTCCGGGTGCAGAAAGGGGGCCTGAAGCAAATGGAGGCGGATAGATGGCACAATTCGCCGGATCATTGACGAAGTGTGCCAACAGATCGTTTTTTGTTTTGGTCCGGCTTTCGTGCCATCTACCCAAACATGTGCGTCCGAATTGTGCCATCCATCTGCCGGGTAGTGTAGTTGTTTAGTTTCTTGGTGGGTCCCAGCCATCCGGTTCCTGAGGTTTGTTGGATTTAAATGCTTGGGGAACCCATTGAACCCCGCACCACCCCAGAGCCTGTCTCAGCTGTTGGGCAAGCATGTTTTAGGGGACAACTCACACTTCCAAAAATGGCCTGGGCGTATGGACCCCTGTTTCGGTTGAAGCAAACATGTCAAGGGCAGCAAAACGGAGTTGATATTGCAGATTTCTGGTGAAGAAGTGGGTGTCCATTTTTAGACACCCAACGTGGGTTTCCCTTTAAACCCAACCCCGAAAAGGGTACCTCTACCATGCGAGCCACCGCCACTTGTTTTTGCAGATTTCTCAGGAAACTCCCGAGTTTTGGGGCACACCATTTTTTCCCAGTGGAGGGGCTTTACGCGCGGAACCTGCAACAAAAAGCGGGGGGGTTTTAGAGGTTCCCATGGTGAGGCCGGCCCGGGTTTTGTTCCATGGTGCGGCACTTTCGGGTGAAGTGTTCAAACTACCCTCCCCCAGGCGATTCCATGGAAGCTCCCAGCACCCTTTGGAAGACTTGGTTCCATTTACAGAGGCCTTCTGGGAGCTTCCATGTTAGTCTGAGGGAGCGTAATAAGAACGGAAAAATAGAGACTAAGAACGGAGAAGAGGGATACCAGTTCCTCCGCTCTGGTCTTCCTCGTCTTCGGCCGAGTTTTTCCCATGCGGCGCTTTCGGGTGGGGGTTCCTCCGGTTTTCGTCGTCGTCGTCGTCGGTGAGGAACGCCCGCGTGCCCTTCCTGGAGGCCCAGCTGCACTTGAAGCTCTGCCAAGTGCAGCTGCTCCCATCCCCGGACTAGGACGGGAAAATGGGAACAAAATCCGCCCCAAAAAGGGCGGCGGTGGCTCGTTTCTGTTTTTGTTTGGGTTGAAGTGTACACTGTTGGTTGGCTGGGTTTTAAAGGGACATGTTGTTTTTGGGTGTTTTTTTGTTGAATGAGTTGAAGTTCCCTCTTTTTGGTACTGTAGGTCTTAAGGAAAGCCTACAATGTTGGGGGGGTACCTTAAACAAAACACTCGCGATTTGGAGTTGAAGTTCCCTTTTGGAAGTTGGTTGAAAAAGGGACACCCAAAGGAGAACCCGGCAGTCTGGGGCTGCCCAAAACAAAAGGTTGCCACATTCGAAGGGAACCTATTGCCCAACTTGGGATCGCTGTTTTTTTCCGCGAGGGCCCAATTTGCGGTGAATGTTCCTTGGGTTTAGAGGTACGCGGGGCTCCCCTGTCCAGGCCACAGCTTCTCCAGCCGCGGATCGACCGAGTCGACCTCGCGCCAGTTCCGCCTCGCACTGGTGGAGCGGAAGCGGCAGGTCCACGCATTCGACGGACGGGACGCCCCGAGCGCCAAGTTGGCCGAGTCCAAGATCCGAGATCTGGAGATGGAAAGCGGATCTGATCTTAAGCTTCCATTTGCTGAGATGAATAACTATTTGTTGTTCTTGTTGGTTTTCCAGGGGTTTTGTACTGGACAGATTTATATTTGTTCCAGAAACTTAAAAGCAAATGGAAGTAGGTCGTCAAGAGGTTGGGTACAGATCTGGAGGTGCGAGGTCTCCAAAGAACCAACCAAACCGGAGGAGTTGGTGTCCCGGGAGAATTCCAGTCGAGGTAGACCTGGGGCTTATGGAGCCCATACTGTGGGTGGACGAAATCCTGCACCACGTTGAAACCATAGGAAGCCATTGTTGGTTTGGTTTTTTCAAGGGAATCATGGTTCTCGGGTTTCTCAGGTAGTGCAGGATTTCGTCCATCCACAGTATGGAGCCCTTCCGAAGTTGGAAGGGTTGATTCCCGATTCTGTGCGGTCCTTGTCAAGGCCTAAAGGCCAGTGGATCTTTGGCAATTGGATTTGGAATGGATGGACGCTAGCCCTTGGGGACTCAGCAAATATGTAGTAAAATATATGATATAATTCTATTTATATATATATATACTTCCTAGGAGCCAGAGACATTTTTTGAGTGCCTTTGACCCCCTTCAAAGGCCTCTACCAAACGAGTTGGGTCAAGTGCCGGACCTGCGAATTTGCATCCGGGGGAAGGATCCGGGGATCGATCTGGTGCCTCTTTGGCACGACAGCCAAGAGCTCTCCGACACAGGCGAAAAGCAAGCAGGGCCGTTTCTTTTGACCTGAGGGGACTCAGTCCAGCGCAACTTGTTTTGCTGCGTGTGTGTGTGTGTGTTTTTTGCCCCAGCTGGTCCTTTCCAGGCAAACCGGATCCCGGTTTGTTGCCTTTGTTGGGACGGGGGCTCTCATGTTACCACACATAGGGTGCCCGCTTTTTCCTATGGCCACTGGAGGTGATTGGTGGGGAGGCTAGACATTGTAAGGGCTTTCATCTGGGGCTTTGCTTGTTTGGTGCCATCGTATCATTTGTCACTTTCGCATCAAATACACCTACCATTGCTTTGGCAAACTCAGTGACTCAGACGGGGGGGCGAAACATGAGCCCACTCGATGCCTTATTTCAGGTGCTGGAACGGTCAATCATGCAAATAGTAGGTTCCTTTGTTTCATTTCAAGTTTTCTATCGCCATGGAGTTTCTGAGAATGCACCTAAAGGGAAACCAAAGCGAAGCTACCAGGAAGGGTCGAAGCGAAGCTCATCCATGGAGGTCTCTTACAAGGGGATCCCGATTGGGCACTTTTTAGTTTGCCCGACATGTTTCTGGGGGTTGATTCCTTTTCCATGCTTTTCAACCATCGTTCTTTTCGATAACCGGATCCGTTTCCCCTGGGTTTTGGATGGTTTCCTGAAAAGAAGGATCCCTGGAAAGAATGGCGAAGGTACCCCTAGAATGTTGCAACATTTGCTTTGGGCGGGGCGGAAGCCAGGTGGTGTCTTCTTTTTGGACTCATTGCAAAAGTTTGGCCTGCCCGTCTAAAAGTGTAAGGCCGACGTGCCTCACTTCTTCTTCCAATAGTTCACCAGGATTGCACCCTCCTTCTTCCAGTTTCGGATTGGTAGTTTGGGGTCTACAGTCAATGTGGAGCCATCCAAACCACCCTAGCGACCTAAGCTACCCCCTACCCTCCAAACCACCAACCCAAGCCACCAACTGATTGGAGCCCTGTGAGGAGGCAAGCGATCTCCATTGGAAGAATCTTGGGACCTCAAAAAGGAAAAACTAACCCATGCCACCAATTCAAAAGACAGGCAACGCCTTCTTCCGTCTTTTGCTTTTTCTTTTTGGGGGGAGGTCTCTTCGCATGTTCTTTTCGCCAGACCACCAGCTGCACCAGCGAATGCGCGGAGCCTTTGTACTGCGCCTGGACGGAGTGGCCTGGAAGCCGAGATCTGGATCCGCCAAAGTCGAGTCGACGGGGCCGTGGTCAGAGTCCTTAATGCTAACCCCGGATTAATGGGGGGTTGTTAATGCTAACCCGAGCCGGAACTGTGGGCGGATACAAGTTTCTTGGGATTTGTGGTGTAATGTTAACCCCGGATTAAGAAACCCTTGGTTGATTAATGGGGGGTTGTCCCCTTTTAGTGGGGATTCGGACCACTTTTGCGGGGAGCCACCCCCCCTAACCATGGGACGGGTTTATTTTATCCTGGGGCAACATCAAACAAAGTTGCTGGCGGGTTCCCGTCAATTCCCCGGTTCCTTAGGCTTCCTTAGGCTGCTTTTGTGGCGAGAAGTTGGACTTTTCGCAGGGGATTTGAGGACAGCCCAGATTAGAACCTGGGGGGGGGGGTACTTTGAAGCAAGCCTAATCGTCGGTCGTTGTGAACAATCCCTGCCAAGTGACTTGAACCCAGGAAAGCTCGGCCGCTGAACCTAACTGGGATATGAAATTAGACCTTAAGGTGGACTACATGCTGTGGATGGTTGCGAAATCCTCTTGGACACCAGTGTTCAGAAATACAAACAAACATTATGGTTTCAGCCCTGGTTTCAAAGTGGTGCGAATGGATGTCGTCCATTGGCAGCATGGGCGTGGGTTAAAACAGAGTTCCCTCTTTGTACATTTGAAAGGGAATCTGGGGCGGGGTTTTGACCCACACCCCATGGACAGCTCGTTTCTGGTGTGCCACTTTCTTTGACTTGGTTCCGTAAGGGTCTGGTACGGGAACCCTGGGTTGCCTCGACCGGACATCCAGGAAGGTGTCCAGCTGGATACAAATTAGGGGCAACTCACCTTGTGAGCCTTTTGCACTGTTAGGCCTCCTTCATTTCCCTTGTGCCATGCAAAGCTACGACTCTTGCAGATTTAAGTCTGGCCAAGTTTTCTTGGGGATTCACTTGACAATATATCATGTTAACTTTGCGTTCTCCAGCGATGTATCCCTGCGTAGATATTTTGGACAACCATTCGACATTGCCAAGTGGTGCTTGCTGTGTGTATGGTTTGCCTTTTTTATTGTCCACAGTTGGGAGTCTAAGTCTGGCCGAGTAGAAAGGTTTTTTTCAAGGAACGCCCCTTGCGTTCTAGCACGCAACTCGCTTCAATCCGATGGTGCCCACAGAAACTGGACATGGAGTTTGGTTTGGTTTGCAAGTGGGTTCTTGATTCACCCGAAATTCTAAACCCTAAACTCTAAACCCTAAACCATTGATGTGGAACCTTGAGGACAGAGAATGATTCGCACATATTCGCACACTAGCGACAATAAATTTTAATCTAAGCTGGAGCGTTGCCTTGGGGCAAATTCGGGAGTGGCCCAGCAACTGGGTTGCCCCCTATAGAAATCCTCCATGCGGTCGCTTTCCCGAGGGGCTCTTTCCTTCTGTCGTTTGGTCCGAACATGGATCAAAAGGAAACCGTTCAGATCTTTTTCATTTTTAGGGCTGGGCCGCAAGTGCATGTTGCCAATTCGCCAAAAGCCGACCAAGATCGAGGCATGCAAACGATTCAGTTTTTCCTCAAAGGGGCCAAACAGCGTCTGAGAGGTCCGGTGCCACGTCTTGTGCATCCTGCGGCCGGGAGCCCAAAACCAATGCCTTTGGACCCGGGGTGTTCTGACTCCGACCTGGTCCAAATTCTGGGGTTTTGAGCTATGAACGTCGGCCTTGGACTGATCAGCCTGGTGGATTTATTGGGGGGGTGTTCCCACCCCCCCAAACGTGATCTGGATTGCAGCCTCTCAGAGTTGATGACTCAACACGAACATCTGATTCACCCTTCAGACCGTAGGCTGTTGCCCTTTCTTCCGTGGCTTCCTGGGAGCCACCAAAGTGGCGAATCGGCCAGTACAATGTTCATCCCCCAGGCGGCAGCGCCTTTCGCTGGAGTTTGCGCGTCCCAACTCGTTGGACGAAACGATTTGACTGGCAAGACTTTGTCAGTAGTCGATTGTTCCCCTCCCTCCCACTGACATGGCACCTGAAAAGGGCGCCCCTTAAGATTGAAATGGACCCAGCCCTTTCACTGGTGCCTTCGGTTTGTGGGAGCACGGCGAAGTCCTGCCGGAGTCTCTTTTTTTGGGCGAAATTCGGGGCAAGTTTCCAGAAGGCAAGCTACCAAACGATTTACTCAAGTTACCTGTTGATAGCTACGGGGCCAATTTTCAGTGAACACAACCGTACCAACTAGGGTGGTCTCTCAGGATCGGTTGACTTCTTATGATGAAAGTTGCTTTCTAAATGGTGTTTAAAAGAGAGACCTCCCCCCAACTGCAATTTTGGGAACCCCTCCGAATGTTCACTTGAACTCACCTCCCCAGCTTGTGGGATTATGTAAAGCTTTGCTGGAAGGTCACTTTGGTGGTAAACAAGAAGCATAAATGTTTGTGCTTGTCTTTAGGGTACCCTTTTGGTGGTTGTCTCAAAGGGACACCAAAAGCACAGAGTCCTACAGTGGAGGGTCTAAATCCCCTTAGGCAACAGCGTGCAGAAACGCAGGTTTCTCATTTCATTCCACAGTAAACACCAGCAAACGTTATGGTTTCAACAATTCTCCAAGAATGTGGATTCCCCCAAGAATGTGGAATGTTTCAACCACATTTATGGTTTCAAACCATGGTTTTAACGTTTTGTGTGAAATCCGTTTTGCACCACCTAAGAAGCCCTGGTTTCTAATGACTCCCCGGTCGATACCAACAAACGTTATGGTTTCCACCATGGTTTCAACTTCGTGGTACGAAACGGGTGTGTGTTTTTTTGGGGGGAGTACAACCACTTTTTAGGGTTTCGCCATTTTTGGGGGGCTCCCCTGAAAAAGAGAGAGAGGCACCCAACTGGACTGAGAACCCAACTCCAAAGGTCTGATCCGCGTTTCGAGTGAGGCCCGGCCACCACAATGCGGAATCGAGCCTTGGGTTAGGGGCCCAAGATGGCTGCGACCGCCAGACGCCGCCAGACGATGGTAGGAAGCCATCCAGGGAGCCGGTTTCATGGCCAGACTGTCTGGATTCATGTTGACCCCATATTCATCTTGACCCCAGTTCATTACTACCGGGGGTGCTGAAGCAATCTGGGTGAAATGGGGAATCGGACCACTCTTGGAGGGGAACACCCCCCCCTATGAAAAGGGGTTGATTAGTATGGGGTCAACATTATGTAGTGGGGTTGGCATGTTTTTCCTTTCTTTACATTTGTATATTTTGGTTGGCGTGTAGTTGTTTCTTGTTTTGCTTGGCTTGCTTGTTGCTTGTTGTACTAGCTGGCTTTGCTTTGCTTTTTCCTTTGCTTTGCCTTTCTCCTTGCCTTGCTCTTCACTTTGTTTTGCCCCTCCCTTTGCTTGGCTTGGCTTAGGTTTGCTTGGCTTTGCTTGTACCTTTTGTTAGTTCGTTTCCCTGAGACTTGCGCCAAACCTCATGGGCAATGAGCGGCCGATTCCACAGGTTCGTGAGGTCCGAAGGGGAAAGGACGTACCACGCCCTTGTGTCACGTGGTTCAACCAACCTCAAATATATACAGATATATAAATATATATTTAATGTGCCATGCATATAATATACAATAAATACATTAATTATGTTATTATTATATATAGACACATGTATACATATATAGATTAGATATATATATATAATCATGTATGCTTATGTATCCTGTTTATGCCGTTCTTACTATGAAGGAGCTAGCAATTTGGTTAGTGGGAAAATGGGCAATGGAAAGCGAAGAGTTCAATTTGAACGACTTGGTTTGCTCGGGTTTGCTTCCAGCGGTACCTTTAGATCCTTGATTCATGGCGCGCCTCTTGCAGAGAGTCCTCCCATTACTTTCCAGAATACTGAGAGCAAAACCAGGGAGTGCTATAGGAAGGGGCCCTGTTTTCATTTTAGGGGTGTACCTGAAGTTTGTTTTTTATGCGAGAAACAACAGGGCCACTTTCTGTGATACCAAGGCACTCCCCGCAAAAATGACAAAGTAGTTATGGATGGCAGAACAAGCGCAGAGTCTTGCTTGGT
Source organism: Effrenium voratum (assembly GCA_963377175.1). Lineage (NCBI taxonomy): Eukaryota > Dinophyceae > Suessiales > Symbiodiniaceae > Effrenium > Effrenium voratum. The sequence goes on along the minus strand of CAUJNA010001879.1, from coordinate 357,400 downwards.
TGGTCGGTTCCGGTAGGTTGTGGGTGTGGGCTATTTTTGTGGGGTTTACTCTTTGTCCATTCGAGCTCAACCTAGGTGAATCATGCTTTGGGGACACTTCACCCATAAATACTCTCCTGAATTTTGGCATTGTAATGTTAACCCGGATTAATAAACCCCTGCTTGATTAATAGGGGGGTGTCCCCTTTTAGTGGGGATTCATCACTTTTCCAGGGAACACCCCCCTAAAAAATGGGACTCCTGGGTCAACATTAACAAGGAGATGCCTCAAAGGAAGATTCCTCGAGACATGGCGGCTTTGTGGGTCCATCTTTATTTGCAGGAAAATTTGTTCCATCCGCTACAGGAGTGATTTGTGTGGACGTGCGTCAAGCGCTGGGAGAATTGTCCAAATGGTTGGTTTGGCCTTTCAACAAGCACCCCATTCTGTCCGCTCAAGGGTGTCATTCCCAGCCGTCTCTCTTTCAGAGGGAAAGGGGCTGGCTTGGCAGATCTCAAAGACGGAGCTCAACGAGTTGGCCCTTTGCGAATGGTCTGGTAGCTGTTTTCCTGGGGCATTCCGGTCGGGTGACTAGGGGCCAAGCATTTTGGCGATGGTTCTAGTGCTACCTTCCCCCATTCTTTCCAGGGATCCGAATCTTTTCAGGAAACCATCCAAAACCCAGGGGAAACGAAACGGCTCCGGTTTTGGAAAAGAAGGATGGTCGAAAAGAATGGACAAGGACTCAACCCCTAGAAACATAAGATATGTCGGGCAAACTAAAAAGTGCCCAATGGGGATCCCTTGTAAGAGACCTCCATCAGCTCGACCCTTAGAATCAACCCGATGGTGGCTCTTCCCAATTTCCACGGCCGCTGTCTTTGGGCCATCAGCTGCCACTGCGGTTTCCTGCAGATCTCCCTTGGGATGCGATTTTCTAGGCGAAGGCGCGGTTTATGAAAGGGCTGTGTCTTGGTTTCAGGGAACTTTCAACCTGGTTTTCAAATTCGGTCTTCCCTTTGGTCTTGCCTTTCCCTCACCCGGATCGCAGCCATGGAACAGCGGGTTTTCAAATTCGGTCTTCCCTTTGGTTTCCCCAAGTCTCCCCCGGATCGAAGCCCCGCAGCGGGTGCTCCCCGGATCTCTTCGGATCGATGCGAGGCTTCACTTCGCAGAACCCGGGGCCGGGGAACTGGTTCTTCCGTGTGCCTGGGAGCCCAGCGGGCTGGCGGGCGGTGCGTGGAGCTGGTCGGGTGCGTGGAGCTGGCTGGCTGTTTTTTTTTTTCTTCCTCAGACCAAAGGAAGGTTTGGGCTGGCGGTTGTTTTTGTTTCCTTTTCTTTTCTCCGGACCAAGGGAACTGGGGTGGACTTAGGATGCATGTTGCATTTTACCAGTGACTCAAGGTGAAGCAAACAATAAACAAGTCTTGGGGACCGAAAGGTTGTTCAAACTTTGGGCCATTTTAGGGCGAAAGGGAGAGATTTGGTGGTTGAAGTGCGTGAAGAGGTGAAATGTTGAAGGGGCAACTTGATTCTTTTGCACAGCTCCCGAAAGTTTTACACGTTGGCCACGTATAATTTTTGCGTTCTCCAGGCCTGGCTTCAGGAAACCACCAGTGGGGCTTGTTCAGGTGCCAGTAGAGGTTGGAGCATCCATATGTGTTTTCGCCTGCCTGCCCTTAAGACATTTGCGTGGGTAGAGCTGCATCAGTCAGTGAGCAAAGGTCAAGATTTGGGTGTGTCGAAAAATTAGGGAACCCCCGAAAAGGTTGGTTTCCTCTTGGTTTCTGTCATTTGTACAAAAGAGGATGGCATTCGCCAAATTCCAATGGGGGACACAATGAATGATGTAGGTCCCCTAATCATAGTGAAGGTTGCAGATGATCTAGGAGTTAGCTAAGATTCCGTAGAACCGTTCAATCATCTATCCTAGCGCAACCCACCAGAAGGGCTCTTGCAGAAACTTTCTGTTAGGCTCTGGGTTAGTGGGACAGCCGTTTTTCTTCATCCACTGGTTGATGCATGGGCTGACCCTAATATTCCGTCAGGTTTATCAATCCCGGGTTTCCATTTGGGGGAGGGTCAAGGTTGGGCAAACCTTGTGCAAAACAGCCACTCTAGGGCCTGCAACAAGCAAAGCTGTTTGCTAGCAAAAGGCTTGGAAAGTCCGGATCCACTTCGGTTCCATGTTTGATGGGAGGGTAGCCATCCTCCAGGCACCAAACAACCAAGTTCTCGCCACCTCGCGGATTGATGCATCCCTTTTCCCCGAAGCGTACACCCCCCCCCCGGCTTAAGCCACCCGGAGCCCCTCAACCCACACCCTCAACCACCCAACACCCACCCTCAACCCACCCTAAACCCCTCACCTCACACCCCTAATCCCAGTTTCCCGCCGTCCCAACCCATCCGGTCCAAGGCAAGGGGAGTCGGAGTGTGCCGGCACACAGCTGAACGTGAGCCTCTGCCCATCGGCCGGGTTCCCCAAACGAGCGTCGGACGTCGGCCGGGTGTAAAGGGCGCTGATTGAGGTCAAGATCAGTGGTCTAGCGTCTATTTGGGGTGGGACATGGGGAGTCACCACATACATGTCCCACAAACAAGGGAGGACTCAAGATGTCCATTCTCTTTTTGGGGAAACAAGCTACTTTGAACGTGGCTCAACTAAATACTCATGTTTTTCTCGGATGATCCTGACTAAAGTTGGTTTCAATGTATCCCAAAACCCCATGCACGCAAGCAGGCCTTCGAAGAAAACATGTTCAGTTTGCGATTCCTATGATTTTTAAGACGTCTTTAGAGGCAATCCAAGTTAGACAAATAATTAAGCTTTGGGAGTTGTTTCTCCACTCAAGCATGGACCTTTTCAACACCCGGCGGTTATGTCCCCCACTGAAAGGAAGCGCGCAATTAGCAAAGGCAACCAAACGGGGGATGCTTAAACTCACGGGAAATAGGGGGTTGTCTTAAAATAGGAATCGGAACCCCTAAATTGGTCGGTTGCCCTTAACTTCCCGTTGAGCCAGCCCACACGGGGTACCCTCAAAGAAAGACATATGGGGAGTCCCTTTCAGGATGGAATGGCCGGAAGTTCCCATTTCCTTTGATCCGTTTTGTTTGCTTCAAGTCGGAAGCTTCCAGTAGGCCCTTGGTTTGTTTGGATGGCGGGGATGTGGCGCCTGGCTCTAGGCAGAGCGTACAGCCCTGAACCCCAACCCAATTGAGGTTCCACGAACCAGGCAGAAAGCAGAAAGCTGTCACAGGTGGCTTCACAGGTGCCATGCACCGGGTGCCAAATAGCTGGTGCTTCTCAAGTTACCCAAACGGTTTCCGTAAGGGAACCATGACCATGGTTCGGAGATCCGGAGTTTTGACCACTAGATGCTTCCCAGTCCCTTTTCCACCGTATAGACATCTCGAGGAGATCTTTGGGGGGGGGCTCGTCACAAAAGGACTGGCAGATGGAAGATTGCCCCAACCCGACCTGCCGATTTTGGCCAACAGTTCCCTTCAGTTTCCCTTTTAAGTGGTCGCCAAACCATCGATCAAAAAGAACCATTGCACAAATAAGAGGCCAAACAGTGACAGAAAGCTGGTTCTGGTGATCTGGCTGCTCCAAGCTGCGTTTTTGTGTTGAGTCACACAAAGGTGGCAATTCCCCAACCCCTCCAAGGAACACCATCCGTTGCAAATCAAATCGGTAAGGCGTCTCTTGCTAGCGCTTCTTTTCGTCCGAAGCCTCAAGGCCGATCTCGACGTGGGGGGATCAAACTCAAAAGGCAGCGGCCTAAACCTGGAGGACCAAAACTCTTCTTTGCAGGAAGCCCTCAAACACCCAGGGGAAAAAAAAAAACGGATCCGGTTTTTGAAAGGAGCCATGGTTGAAAAGAATGGACAAAAGCAATCAACCCCTAGAAAAAATATTATTCTTGTTTTCTTCTTTTTTTAAGCCACCGATCTGAGGCTGGAGAGAGCTGCGAGAGCTGCGCCCGGAACCGAGAGAGCCCGACTTTCGACTTTGGATCGAAGCCGCGAGGGCAGGGGCCGTGACTTGGGGTCCAGCGCCGCTTCCTTCCAACGGGGGCTCGGACTCTTAGGCCCTGACGCCTGGGGAAGCAGCCTAGATTCAACCTATGTCCGGATAGAATATGGTGATGTCGGTTTATTTGGGAGACCTGTTGGGGTAATTTCCCTAGGGTGTAATCTCAGGGTGTAATAGGAAAAGCCTTGGATTCCTCAACTTGCCCGCCTTGAACGACCCGATCCCGATGGGATCCAGATCTGTTGGGCCTTTTTGGAGATGGACCATCACTCAAGTTGCTCATCAGACCTCCACTGGCGCTCATTTCTCTCTTGGCCTGGAGGGGTTTCTGTTTGAAAAGCAGACCCCCCCAGGCCATGGGAAAAGTTGGGGCGCCCTGGGCAACTTTTCAAGTTTCTGGTGTGGAGACTCGAAACCTGTTCATCTTGGGGCTAGTGGGGTGAACTGGCTTGCAATTTCGATTGAGAAACTAGGGGGGTTATTCATCATGGGTTAGCACGAGTGCTTACCTCGGGTTGCGAACTGTGCTGAAAGTCAATCCAGGAAGTTCTGAATCGACGCATCCGGGCCGGATGACGAAGCCACAAGGGTCGAACTCGCGAAAAGGCCGAGTTTGGCAGTCAGGACTCGTCAAAATTGGTTTCTTTGGGTCTCGTTTCAGATAACCGACCCCCCAAGCGTTTTTTCATGTTGCTTCGGTTTCCTTTGATCACCAGTCGTTTCCTTTTGGTTCCGGGGGTTGCTATGGGGGATACCTAGCGGCTTATCTCCTTGAGGTCATAGTTCTGCACTGCAAAGAAGTGGGAGGAACCCTGTCTGGATCTTCCAGTGACAATCAAAGTAAGGTGTTTCCCCTTGTGAAACGCTGGCCTGGGGTCTCCTCCAAAGCATCTCATAGAGACACAGATAAAGCGGAGATTGATCCTGTGATTTTGGTGCACTCACTGGTCCAAAGCGAATCGACGTGAAATGACCTTCTAGTTTCCCTTTTGGTCCATCTTCAGTCATGACCCCACCAGGTGATCTCCTTTCATCTCTGGGTCCCATCTGGGGAAAGCCGGGGTCTCCAAACCCAAAGTCTTGGCAAGACCGAAAATTCTAGGGCCACCTTCCCCATTCTTTCCAGGGATCCTTCTTTTCAGGAAACCTTGGAAAGAACGATGGTTCAGAAGAATGGACAAGGAACCAACCCCTAGAAACAGATATGCAGTTCTTCGCCATTAATATGTTTTCTGGTCTTCCCGGGTCCCATCCTTTGGGCAACCGATGTCCAGAGAGTTGGGCCGATGGCAACTGTCCCCGGCGGTTAGGTCCCGCAGCACTGCCACTTCGGGTCCTGGGGCGAGTGGCCGGGGACTGATGGCGTCGCATTCCCATCTCGCGAGGGGATTCGCAGCGGGTCTCTCCGCGGCAAATTTTGGGCTGCCGTTTCTTTTACCCTTTCTTTTTTGGGGGGAGGGGCAGCCCCTACTAACATAGACTACAGAATAAAGGGTATTTTTATTCCAACCTCTCTACTGGGGGACATAGACATAAGAAGAATCTGGAGATACGGGACATACCCTCATACCCTCCCATCCACCGTTTCGGGGTTCTGGTTTGGACTATGTTCCTTTTAAAGGGGCGTGGGGAGGGTATTATTGGTACACCCTGTGTAGACAAAATAGGAAGCAGGATCTGGACATATTAAGGAAGACCGTTTTTTTGTGACAGACGAACTATAAACGGCCGGTGTTTGGTGGGAATTAGACCTCTCTCTCTGATGGAAGCTGACGACCCGATAGTTTTGGAAGACATTTTGGGGAAGCTCTTAGTCCAAGAGGTGAATCTCCAGGGCTGGGCAAAAGTGGTGAAAACCCGGCCCTGGTTCCCTAAACGAAAGCGAATTCAAGGTGTTTAAGCATGTCAAAGGGGTGCGCCGAACCTTGTCTTTGAACTTGTTGTGTTGATATGTCCCATGTTTTTCTTTCTCCTTTTTTTGTAAAGGTGGACTTGTCATTGGTGTGTCCATGCTTAGGGTTGTTCCCCAATGACCAAGCCACATCTGGGTAGAACATCGGTTGGCAGGGGGTGTGTTTTTGTACATGGCACCCCTTTTTGCTGCGGTGTCCCCTACAACAATGACGCCCATGGGAATCACCCCCCCACACCTAACCCAACCTTAATCATGGAGTACTCTGAAGACCCAATCATGACCGCAGGCTGAATCAAGGGGGGGGGCGTTGGTGGCCCTCGGGTTGACAACTTGGGGAATCACTCAACCGACCGCCCAACCTACTTCTTGGATGCTTAGAGCCTTAGGCTTTTGAGACCCAGTGTGGGCAAAGACCGCATTTGACTAGCCCTGCGGATGGACAACAGCCGCTTCGCACTTGGGAAAGATGAAGTTCCACAATGAGATAAACCATCTACCAACAGGTGCATTTTGTCCATCCACATTGATTTTATTTGGCTTGGTCAACTTCAATTTTTAGCAACATTCTTTTTTAGGGGCACTTTTCCCAGACACCCACTGCCTTGTTGTTTCTTCGTTTTGGAGGGGGTCCCTTTAAAATCACCTGCCAAAAAAAGGAGTGCCGTGTGAGCCACAATCAAAGCCCGGAGAGATGAAGTTAGTAAGGGAGAATCCCAACCACAAATCAAATGGGTGCCTGCGCCGCGTTGTTAATTCTGTACATGGCTCTGGGTAGGTCATTTTACTACCGATCGGTTTTGATTGTGACTCATCTTTCTTGCTGGTGCTCTGGGCAGGGAATGAGGGAAGGACCCCGAAAATAACCGTCCAACTGGTGGGGTTCCTTTGGGGAATCCCCGAAACCGGTTCATTCAACCCAACGCCCGCGCTCGGATATTCATTCCTGCCTATAGCCGCAAGTGGTGTGAGCCACCACTTGGGCCTAGCCGGGATGGTCATCCACCTGGTGAGGATCCTCAACCATAATGATTCCTATTAAGCAAGCCATGACCATGGCTCATGTCCATAGGTGTTTGTTTTTGGGTTGTTTTGCTTTAAAAAACATGCAGGCGATTCCTGGTTTGCCTGGTGGTTCAATCATCTACCAGGGCCATCTATTTTCCAAAGAGGACCTATACTCATGTGGTTTTACCCGAACTCCAACGAAGCTTCTCTTGGTCGAGCTCGCCATCTCTGGAGGCGCGAACCTACCTGCGTGGGCTTGTGCGAGCGGGAGCGCACCATCGCCACTCGCCAAATCCCACGTCAGGAAGTCCAATGGTTGGTGTCCCTGGTGAGCCCATGTACCCATCAAAGATGAACCCCCACATCAGAATCAAGCAGCTGGATTTGGGTTCAGGGGGCTGTTAGCCTGGTAAGGCCCTACCAAAGAAAGGGGGCCATAGATCCAAAGGTGATCGCTGGCGTGGCAGAGGTGAACATGCAAACTAGGCTTCAACTTGACGGGAGTTCTCCGATTCAGCGGGGAAAAGGATTCGGCTCGAAGGTCTCCCCGCGGTAGCGCCAGAAGCCTCCGACTTCCGAGCCCTTTTTGCGTTCGGGCCAATAGAAGCCGAGCCAACGCCCTGGTATTTCGGCGTATTTGGGCAATGAATGGGGGAGAGTGTAAAGCGCTGAATTGCTTGGGGCAAGCCAGAAATGGCCGCGGCCAACCCTTTGAGTTGGTGGCAAGCAATGGATCCCAAGTGGGAAGATGGGCCATGCTGTTGGCCAGCGCTTTCTTCTGCCCAGTTGGGTATGTGTCAAAGAGGAAAACCCCAGAAAAGTGTGGCTTTCGTGTTGGTGTCCGTTGAAACCCAACTAAAAAGGGCACTCTCAACAAACAACGAGAACAGTCAAACAAGTTAAACAAACAAACAATCAAACAAACAAACGAACGGACGGACGAACGAAGAAAGACAGACAGACAGACAGACAGGCAGGCAGGCAGACAGACAGACAGACAGACAGACAGGCAAGTATGAGATGTCATTGGGGCATATTGAAAGAAATAAAGACGAGGACATGGGCTTCGCTGCCGCAAGCGGAGAGATGAAATGGTGTCTCAGGATCTCCTACATCCATGGACGACCGCGAATTGAACATTTGACACCTACAATCCAAACTGATGTCGAATCAGACACGTTTTTTTCTCTTGGCTTCGCAGGACGGGTACCCCACAGCTGGAGTTGTATTTCGCTTTCCAGGGTTCCGAGCCCTTCAAAGATTGCCAAAACCGTGAGGGTTAGGTAAGGTGTAATTGATTTCCCATTTCAGGAGCAGTCATTTGGGGTTGCCCACGCCTCCCTTGTTCGAGTCCAGCCAAAGGTGACTGAGATAGGCCGTTGGTTTAACCTTATCGGACACCACATTCCCACCCCCAAACGGCCAGAATTCCTTGTTCCAGTATTTGTCTGGGTTTTGCTTGGGTTTGTTTTTGTTTTTGTTGCTTGGTTGGGTTGATGGCTGGCTTGGCCTCGCGCGAAGAAGGCGACGCGCTTCTCAGATTCTCGGATTCGTGCGCGGCCCGTGAACTCTCGAGGCGGTGACGAACAACGAGTGTGGAGATCCATGCGGGGCTCCCAGTCCAATGGTACGGAAGTTTGACCCTCAGGTGGGCAGAGGTGTGTTTTTTTGGTTGTTTTGGTGGCAAAAATCGATGGGTTTCGATTGGTTGACCTGGTGGTTTGATCATCTACCAGGGAAACCCGTCTATTTCACCTAAAAGGACACCTATGCAGGTGGGTTGCCTGGAGGCTTCCCCTTAGGCAACCGGTCTCCTCCACGATTTGTTTAGCGTTTTAGGGTGGACTAATTTATGGAACAGAGTCAGAGCATGTCTTTTTCTGGGTGCCCCGTTTTTGCGGGCCAAGGTATGGGTACGTGTCTTTGTTGAGGCCTTAGAAAGGTTTGTTTAGCAGGCAGCCAAAAGCAACACCACAGTCTGTTGGGCGTCTCCCTGCAAATTGACATGGACCCCCAAGAGCCCCCCCAGGGAGATGTCTCTAGACATGATTGTATTTGGATTCCATGTCAAGGGGGGCCATATTGATCAGTTTGTTGGCATGGCTACTTCCTGGACGGAGCTTGGCAGATCCCGCGACGTGAATTTTCGAGGCTTGGGGATGTATGACACATCCAGGACACATCCAGTAAAGTCTAAGTCTTAGCAAGGGATCATCGGTCCCATGAGATCGACGCAGGAGCTAAGGGTGCTGGGCTGACATTGGGGATAAGGCAACTGGCGACTTTTCAGGAATCTGGAAGAACCAAACTGGGAGGAACCTGGCAGGAAGAACCTCGGACATTGGCCAGGTTCCTCATCCATATTGGCATGTCCTGAGTTGATCTGATGGACACTTTCCACACGCGTTGGGACGAATCCAGGCAGTGGGCCTTTGCTCATGACGAAGAGCTGCCCCGTGGAGCGGGGGAGCCCGGACGGGTTCGAAATGCGCTGAGGGTCCCAGCTGGCCCCAGACACCCAGTGCTTCCGAGTGCTTTTGTCTTTCTTTAGTTTTGGGAAGGGTTATTAAAAGATACAATTCGCCTGCAAAAAGAGAGTGCCCTTTCATCCATTTGTGGTTGCCGTGGCTATTGGGGGCTTGGGTGGGGAACGCGGGTCTTAGCGCCTGTTGTTTAAACCCTTTCAAAATGTGAATGTAGTCATAGGCTGGGAATCTGCAATGGCGTAGCTCTCAAAGCGCAGCACAGTGACGTGTCCTTTTGGCACGGGATGCGAAGGTGGTCTGTCCACCGGCGTAGTGATGGCTGCACAGGTCGATTGCTAAGGCGCAAGGGGCCCCTAGATGATTGGTGGCCGCGGTATGCACACAGGAGACTCATGTGAGGTCCTTGCAAGGGCAGCAACTGATAGGCCCACATGTACAGAGGCCTAGCTGAATTGCATGGATACAAAACCCTTCCTCAGTTGATGACCTTGCATCGTCAATGGCCTTCACGGCGGACTTGCCCAGGGAGTGGTTCTTGCGGGCACTGGTGAAGTCCTTGTCGTAGGCGATGCTCCAAAGCCCAGTCTGCAGATACTTGTTGAGGCCAACTCTGCATTCAGGCTTCTTCTTGGTGAGAGCGTCACCCAGGTCATAGTCGCTGGCCAACCAACGCAGCTCAGAGGCCGTCCGTTGCATGTGCTCACGCAACTGTAGGGCTTGCAAGGCAGCCCTCGCATTGCTCAGACCAAGCATCGGGCTCTCGTTGTAGACGACAGCATCATAACCGCCCTTGGAGTCGGTGCACAGGACCCCTTTGACGTTTTGGACCAGGGTTTCGCCCCAGGTCACATAGCCGTCCTGCTTGGTGAGAACGGAGCCTGCGCCATTCATCTCACTCCAGAGACCACGAATCCTGAAGTTTTGGTCTTCGCCCTCCAAAATGGCTTGGACCTCAGCGTCGTTCGAAGAAATGGATTTCCTTCGAAGTTTCCAGCTTCGCCAGGCTAAGGGTGCCATATAGGTGACCTTGCCCTTGGTGGCGGCAGGTCCAGATGCAGTAGACAACAGGCCGCCGGTCGAGTCCAGGTTTGCTCGGTTGGCGTGCGCCTGATCGCAGAAGGTGATGAAGACCACATCACGCCAGGATTCCACCTCATCGGGGCATCGAAAGTGCAGCTGGTGTGATACCTTGCGGATCTCACCTACCATCTGTTGAAGTTCACGAGCAACAGCCATGTGCTTCTTGGTGGTGATCTCCGAAGCAAGTAAATTGCACCGGGCACTGAGTTGTGGCTGTGTTTGCAAAGCCAGCCACTGAAGGTTGCCCCATGTTGCTCGGCAAGCACCAATCTCATCAGCAGTCATGAGTGCGTTTTCTTGCCGAAGGCGATCTGGAGGGATGTCCAGGTCCGGCACAGTCTCGATGTAGTACTGCTGGCTGAGAGTGATCTCAGTGCGGCCCTTGTTACCCTTGAAGGCATGAACATCGGTACCAGCATGTCGGTAGGTGCCGCGCTTGAGCATGCCCCAGTCGTAGAGCTTGTCGATGCGTTGAACAATTTCAGCCCACTCTTGAGAGTGCGGGTCGCCGATTCGGTGAAAATCATCGACATGACCGCCCATGAGACCAAGAACCTTGGGGACGCCGAAGGAGTCCGAGTAGATCTTGGACACCAAATCCAGATGCAACGTTCTCCAACAAGAGGCGTACCACCTATGGAGGCAAGACGCTTGTGCAGGTCTAGCCACAGGCCTCGAGGTGCGGTGGTGCTCCCGTAGATGTTCTTGAGGATCTTCATGACATCGTTGGGACCCAAACCAAGAGCGTCTCGAAGTTCAGCAACACCATGTGTCCACAGGTTTTGATCAGCCTCCGTGGGCTGGGTCTGCAGGAAGGCGGTTGCAAGGTCCAGACCTTCCAATGGCCAATTGTGAACACAAGCCATGAGGTAGAGTAGGTTCCTGCCCAAATGCGACTGAACTGGGCTGGCGGTCTTGAATTCAGGCCGAAGGAGATCAGGGTGCTCATAGCCCAGCAGCACTACGCGTGCTTTGGCTTTGCGAAGTCCATCCTTGGTGTATGGAGATTTCTTGTTGGTGGCGGCTTCGCGCTTGGCCTCCTCGATGTCCTCGGGAGGCGTGAGTTTCCAGGTGAGGACCCATCTGGCTCGCATGATGCGTCCAGATCCAAAAGCTTTGCGGACCTCTTGCGAACTGCCTCGGCCTTGATGAAGCTACTGACTTCCTTGGACTTGGCACGGTTGAAGAGTTCCCGGAGCTCGTTGGACAGTTTGGTCAACACAACCTCGGAGTCTCGCATCTTTTTGACCATGAAGGCGGAGGCGTTGGACTCGAAGGATTTCTGCTGGCGGTGTGACGGCAAATCCACATCGAGCTCGATCTGCATAACGTCCTCACACTGCATGAAGAGATGGTGAAGGTCACCTTCTTGCTGTTGAAGTTCTTGCAGCCAATGAAGGTCGTAGTCACGGCTCTCCTTGGTGGTAGTGCTTGAGGTCGAGGATTTGAGCTCGTGGAGCAACTGATCATCCTCTGCAGTGCGGGCCTTCTTGGAGTCAGGCTCGTAGGCATTGACCGGAAGGTCATCTTCCAAATCAGATGGTAGGGCAGGAGGTTCCGCATCTGGTGACGTGGGTTCGTAGAAGTCGGAGTCTCTTTCCCAGGCGTCATCACCGGAAGGTGCCGAGACCAGACGTCTGTTGTCGGGTGCCAGGGCAGACTTCTGTCGCACACGACGCTTAGGAACGTAGACCGTCTCCTTGTTGGGGGAGTCAGGCAGATCTGGTAATTCACGTTCACCAGGAAGTGGTTCGTCTCCGCTGAGGTCGACATACTCCTTCCGGGGGAGGATGTCCGTGAGGGAACGCCGCTGGGAGATATCCTCCTTGTTGTTGATTTCAAACTCGGTCTGCTCCAAGGACGTGGTAGGGCGTACCGAGTGCACACTGCAGCGAAGAAGTTGGTTCTGCAGCAAGACCCCAACAATGTGTCGGCGCTCATCGTCACCTCGTTGATGTGGAAGCACTTCGTGGAAAACAACTCTGCCGGGTCCTACCCAGTGAGGCTTGCCCGATTTCTTGTGGCCGCCACGCTTGCCCGAGTGGACAGATGCTGGCCATTGCTTACGCCACACCATGACCAACTGCATCGGATGGAAGGTGCGAAGTGGCTGACGAACCGTGGTGTTGTTTAGCTTGGACATGATTCGTAGAGCTCTGGTTCGTCGGGCCGTGTCCTCGGCTGATTGGCGTAGTTGAACTAGCCGTGAAAAATCACTACCAGGAGATTCTGGCAGAACCGAGAGAGTCCTCATGTCCTCATCGGTGATGGAATAGTCCTTACCATAGCACCACTGGAAGGATGAGTAGCCCTTCACATACTCGGTGGAGTTGAGAGCGGCTATCGCCAGGTGCAAGGTGATGATCGGATCTTGAGCAGGTGCTCCAAGCTGGATGGCAGAGGCGGTCATCTTGACATCCTTCATGGCGGATTCAATTTGGCCATGTGCCCAGCTCTCCTTCTCGGCAGGTGGTGCCAACTGAATGCCCACATCCGACAGGAAGCTGCCCATGTCCTTGGAGACCATGGTGAGTGCATTGTCCGGGATGAGGATCTCCGGCTTGGGTTTGTCGGCCAACCATTTTTCAGCAAAGCCGCGAATGATGTCCTCCGTGCTCTCACTCTGCATCTGCAGTGTGTCGTAGCACTTGATGATGTGAATGACACGTAGGCGTGTGGCCAGGTCCATCATGAGGAGGAACTTGACCTTGGTCTTGGCGCTCGGAATGATCCATTCACTGACATCCATGCCAACGGCTTGCCAGGCTCGGTATAGCTGGTGTGTAGCTGCAGGTGGAACCAGGCCAGAAGATGCTCCGCCAGGTCGAAGAGCATCACAAGATGCACACTTGAAGCGCTTGGCCATCTCGATCTTCCAAGGTGGTAGTTGTGCATCGCGAAAAAGGTGGATCAGGTTCCGGTTGGTCGGATGTCCAGCGGCTCGATGAAAGCGATGCAGTTTTGCTTCCCATGCCTTGGCTTCATCAGGATCTACATCGGCGAGTAGGTCAGGTGGTTCGCCATCAGGTGCTGGTGGATCATCAGGCCGTGCAACTTGCTGGGCATAGACGTTGCCCGTTGAATTCGTTGGTAGTACTTGAGGAGGAGATTGTTGAGTCGCTCTTGAGGACGTAGACTGCAACAGAGCTTGAGGTTGAGATGCTGCAGGCGCCAAGGGAGCAGTAGTAAAGGCTGAATCTCCATCCAGGTGGTGGTAGTTCATATGGATGTTTTGGAGCGGGCTCTCACGACGAGCCCAGTTGCCGTCCTCATCGTCAAACTCGTTGTTGGCGATGTTCTGGGTGGCCGAGAGGTACTTGATATGGCGAAGAGGCACCAGTTCACGAAGCCAGTGTCTGACAATGGCTTGTACCATCTTGAGCGGGTAGTAAGCACTGCGGGCTGTTTCACTGCCCTCTATGCGGGCGTGCTCGTGGTTGGCGGTGCAGACCTTGGCTCGGAAGTTGTGATGGAAGCGCTCATCGGTGGTGCGGATCATCCATTTCTTGTGGATCAGGGCAGATCCGTCCGCGGTCTTCATGTCGTACCGACAGCCATCAATTCGACATGGAAGCCAGTCGTGACCGAGAGCTTGTAGTCCATCACGAAGATCTAGTAGTGGCTGTTGCACCCAACCAGAGCAGGGGTGTGTCCATTCCCAGTAGATGTCAACGTTGGGGTCCTCCCGGAGGATCTCTAGGAAGAAGTTCTTGGCCTGCTTGAGCATGCGGCGTTCGCGGCGCCGTGCAGTTTCTAGGACTTCGCGACGTTCAGGAGTGCTGTAGTTTAGATTGGCAAACTGACACCACTTGGTACACGGTGGTGAGAACCAAATCTTGCGTGGTTTGTGACGTCGCCGTAGAGCACGAAGCTTGTCCCAAGTGTCTGGTTTGTAGATGTCGTAGCCAGACTCGAAGTTGATGCGGCGTGCTTGTAGTCCATGTTGCTGTGCCTCGGAGGTAAGCCAGGAGGTGCTGGAACAGGCGACTTCCCAGATGAAGTCCTGACCATCAAGTACTATGTCAGCTGACACTGAGGTGAGGTTGTTGTTCATGAGGGTCATGAGCTGGAGTAGCTTGAGGCCAAGATGCTGAGGTAGTCGCTTCATTGACTCTCCGTGATGGGCGTCATGATGCCGTCCTCGAAGGACTTGGCCTTGCGCTCCTTCAGCATCTGAAAGAGCTCGAGCTTCTCCTTGTCGGTGAGGTGCTTCTCCATCTCGTGCATGATTTCGAGATTCTTGGGATCCTTGGTAGGAGAGGTTCCCACAGCTTCCCAACTGCCGTTGGATGCCGCCGATGTCGATGTCCTCGAAGGTGACACGGCGCGGGTCTTTACTGGTGCCGGCTGTGGTGGAGGAGCTGACTTGGTGGCTTTCTTGACCTCGTCGACCTTGAGAAGGAGCTTCTCCTCGGCGTTCAGCTTCTCCATCATGGCGAGGCATAGTGTTGCCGTGGGCTTCACATCCTCGAGCAGCACCTTCAGCTGGGAGAGCATCCGGCCCACCACAACAGGGTTCATGCTCTGAGTGTGACTTCCCGGACTGCCCTTCCGAGGGGTGTACTGAAGGCGGTAGTTGCAGACCTCGCATTGAGCCCACTGGCCGTGCGGATTGCTCTGCATCTTGGGTTGATGGCGTCCGTAGCATGGCCATTGGCTCTGGGAGTGCCGGGGATCTCGAGTGTCCGGTCCCACACTCCTTGACAGGTCGAAGTCCTGTGGTGGCTTCTTCTTGGGAGTGGACTTCTTGATCTGGTCGTAGATCAGTTCCTCGCCCTCCGCGCCCAGGTGTGACATCGGTGGTCGGGACATGGCCGTTCTGGGAGGTGCGAGAGATATACGAATTGGGTTCCCGTGGCTGGGATGCCACGCGCATTTGAGCAGATGCTTTACGGAGTCGATCCATCATGAGGATTCGCCGTGGATCAACCGCACAGTCAACTGTGGCAACATCATGCTCGGCAGAGTCAAGCTGGAAGTGCAGCACATGTGACTCTCCCATCATGCCACCGGAACTCCCTTTGATGAGAACGTGGGCGTGACCTTGTGGGTTGTGCTGACCCTTGGTGAGATACTCCCTAATGTCCAAAACATAGTGTCCCTTGTGGTTCTGTCGAAGCTGATATGGACGGGGATCATCTTCCAGGGTATTCAAGGCCAGGCCGGTAGTAAAATCAATCATCATAGATGCCCCATGTTGACCCAAATGATCCATTCCAATGAGGATGGGGACCAACATAGATCTTTGGAAACCAGGAGCATGTAGTTCTGGTGGATTGGGTAGGGCATAGACCTTGAAGTTGCGGGTTTCACCTGAAACGGCACTACTGATGTTGACCTGGTACAAGGCACGCCCCCACTTCCCGTTCCCATAGCGAAAGTATGGCCGAGCGGATTGGTCCACTTCGATCACAGCTGAGTGGTCCTGTGCCACGACGGCCTTGATGAGGCCCTGTACTGCGAGCTCGGGTCCGGCTGATGCGGTGGCCCCGCAATCTACCATACCTTCAAAATCGCCCTGGGTAGATGCCAAGGAGGTGGAGTGGCACTCTTTTGAGCTTTTGGTGCTCATGTCCAGGCCAAAGTACTCCGTGGTGTAGGAGTTGACAAAGGAGCGCGGTGGTGCAGAAGTGCCCTTGCCAGAGGACCAGTTCTTGCCTTTGCCCTTGAAGTACATGGCATCGTGGTCGTACTCCCCGAAGTTGGAGAACTTGCCCTTGCCCTTGCCCTTCTTACCCTTGGAGCCCTTGAAGTAGTAGATGTCGTAGTAAGGGTCCATTCCAGCCATGAAGCTGGAGTTTCCCTTACCGCCGGCTCCTTTGGGATGAGCAGGGTGACGTCGGTCGGGACAGTCACGAGCCATGTGATTGCCGCCGCAATTGAAGCATTTGATGGGCGACTTGCCCTTCCCGAAGCCACGATCACGGTGAAGAGCAGCAGTGGCTTGTTTGGCCTGCACCCATGTGCGTTGAGCTTCTTGAGCAAGTTGTTCAGCGACACGTTCAGCTTGCTGTGCTTGAAGATGGCCATCATCACCGGTGTCAGGAACATCTGGCTCCTCAGGTGGTATAGCGTCGTCTTCCCAGACGGAGGCGTCTCCAGCGTACCATTGTTGATACCAGTCCTCTTCAGGCCACCAGGGCTCAGATGAGTAGCCTTGCTGCCACTCTGATCCATGATGATCAGCATCAGGAGCTTCTTGATAATGCAGGTATCCTTGATGAGCAGCAGGAGAATGGGCATGACGAGGACCAAGTAGTTGTTCATCCCAGAGAAGACGAAGAGCACTGCTGATGGACTCATAGTCCATTTGATTGCGCGTTGTGGACAAAATGTCCCGCTTCTCCTCATTGGAGAGGCTTGCAGCTTGAAGCAACCGCCAACCTCGGAGAACACCCATGATGAAGGAGTCGGTGATGGACAGCTCACTCACGAGGTTCCCATCGAGGGCCGCAATGGGTGGAATGGTTGACTCCACAGCCGGTGCAGCAGTCGATGGAACAGCAGGCGTAGGACCAGTGGCTGTGCGGGTAGGCGAGGCACCGGGAGCTGCCTCTCGGGAGCTCGTCTCTCCTGACGTACTGTCAGGTTGTTCTTGTGATGGTTCAGGGGCAGAGGGATCAGCAGGCTCGGTACCATAGAAGGAATCATCCCATGGATCGTAGTTGGCCTCATCGCCGTACCAGGACTCCTCGCGGTAGGCCGGAGGGATGCCGAAGTCCTTGTCCTCCTGCTTGATGCCATTCTGCTCCTCGTAGAGACGAACCAAGGCTTCCGTGAACTCTGCATATCCCAGGGTCTCGCGGATCAAGAAGGCCTGCATGGTCTCCTGAGGAAGGCGCTTGAAGGCAAAGTACTGAGCGCAGATCGCCGCAGTGTTCGGGAGGCTTTGTCTGACCAGTGGAGATGCTGCCAGGCGTCTAAGAAGGTCACGGGTACCATCTGGTGTGTCGAAAGCTGCCAATGGCCAGGACATGGCCAGCAGCCTTGCAGGTCCTGTCAAGCGACTCACCAAGCGGGTGGCGCAATACCGCCGCTTATGTGGTGGCACTGATTGTACCCACCAGGCAGTCTCTCTTGTGTATTTGCGCCATGTCTTCGCTGAGCCATCCCAGGACGGTGCGCTGCCCTCCTTGTCGCCCATGATGTGGATGCCAACCTCAACGTCGCGTGGGCGAGGGAGGTCAAAGCACGGGTGGTGTATCACAGCAGGAAGCTGAGTGCACACACAAAAAGGGAAAACAGGTGGTAACCCTTGGTGCACAGGGTCGGGCCAATGAAAAAGGGCAGAGGGTCTCTGATGTACAGAACCAGGCCTTAGGCGGATCTGAGAGGGTTCAGGAGCTTCTGGATCGGGTAGCCGTGCTCCGCTACCAATGCAATGGCGTAGCTCTCAAAGCGCAGCACAGTGACGTGTCCTTTTGGCACGGGATGCGAAGGTGGTCTGTCCACCGGCGTAGTGATGGCTGCACAGGTCGATTGCTAAGGCGCAAGGGGCCCCTAGATGATTGGTGGCCGCGGTATGCACACAGGAGACTCATGTGAGGTCCTTGCAAGGGCAGCAGCTGATAGGCCCACATGTACAGAGGCCTAGCTGAATTGCAGAATCCCAATGTACGGGCTGTTCAAAGGGGTCCCCTTTGTAGTGGCTTTCGTATAGGGGTTATGGATTAGGATTGGCCAACCCTCCATTTTGAACAGCTCAGATTTAGTTCAGGCAACACCTATCTTATTCTTTGGGTGGTTTGGATGGTTGGTTGGGATTCGAGGTCTGGCTCCAAACCAACGGGCTCCAAACCACCCTTGAGGGAAGCTGAGTACCGCAGACTTCGGGTGGTTTTGCTTTTTGCTTCTTGGGTCCGACTTCCAACCATCACCCCTGGAAGACGACGAAGCCCAAGGGCCACTTGCCAGTGCGGAGGTCCCTGTGGTTTCCCTTTAAACCATCCCAAGGCCGGCAGCCTTTTCCTGGCTTCCAACTAGTTTGGTATCAAACAAACCACCAGGAGTTGGCCAACCCTCTCTTGTGTCCAACACCTGAATCCGAAAAGTCGCCATTTTAGGAGGCTCTACTGGTTTAAATCAGGGTACAGTAAAGCTTGAATCAACTTATGAACCTCTATAGTAACCTTAGTAGTTCCAAACGTCAATGGGTTTTTGGTCGCTCAGTTGGGTTGAACCCCCAATCCCACCTGCGTGCGGTTCATTTTGCCCAGTATTAAACCTGAGCAGGGTTGTGGAATCAAGGGGTTTATTCCCACTTCTGTGATACAAGGGAATCTCCCCCTGTATATGTGGTGGTAGTCTTTGGGAAGCCCTTTTTGTTGTATCACAGAAGTGGTCATTTCCCACAACCCTGAGCCTGAGTACCATGGCACCCCGTACCAACCGGCGGTACGGGTGCTACCGTGGATGGTTGCGAAATCCATTTCGCACCACAAGTCTTCTGAAACTCAAGGGTTTCGGATCAACGGTAAACTACCAAGAAACCTTGTGGTTTCAGCCACGGTGACTCATTTCGTGGTGCTATCTTCGAGGGCATATGTGTCCTTTTAATAGAAGGCCCTGGTTTACCTGGTGGTTCAATCAACCAGGGAAACCCATCTATTTTCCCAAAAGGACACCTATCTTCAAGGCGTATCTCCTAGCAGGCCGTGGGGATGGGAGTCGAATCGATCGGAGGTGCTCCGAACCCAAAGACTGCGAGTTCAGCGCTTGGACCCAGTGGCCGGTGGACCCAGCGGTAGCGGTGGCCGGAGCTTGCGGTGGCCGGGAGTTCTTGGGGAAACATCGGGTGAGAAGACACTGAAATAGTCCCTCCCCCAAGAAAGAATTGGCTGCTTTTTGAGAAACAAAATGGTGTACAGTAATCATTTGAACCGACTACGGCATGACGGAACTTTCCACATCCTGGGCCTTGTTTCACGACATCTAGATATCGGACCCCAAAAATGGGTGGGGTTGCCCTTGGCTTGCTTTTGAAGCAGCACGCACCCTCAAAGCAGGACACACCCGTTGTTATGGGTTGCTTTACATTGATCCCTGATCACTGCCCTCTTCCCTGCCACAGAGACCCCCTCCCAGTGGGTTGCTTCCTTCAGCTTTTTTGGGAGGAGGGGTTGCCTTTGAAACCAGACTACCAACAAAGAGGGCCCCTTGCTTTCTCCCGTGGAACTCCACCGGAGCCCGATCTGGGTCGCAATCTCTATCAGCACTGATTTAATTGTTGACTTCTCCGGGAGCCCCAAATTTGGCTGGTGCGAGAGCAGTACGCTCGCGCTTTCCTTCTCAGTTTGACCTGGCAGAAACGCAGGGAGAGGACGTCGAGCCCGGATGAGTCACCGCACCTACTAAATCGTTTTTCCCCTTTGGTCTTTCCTTTGAAGTTGATAAGCCCTCCATGGCACGCCGACCCACCAAACCCCAACCACCCACCAAGCCCCAAACCTCCACCAAACCCCTGCCAAACGATTTTGAGACAAACCTAAGCCTGGCCCAGAAAACAGAATCCGCCGTGAGGAGCGAGTGCCCGCTCTTCCAATCTCAGTCCCAGCGCACCCGGTCTCGCACCATCGCGCGAAGCCCAAGCGCGGTTTTGCGGCGTTCCGAATTTCTTTCGGGCCCCCTCACTGCCAGGGGGTTGGAGTACCTGGACCCTCAAAATTCCCTTCAGAATGTGTTATTGCCCCAAAAGTTATGAGCAGCGTGAGGGTCCAGGTATATCGTTTTGGGTTGTTGAGGAAGACTCAATCTCGGCCTCAATTTTTGCTCAGATAAGCTTTTCAAGGGTTGCGTACCATCATGTTGGAGGGCTGCAACCTGAACAAAACACACCCATATGGCCGTACGGCATCGTTGATCCTCCAAGATTTGGGGAGTTCAAGAGTGCTGATGTCGCGAAGACAATCTTCCAGGGTGGACTAAATGCGAGTCATTTGAGAACCTACTTTTTGGAGTATCCCAGACGTGGTAGCCAAGTCGTCTCCGGGGGTAACTGGCATCCAACCCCCCTTGTCAAGACATGGTTTGAGGTCGAGGACCAACGCAACTTGATGCATCGCTCTATTTTGACCTCTTGATGTGTCAAAGCGGTGGGACGCCCCTAAAGACAAAGTCTTGGGTTTCTTGTTGGAGAACCCTGTTCACTCCAGCCCAAAGCTCTTGATTTCGCAGTCGCAAGCCTTGATCTAAAACCACATGGCGATTGGGCCAATCCTTCGCACGGCCCAAGCCAGTCTGCAAAACCTGCTGATCCGGCCAGCCCGGCTCCCTTGGCATGTCAGCAAGGGCGCTGTTGCCCTTTGAAGCAACCTAGAAAAGGGTACCAACTCGAAAACAATACGCCCACATTGACCTTCTGCTTGTGATTTGTTCCATGTAGAGGCTCCAAACCAAACCACAGGGCTCTCAGCTGGGGTCTTTTAAGGTCGAAGCCCCCGAAATGGCGCAACGGGCTGTCCTTTTGGCATTCCTTCAAAACCAGAAACAACGGGGTGCCCTCAAAAACCGTCACACACAAAATAGCTCATTCTTGAAGGTTTTTCTGAGCCTGGTGGGGGTTTCCCACAAAAATCGGCGTGCATCCGCAGCAACCACTCACCTCCGCGGAACCCGGAAAAACCCGCTCCAGGCCCTGTAGCTTTCCGTGAGCACATTTGTTGTTTGATCAATGTCCGAAGGAAGCATTTCGACAGGGGATGGGTGATTTTTGTTCTTTTTCAGAGTCCCCTATTTAATTCAAGGTGTTACGAATCGCTAGACCAAGTTTTCCAGAGTTCCTGGTGAATTATATAAGTCAGATTCAGCTTTTCCAGACCACCTCCCAGATTCAGGTGGGGAAATACATATGAGGCCCAGCAGCCAGAAAATCAGGGCAGCCCTTGCGTGGGGAGCCCGGCTGGGGAGGTCTCCGGCAAGAAGGACATGGGTGGCTGTCTTTTTTTGAAAGTAGCCCGTTTTTATAACGAGAAGCTAACCGGACAACAACCATTCTGGGGGTCCCCCCCAAAAAAGCAGAATATGTTTATTCTCTGGGTACAGATATGGGTCGAAATGGAGGACTCCTTTGTTTCAAAGGAAGCAGAGCGGTCAAATGGAGTGGGCGAATGACCTCATTTTGGGCTTTTTGGGTTGGACGCCAGGGTTGCTATAAGGATGCACCTTGGCCATATTGCAAATCACATTCACCAGCTTTTTTTGAAGGATCTCGCCGTAGGTGATGTTTGAAGATATCTTTGGGAAGCGGAACCAATTCCAATTGAGAAGCCGCCTTGGGGAACCCAGTTTCCCACGTTGTCTTCATACAACTCTTTTCCACCCCCGAAACACCCCTCCCCCCAAACACACCTCCAAAATGGTCTAGGTTAGTCTTTCCCAAAAAAGTGTGTTGCGGGGGGGGTCCCCTTCAGGGGTGCTTTGTGGTCCTTGATGCATTTCCACGGTGCGATCCCTCGAGAACCTCACTTTTTGGAGCGTCTCGACTGCTGTCTTACGACAACACAATCAAAGATCTCCCGCCAGAAACGGACCGCATGTCCGGCTTCTATTTTGGCCGGGTTTCCCGCTTGGTCGACGCCTTCGCTACACACCGCAGAAATTCTAGTCAGATGTTGTGGCTCTTTGGCCTTTAAACTTTGATCCGTTCACATGAAAGATTCCCCACTAAGAAAGATGTTCTGTTCTCACTTTTGGGTCGACGAGATTGGGAGGGCAGGGGGAAATTATTACCCAAGTAGTACCATGGATGGACAAAAACATATCCTTCATTATCCTTCACAGGTTGGCATGAATGAAATATGAATACTGGGATACACCAACTTCCAACTGGCGCGAAGTGGATTTTTCTCCGCAGAACACCAAACCCCGTCAGGCCTCTCCTTTTGGTCGCTGATGTGTGGAGCTTGTCCCAACCTGTGGATTCCCGTTTGGTTTCAAGCCCCATCCAAAGTCCACCGACGTGTCTGATGTGGCTTTCGCAAGCCACCCTCACGCGTAAGGAGTTGGCACGGCGCGTTGTTCTGTTCAACCATCCCCCTGGGTTTTTGGGCGGATGGCTTCCTGCAAAAGAAAGCCGGATTGAACTGCTTGGCCATCCTGGCCATCCTGACATTCCTTTTCGTCCCCCTCTTCCCGCCTTCCAACCTTTTGTAGTTCTCGCAGGCTTCAGGTTGCCTGTTCTTCGCTGCCTAACAATTCTGCCTAGATAGCCAAGTTGCTGCATTTTTCAGTCACTGTTGCTGGTTTTTGGGGCAAAGTGCATAGGAGAAAAAAACAAACAGCAACTGGCGATCCAGGTGGGTTCAAGGCCGGGTTTTGAACAATGCTGGGTTCAGAATCGGTTTCTCCGCTTCTCCGGCGATGGTCCGGGCCCCGGTGGCCGTTCCGAAGTTCCGAAGCCCGCAGCGAGCCGCGCGCCGATCCACGCGCTCGCGACGCCATAGGTGGGGCCCCTGGAAGAGACTATCGCCTGCCTGGAGCTCGGAGACGAGTGCGAGGGAATCGAATCCGGAGGAAGGGATGGGTGGTGATGTTTTTTTTTTTTCCTTCCCCCCCGTTTCGGAGGGCTCTCGTTTTGTTGGAGGGCTTCCGCTTTATTATATCTATATATATATGTATAGGTGTGATGAATGATATATTGATTAAAACAAAATCATGTTTATACTTGGGAGGTGATAATTTTGAGAATTTCTGGGCGGAAGCAAAGTCAGAAAAATGGGGCGGTTTCTTTTTGACTTACCACTTTTGGGGTGACTTTGATGGTGGTAAAACAATGGGGCAGAGGGCTTCCCTTTCATATTTGTGTTTTTGAGGGCACCTCTTTCGTACGCTGGGACCATTTTGATTGGTGTAGCCATGTAACTTATACTTTAAGGCAGACGAAATGCGGAGAAAAGGTCAGAACAAATTGTGTTTAGAGTACGCTCCATCGGACTAACAGCCGGAAGCTCCCCCAATTGGCCTCCGTAAATGGCCATGGAATCGCCTGGGGGAGGGTGCCCCGAATTGTGGGCCCAGGTAGACGCAAAGCTCCGGACCGGGTTTTTCCGATGCTGGGGGGTTGATCAATATTCTTGGCCCCCAGTTTTGACCATCAGGAACTTGTCCCATTTATTGGTTGAAATGTCAAATCTTCCCAACCAACGGTCATCCCATGACCTTTTGATCAACCTCATAAACCGATAACCGTGTTTGCAAATGAAAGGGCTCCATTTTGTAGCTGTATCGAGTAGGAACCCCGCTGAAGCTGGGTGATACTGTGGACGGACGAATTCCGTTGGCGCCACTCTGAAGCCGCGGTTGAAACCATACCGCTCGTTGGTACCTTGGGGAATCGAATCCACCCAGGGCTTTCCGGCTTTCCGATGCTGCGGGAAGCGGATTTCGTCCCAAATCCATCCATCCGGGAGAAGCAAAAGGCCACCCCTCTTCGATGGATCGACGCAATGCGCGCCTGGAGGCGAGTACAACCACATGAAGGTGGACTGCAAGCTTACGCACTGGAGCCCGTGGCCGGGGGCCTCCAAAACGGAATCCAGTGGCTCGTGTCGGTTGAGCTGTGGATGGTGGAGTTCGACATCCGTTCGATTTCACCAAACGACATGCGTCACCATGGAGTGGAAACCATAACCGTTTGTTGGTATTTGCGGGGGATCAGCTGAAACCAGGGTTTCCGAACTGGTGCGAAATGGAGGTCGCAACCATGCACAGTACGAATGTCCTCATGAAATGATCGCCCGCTCAAAGGGGAGTCCGGATCAATCCCAAGTTGACACGTGCGAAGCCCGGCGCGAACTCCCTTTTGCAAGCTTGGCATGCTTTCTTCATGTTTGGGCTCAGGACTTATATGAGCAATCAAGCGAGAGCACAGTGGTCAAGCGAGCACACACACACACACACATATATATATACATATATATATATATACATACGTACATACAGACATACATACTTACTTGCACGCACACGACAACGCACATAACAACACGAATGAGATAGAATGATTGCATGTACGCAGACACTTACATATGCCAAGTCGAGCCGCTCTCTCTCTCTGAAGCTATTCCAAAATGTCCTGCTTCATGATGAGCGGCGAGGAGGTCGCGGGGTTTTGGTGCCGGTCATTTATTAACATGGCGGGTTCTATTTAATGTTCACCCCGGATTCATAAACAATATGGGGGGGTGCCTGGTTTGAGTGGGGATTTATCACTTTTGGAGGGGAACACCCCTCCCCCCAAAGAACAGCTTATGGCAATTGCGGGGGCAACATTACCATGCGCATCTTGGGGTCCTGAAACAGACAGTGGCGGCCTGGACCCAAATCGCCGAAGCTGGGGGTTTTCCAGACGGCCCAATTTGCTTTCAGGCCAAAAGCGAGCTTCCCGACCTGACATATGGCATATGGCCTTTGTGTTCCACCTGTTTGGGCTACATTGAGTCACCCCAAAAGGTAGCGTAAACCTTTGATTTTTGGGTTTTGCAGGGGCTGAGACAGACAAGACCCCTGAGGTGATGAGTGAGGAGCAGTTCACTCGCTGGCGTTCAGAGTCCGAATTGGCCACGGGTTTCCCACCCACCGGGGATGAGTTGAGACGCGAGGTGGCCAGAAGACGGAAGATTTCGAATTTCCGGCGCCTGCAGTTGGTTTGCGACGGCACCCTTTGGGGATCCGAAGCCATGGACGAATCTTTGAGGCCCTTCTTCGTTTGTGTGCGGCCATATGTGGATGTGGATCGGATCGATAAGCGCGTGCTTAGAGGTGAAGGTGACCATCTTGCTGAAGTGGTGCGCCTTTTAGAGCAGCCCCTGGATCCAGATGTTGTTGACGCTCACCAGAACACTCTTTTGCATTTGGCCGCTCTGAAAGACCATCGTGAGGCGGTGCGATGCTTGCTAGAAGCTGGCGCTGCCAAAGACCTGTTCAACTCGAGTTCGCTCACGCCTTTGCATTTGGCTGCTTGGAAAGGCCATCATGAGGTGGTGCAATGCTTGCTGGGAGCTGGCGCTGACAAGGAGCCGGCCAACGTGGATTGGAACACGCCGTTGCATTGGGCTGCTCGGAATGGACATCATGAAGTGGTGCGATGCTTGCTGGAAGCTGGTGCTGACAAGGATCCGGCCAACGTGAAACGGGCAACGCCTTTGCACTGGGCTGTTAGGTTTGGCCGGCATGAAGTGGTGCAATGCTTGCTGGAAGCTGGCGCTAACAAGAACCCGGCTGACGAGGATTGGCGCACGCCTTTGCATTTGGCTGCTCTAGAAGGTTATCACGTGGTGGTGGGATGCTTGCTGAAAGCTGGCGCAGACAAGGACCCGACTGACGATTGCTGGCGAACGCCTTTGCATTTGGCTGCTCAGAATGGACATCATACAGTGGTGCGATGCTTGCTGGAAGCTGGCGCTGACAAGGACCCGACCGACGATCGCTGGAGAACGCCTTTGCATTTGGCTGCTAAAAAAGGCCATCATGACGTGGTTCGATGCTTGCTGGAAGCTGGCGCTGACAAGGGCTCGGCATGGCTCGACTGACGATTGCTGGCGAACGCCTTTGCATTGGCTGCCCTGAATGTCCATCATTCAGTTGTGTGGGCGCTGACATGAACGGCACGGGGCTGAGGTGCACGGCCAGCGTGAAGTTGTTGCGATGCTTGCTGCAAGCTGGCGCTGACAACAACACAGGGTGGATTCCCTAAAACGATCCAAGCGCATCCAACCACCAAGTCCTGTCCAGTTGCGGCACATTACTTGGTTTCCCATGTTCCCCCCTGCAATTAGGGTCATCAACCGTGCCGGGTGGCGGGCTCGCGCTCTTGGGCATGTGCGCATTGGACATGCTGGGAAAAGGGGCTAAAGTAGCCCATACCTCCGAAACAAAAATCTAAGTGGATCCGGCGCAAGGGCAAAGCGAGGGCTTTGGGTTGCTGGGGCTGAATCCGTGCGTGTTTCCTGACTGGCGTTTCCCAGTTTCCTCTCGACTGCTTGAATTTTGCTCAGGCGAGTGAGGGTTGCAAGTGGATTTGAAAAAAGGTCCCAACAAGCCGGATCGAATGAAACGCTCCTCCACCCCTCCCCCAGATTGGAGCGGCCAATCATAAATTTGACAACAACCCCAGGAAACAACCTTTTCTCACCCCCCCCCCCCACCCCCGAGAAAAAAAAGAAGCAAATAAGAACCAGCACCCTCCAGGGGTTGTCAATGCCCAAAATGGACAAGGGCACATCCAGGAGAAGTGGACGATTCTGGGTGCAGGAAGAGAACAAACATGCAATTATGTTGGGTAACAACCCAAAAACCAACCACCTTTTCTCCCCCCCCAAAAAACGAAACAAGAAGATCTTGTTTTCAGGTGGCTCTTTGGTGTTTTCTTTGAAACTACCCCAAAAGCCAATGAGACCTTCGCCCCCCCGCCGCTGAGAGGAACCATTTGTCCCGCGCCTGGACCTCTCCTGGCACGGATGGGGTGTTCCCACATATATATATATATATATATACATAATATGCATATATACATATGGGTACCGTATCTGCATATATATATATATGTTCTGTTTGAAAAGGGAGCACATATATATATATATATATGTTTACATATATATATATATATATATACTGCCCCCACTCCAAATGTCTACTTTTTGTTGCTTTCAATAGTATTTGCGTGTTTTATGCCTTTTTTCTGTGTGCTTTGGGGAAAGCAGGAACAAAAGGGTGCCTTATTAAAATCTATTTAGATTCCAATTAGAAACTGGACAACACATCCTGGGAAAGGAAGTCCTCCTGAAAATCGAATTTGAAGCAAGAATCACAATTAACCAAATTATTCCAACAGGAAATCCTGTTTACTGTACATCGTCTTTAATTAAATCTAGAAATCATATTAGGATGTTTCACCGTTAATTTATGTAAATTGCAATTAGAAACTTGGACAACTCAATCGTAGAAAAAGGGACCCGCTTCAAAGTCGAATTTGAAATAATAATTCCAATTAAGAGTAGTATACGCAAAACGATCAACAAATACAACTAGCACACGACTTAAATTGCAATTTCAATTTCGAATTTGACGGACGAGGGCAACCGCCTATTTTAGATTCTCTGTAAACTAGAAATTCGTACTAGGATCATGTCCTTACTACACTCCACTTAATGTTTATAGAGAATTGAACACACGATCCTAGAAAAAATATCCTCTTTAGAATCTAATTTGAAAGAATTGAAATTATAATTTGACACGTGTTCAATTTTGTTGTTTGATCATCACTCAAGAGTAAAGATAGTAGTAGAGTTTCTGGTTTTAACGAACATTAAAATAGATAGGCTTGATTTCAAAGAAGGCTTTTAATTGCATTTATTACAAATCTTCTTTAGTCTTCTTTGAACAGGAAACGCTTCTCTTTAAACTGGAACATCCTACTAAGAGTATGTCCCAACTTTTGGGGGTTTTGGGGAAGTTGCAACAACAAGTCCAAAGACCATCTGCAAGCTTCAGGTTGCAAACTAATCCAGTGAATCTTGAATCCAGGCCCGAATGAACTGTTGAATTTTCCTTGTCCAATTTCTAAGCTGAGGTTCGGTCAGAAGATGCCAAAAACAACAGCAAAGAAGAGGTTCAGGGCCCCAAACTGAAATCATTAAAACCCTTTCTGAGACAAAAAGTCCCGCCCCCCCCCCCCCCCCCCCACCCCCGCAAGGGTCAGGGCTCGAAACCGTTTAAAACCACCCCCCACCCCCCGAAGGCCTAAAACCGGTTTAACCGTTTAAAACGTTTCAGCCCCTTTCTTAGAAGAAAGGTCGCCCCCGCCCCCTACCCCTTCCCGGGCCAGGGCCCCAGAACCGTTTAAACCGTTCAAACCGTTTAAACCCTTTCTCCGAGGACCCACCCCAAGGTTTTGACCAAAGCCGTTTAAACCATCTAAACCCTCTCTCAAAGGAAAGGCCCCCCCCTTCCCAGCGTTCCACCTGAGAGAGGGTTCAAACGGTTCAAATAATTTAAACAGTTTAAACGTTTTGGGCCCAGACCTTTCCTCTGAGAACCTCTTCGAACGGTTTAAACGGTTCAAGCGGTTGAGTTGGAGAGCTTCACAGATGAAGGTAGACATTTGGGGGGGTGTACAATATATATATATATATACATATATATATATAGAAATACCCCCACATTGCAGGCAAAGGTCATAGACCTCAAAGAACTCCAACGCCTCGGGTTTCCCATGTCCTGCGCAGTCGTTTTACGGTAGCCCCAGTTGGGATAACGGTCATCTTGCACCAGGTGAGATTGCTTGCCAGTATTCAAATCGTTTTTCGCTTTTTTGTTTTTCCATTCCAACTGGCGCCGATCGGCGAGGATTTTGTCCATCCACAGTATCATGGTATGCCTTACACTACCTTGGGTGTGTCGTTCTTTGAGGTACGCCTTGTTGGTTGGTTTTCAATCGGAAACCAAAAGGAAACCCACCCTTTTTGGGAGTTCCCTAAAAAGAAACATTCTCCCCAGGGGTACCCACGGTACCCAGGTTTCCACAACCCCCAAACCAGCGGCGAAATCAGGAATGGCCTTGATGTAGTGGCTAGTGGCTGAATATCCCATTAAACCACTTTGGTAGTGTATGTTTTGGGGTGCAAACCATCTTAGACAAAATGCACGGATGCATGCCCGGCCATTCGGTGGGTCTCGTTTTGAGTTCATGACAGTTGGGTGAAAGATAGCGAATTCGACATGGCACAAACCTCAGTCCCCAGGCATTATACAGGCTACACATGCAATAAAACCCTTTGGTAGTGGCTTGGGGCTAGTGCAAACCATCTTAGATGGGCACCAAGTACAGAAGCATAGGAACAGGCAACCCCTGGTTGGTGGTTTGGTGGTTTGCCTTGGCTTGCGGATTTGCACTTTTGGCTTTTGTAGAAATGGGACCGACGAATCACGGGCCTCACCGCCAATAGGAGGAAAACTGATGGAAGATTGGGTCCCGAGGTCTTCCTGCAGCCGTACTTGCGGGCTCGGGGGCTGGAAGGAGCCAAGAGTGTCGATCTGGACCCCCGCGGATTTGGGCGGGGAGCACTTGTTGAAATAGGATGAAGGAAGACGCTCCAACCCGGCTTCAGGTTCCATGTCGCACTCGAAAGCCAGGGACAACCGGAAAGGCTGAAAGCAGATGGGGCACGATTTCTGATAGGTGTGGGTAAGTCTTCACCCAACTGTAACCATCTTGTCCCAACACTGGGAATCCACCAATTGTCTGGTGTACCTTATGTCAATGGTTTCCACCCCCAAACCATTGCTACACCCCAAAAGAAATCGGATTTTTGCACCACTACAGCCAACAAAGGGGACTCCCACCCCAGACCTTTGCATTAGTAGAACTGAGTGCTGGCAACTTCCGGACCGAGGCCGTAAACCAGACACCAATGCAACAAATAAGAGCATTCAATAAATCTGCACTGGACGCGTCCAAAACATAGGTGTCCTTTTTAGGTGAGTGTGGTCAAAAATAGAAGGCACTGGTCTATTTTTCCAAACGCTCACCTATGTTCCAAAATGTTTCACCTCGGCTGCTTCCCATTGAGCTTTAGGGCAAGCCGCAATCAGTTCCGTCGCTTGTCCCTCTCGGGTGCCACAAAAGATTGGCAGGCTTCATAGCAAGACCACGAATACCGTGTCAGCAGGACGTCATCCAGGCCATTGCTAGAATCTTGCCGGGCGACACTACAAAACTTGACGCAATATTTCAACCGAAATGCCATACATCTTTTCAGCTTGAGAAACACGCGCTGGAGGACACTACATCCTGCGAAGAAAGATTCTTATGGCGCAGAAAGTGG
>CAUJNA010001879.1:247072-322072 GCA_963377175.1 Effrenium voratum | reverse complement strand
TAACCTCTCTACTGAAGGACCTAGTTATAGTAGTTTGTGCAGATCAATTTCTGGATATGGGAGATTCGAGGCGAAGCAACTCGGCCTTACCCATTGATCCAATTTGTTGTACAACTGAAGTGCCGCCGTGAATGTGTAGACTTACAGTCCTTGACTCTACTACTTGGCTTCATTGGGGGTATAGGAAGGCCTCCATGAGCCTTTGTAGCCACATGAGCAGAAGAGCCAAAAGTCAAGGTGTTCGCGCGCTGTTCGCCCGACATGTCGAAGAACGAAGGCAGCACTGTTCCCCTGAATCGCGCTTGGCCAGCTGGGTGGCGTTCCTTTTTGAACGATTCCAGGCCTTGGGACTCGAAACGCGCACTTGTGTCAGTGCTTCCAGATAGAATGGCAGGGGGCCATCACAACTTAAACGGTGATGAATCCCAAGCCCTCATTCGCGAGGGTTTCAACACCCCGGCTTGGCAAAGCCCTGGTGGATTCGTGGATGAATAGGGAGACTAAATGAGGGAACCCCCGCCATTTGTTTGCATGGAAACCAAGGGAACCATTAGATAGGAAGGCGGAGGCGGGGTGATCTGTCGTGGAAGCAGCTGAATTTAGAGCTTCTCACCTCAAAGTCCCCTTTTTCGAGGCGTTGACTCCATTGGATGTGTGGCTGTTTCAATAACAGGGCCCCCCCCAAAAAGGGGGTGTTTCTCAAACCAGGGGTCCCCTAATGGTTGCGTTTTTGTTTCCGGTGAAATTCGCCCAAAGGGGTTCACCAGATTGAGAACTCGCGAAGGAGTTGACATGCCCTTGGTTTCCAAGTAAAGCAAGCCCGGCAGTGGCGCCGTCCAAAAAGTCACGCACACACAGACTTATTGATAGCCGCTTCCAAGCCCGAACCAAACAAACCTTGGGGATGGTCACACCAGAGCGACAGGCAGTCGAAGTGCGAGTCGATGATTCATCTTTTAGGGGGCCCCAAACTGGGTGCTTTGTGTTTGTCGTCTCTTTAATACCAAGCAAAAAGGGTACTCTCAACAACAGGAGCCACACCCATTTGTCGACCGCAACTTTTCAAACAGGCCCCACTTGCATTGGGAACCCAGGTCGGTTGATTGGCTTTAAAATATGCTTGTTGTTTTTGTCTTTTTGTGTGTGTGTGCCTTGTGTTTTTATTGGGTACCCTGGGTCGAAGCGCGAAACCAAAGGATCTCGCCCCGCGTTTGTTCTCCGATTTGAGCTCATGGAGTGACTTTGGTTGACCCCAGTATCCCATCCAACGCGGACAACATCCTGCACCCAAGAAGCCCTGGAATGATTCTATACCCCAACGTAAATACCACTAAACGTTAGGGTTTCAATTCCATGGTGACTCATTTCGTTTGCGACATCGACGGTTTTCCATTTTTAACCATCCACAGTTATCACATGGAAACATTTGGCTGTGGCTACCCAAAATGGATCCCTGGTAAGTCGAAACATGGACCCAAACCTGCGTAACCCCAGCTGTTTTATTTTGAGCCACATCCATTTCCCAGCAAGGCCTACGGCAAAACATGGCCGCTCCAAACGCGAGCTCCTCTCTGAGGTTTGCCCCGTGGGCGCCGTGGTCGGCGCCAGTTGGGCCCCGAGCGATCTCTCAAAATCTGAGAGGAGCGTCCGGTTTTAGGAGACCAGAAATAGACAGACCCATGTTTTGAGGATACCCCGTTTGTAGTGGCTTTCCAAGGAAACGAGCTTACCTTTTTGAGGAGCCCAACAACTGGGCTGTGCAAAGGCAATCCGCAAGATCAGTACCTTTGGTTAGGAAAGTGGACCCCTTTGTAGCGGTTCCCCAAGAGGGATTATGGATGTCGCCAACACTCCAAGTTGAACCGCCAAGCAACATAGACAGACCCATTTTTTGAGGAGACCCCTTTGGGAGTGGCGAAAAAAGGCAAACCAAAAGGACACTAAGTTACCTTTTTTGGGGCCCCGTATTTTAACACACCCATTCACCCGAACCATTGTGAAATGGAGGTTACTCGCCAACATCCTATTTTCATGGGGGGACTTAATCAATATTGTCTGTTACTGAGCAGGACATGTTGCATTGAAAGGATCCACACCCCACCCCAACCAGCAAGGTCGATTCGCTTGCAATGCCGTTTTTGGGCAAATGGCACAACCCTGTGCGGATTTGAAGTTTGACCTGTGCTTGAAAAGCATGCAGACCCCTCTAAACAGGGTCCAGACGCGCTTAGACCGAAGCTGCAATGAAAAAGGACTCCTGTTGGGCGTGTGCCAGACACCCATTGGTGGCGGGTGTTCCTCCTTGTTGGAGGGGCTTCCCTTGAAAGTGAACTCCGGGTACAAAAGAGCGCCTTGCCTTTCACATGCCAGAATTCACTCGCATGTTCAGCCCTTTTGCCTTCTTGGGGTTCCATCATTTTGCATTTGGCGCATAGCCTGAGTCTAGCCGTTTTTCGGGCAACCCACATATATTCGTTGCCAGTTGAAGAGGTCCAGAATTTCCATGTCGAAAGGCGACTGCTGCGGTTTTCCTTTTAAGTCATCTCAAGCAGGCGGTGATGGAAAAACGGGGTTTGCGACGTCTGTCTGAAGCAGGTTCCTTTCATACGTTCCCAGAAAGTTGTGCCTGTGAAGTATTGTAACTTGCCTGGATTGTTGTGGAAAGTTGGGTTTAGGCCACTTTCTGTGAGGGGAACATCAAAAAGTAGCCATGGTAATCATGCTCTTGGGTATCACAAGGCTTTGCTTATTTTCCACAACCATGTCTTCGTTTAGCATATTTGGTTGTTGCTTTTCTTTGAGGGTGTCAAACCATTCTTGTGTGGGGCCATCTTTCCACCAAACCATCGAAAACCCTAGGGAGACAAACGTGTGTTTTGACCAGAACGATGGATGAACATGGGGAATCAACCCCTACTGCGAATCTGCATGCGAGTGGATCCACGAAGGCCAACTCAACGGGGGTAGCGAGTGTGCTTTCCGCACTCGTGGCACGGGACTCTTACCCAACGAGGTCCCCCAGGATCGTGCCCTTTTAACTCTCTTTTTTTGGGGGGGAGGGGAAGCCCCTACAAAAATAGACTACAGAAAAAAGTTGGTACCGTTATTCTAACCTCTCTACTGGAGGACCCGTGGCTTCTTTCCCCCCTGGGTTGTCCTGCTTTTTGTTTGCCTTGGCGTCAGGAAGCCTTCTTGGTAGGTAACCAAGGACCACCCCTTGTAAACCAAAAGGAAATGCTGGTTACCTATTCTAGTGGTGACCGGGATCCACTGGGCGTGCTTATGCAAATACTTGCAACCATTGTAAACTACTCACTTCCTGAGGTCATGGGCTAAAAGTCACTTGGGAAGACCGTTTGGGAGCCTGTCATTTGTACCCTCTCCGAGTTTTCGTTTCGGGACTTGCCATCTCCTTGCTATCCAGGACTTGCCATGCAGGGGTCTCCCCGTCCAACGTAAGTTGAATAGACTGACCATGAAACTCTAGGGTTCCACTTTTTGACTACCCCAAGATAGACCAGGGGTTCCTTACTACCCCAAGATAGACCAGGGGTTCCAAGCTCGGGGAACGAGAGCTACCCTGAGTTTAAGCCTGCACCGGGGTAGTCCAAAAGTGGAACTCTGTGAAACTCTGACCGACCGTCTTACTTTTGGCGCGATCTTTTTTTGCAAGTCTGGACAGTGAGCCCCAAGCTGGCGTTTATATTTTCCTCTTGGACTTCATGGAGTCGTACTTGCTGTAAAATGATTATCAAGAAGAGGTGTTGAAAAGGAGGAGAGAGCTGCTTTACAGGAGAGGCAACACATCCCGAGAAGCCCCGCCCCCCTCCCAACTCAAAATTCCCAATTCCCAACCTCATGGTTCGGTGGCCTGAGGACCTGGACAACGCCCGGAAACGAGTCCGGAAGATCTCGCAGATGGCGGTGCACGGGGGCAGGGCCTGTGCGGAGGCCCAGCGATGGTTTTCTTGGCGGCTCCCAGCCATCCGGTTCCTTAGCCGTTTAGCCTTTTAGTGTTGAGTGGCAGGTTTCCATTTAGCCCACTAAACGTCAACTTTCAGCGGGGGATTTGAGGGCTGCCCAGTGTTTGGAAGTCCAAGGGAAACCAAAAGGAAAGTAGAAGCAGTTTGGAGGGTTCCACAATTGAGCGGCCAGTCTCATTTTGCAAGTTGGTTAAGACTGGGACAGACTCCGAACATATTATGTTCTGGGAGGAGCGCGGGCGATGGGCTTTCACAAACAATCAGGGCATTCTCTAAATGTCCTCACCAAAACCTAAATTTGCCCTGCCCTCTAGGGCAAATTTGCGTAGCCCTGCGTAGCTTTGATCGTGCTCCTCGTGGAGTGTCAGCCGGGGTGCTGAGGCCAAAGCAGAAAGAAGTGTGTGCTTTTTGGGTGGTTTGACCATGGATTTGGTCTCCAGCCGTCGGTAAATGGGAATTGTTGGCTTAACATTGGGTAGTCGGTATTCGGTATTAGAACTTCGCGCAACCAAAAGCCGGAAATACTGCCCTGCCCCAAAATTCAGCATGGACCCAAAATTAGGTTCTCCAACATGAGGCTTGGGTTGGTTGTTGTGCGACAGGGGGCTGGCCTCAACTAGTCAAAGGGCACCAAGCCCGTTTTTTGGGAGTGCTCTCAAACATGCCCCAACGGATTCTTTACGAGGGTCGAGTCACAAATCCCCGCGAACAGTGGGAAGGAGGCCTCACATTGCCGGGCACTTGGGCCGTAGACAAGAGTATCAGCATGCTGCTGAGTTTCCGTCGTGGAAATTCATGTTAGACTCAACTCCCCCGCAGCTCCCCCAGAACTGGAATTGGGAGATCGACCTGGAATACAAAAGCACCTGGCTGACTGGTTTTGGCGAATCGCGTACCAGCCTTTGGTCCTTTCCACAGGGAAATGCTTCTGGCCACCATTTCGGGGCCCACTTGGGTGTGTCCTTGTTTTTCTAATGCGAACCCCCGCAATGGCTTTGGTTGTTTTGGTTTTCCCGTTACCCACCAAAAAGAAGGCTTCTTCCCCTCCCCACAATTTCCTATTGATACCAAACCAGGGGCAGGGTGACTCAAAGACCCAATTGAATACACCTCCCGAGGCAGTGGGCCCTTGGAGGACCGGCACGGAGAAAGACCAAACGAAAAAGCGAGGCTTTGGGCTTTGAGCTCGTGTTTCGCCTGGCCCAGGCGCTTGCCACGGTAGGTCCAGCAAACACCAAGTTGTGGAAGTTCCAGCGATTTTGCAAAGGTGTCCTCACTTCGCCAGTCAAATGACTTCAGTGGCAAAGGTCTTGCCACCCGATATCAAGAAACCAACAGCCAGGTGGATCGAAGGGTATTGTGGCTTGCCTGGGCTGGTAGGGGACTTGCTCAAAGCGCGCTGACCTGAAGGGACCTTTTGGTTTCCAAGTTTGGTTTCCGGGTCCTTGGGGCAGAGGGCTTAGGGCGTCAGGGAAAAGAACGAGGGCTCAGACTCGTCCAGTTGCTTGAGATTGTCATTTTCCACTGGTTTGAAAAGGAATGTATCACTGGACGTATTTTCATTTTCATTTTGCCCAGGAAGCAAATGGAGGTTTTTCTAGGGTGAGTTAAGGATCAGGGGTCAAATTTCAGGTGAGCCAAGGATCAGTCACTGTTTTTTTTGCTTTTGCGTGTGTCGATACTTGGGTCTTGAGCTATTTGTTTGTTTGAGAAAGCTGCCGGAGGTGTTCTTTACGAAGTTTCGGGGGGGGGGGCAAGCCTGGATGACGGATCATCCTGAACGGTAAACAACGGTGGTGAAATATGACCCCAAGCATTGTTTTAGAGACTGAGGGACCTTAGTAGAACACAAGTTCTACGATTTCTTTGCGGAGCGATTGAATCTGCGAAATCTGAACATAGGTGTCCTTTCAGGTTAGCTTGGTTCAACATGGATGGGTTCTGGTTTAGACGGGTGCTATTCCATTTCCCAGGGAAACCCAGCTATTTGTCTCCACAAGGCCAGCTATGTGTCTGAATCACTCCATGGGGTCCTGGGGTCCTCTACCTTGGATTTTGCTCCGCTGAATTTTCAGGGACCCTTTTTGAGGGAACCTGAAGGTCGCCGGGATCTTCTCCCTCTTTTTTTCGGAGGTCAGATGGGCGACCACCAAGACTGCCTGGCCTTTGGCACAGGGTGGTGGGTAGCCAGTGTCCCCTTGTTCTGGCTTTGCTGGGGGCGCAGCGATGTCTGCCATTCCCCATTCTTTGGAGGACAGTCTGCAGGTTTTGACACTGAAGCCTTTTTTTAGGAGGTGGAGAGCATTCCGCCCATCACCACGGATTGCGAGGTGTCTGCCGGGGTCCAAGCAAGGGTCTTTGCACGCGAAGCCTGGGGTCTCCTCCGGTTTTCACGGAGAAGCAACTCATGCTGTGGATGGACAAAATCCATTTCGACCATGGAAACCATTGCTTGTTGGCATTTACAGGGGAATCCTCCTTCCAGGGTTTCCTAGGTGGTGCAGGATTTTGTCCATCCACAGTACTGTGGACAAAATCCAGCAGTTAGGTAGGTGGTTTATTGGTAACAGCGTTTGATCTATCCCAAGTGGTGCGAAGCGTGTTTCGTCCATCCACAGTAGGTCCCCAAATCCAATTCCACTACAGTTTGGAGAGTGCCTTCTTCTGAGGTTTGGGAGACATATTTCATAGTTGTGGGGGTCTGCTTGGGTCGTATCCATATAGAGAACCGAACCCAAGAAGGAAGCCTTCCATTTTTGCGCCCGGGGGGGCGGGGTCATAGATTTATGAATCAGAGAGTCGGCAGCTCCTGATTGAGATGGACAAAAACCAAAGGAGGTACTAAAAACTGCACATTTGATGATGTTGAAGTTCCACGTTTGCAAGTGCACCTTTTGGTTGGCGAGTCGTTGCACGAGTTCCCTCGTGGTAGGGAAGCCATCTTAGCTCCTTGCCACGTGAGATGTCGACAACTGTCAGCAGTCTATTGTCCATATTATGGGGGTGTCTGATTTTGACTCTGCTCAATTTCCGGGTCGGTTTCAGAGAGAAACTTAAAGTTTGCGTTTGGGATCTATATTGCGACAAAACCGGGGGAATCAACTGGAAACCACCCACCTGAAGGTTGAGCGACGTTTCAAGGCGAGTTTTAGTCCAACCCCCTTCGGCTGGTTTTAAATAGAGGAAATCTGTCGTGACTGGCAAACGGCTCAAGCAAATGGATGTGAACAAGAGAGCATCAACTGCGCTGGCAAGAGGTTGGGAATTCTCTTGGACGGCCCCAGTTGTGGCTCATGACTCATCCAAGTTAGTAGAAGTGAGCACAAATGATTGCAAGCTCACCGATTCAGAGGAAACATGAGAGCAAATTCGCCCATGATGCAGGTCCCAATGTTTTTTCTGCCCAGGTAGGTGTCTGATGTGGGTTGCATGCAGGGGAACACTCTTATCTAGGGGACTGACTCTGGGGGGCACAATCAAAACCCGGGTAGATGAAGGTTAGTAAGGGACAATCCCAACCAGAAATAGCTGCGGCCGCCTTCTAAATTCTTTACATGGTTCTGGGTAGACCATTTCAATACCGGGTTTTGATTGTGACTCACTTGCTGACTTGGTCACCCAAGTATACTCTGCCGCAATCGATGAACATCAAAGCAAGTCGCACCTTGATTTGCGCTTCTCTTCCAAACAGGGTGGGCACCCACGCACAACGAGACAGTTGGTTCAGAGCGGGTTCACACTTCCAGTACCCCCCAACAAAAATCCGGAAACAAGTGACTATAGTGGTTGCATACCTCGATTTGTCCTTTCAGGTTGGTGGTTTGGCATGGCAAAAACCAGTTCGGATCGTTGCTAAATAGGTTTAAGCTTCGACATGACCGTTTTGGCCCAGACGCTCGTGGACCCTTCTATTGGGTGCACTCCAGGACCCTGAAATAGCTCCTTTTTGACAGCCCAAAGGAGCACGCACGACGGATCGGCACTCCAGAGAAAACGTGTTTTGAAACAGGGGGTCCAAACATGCAGTGGTTTCCATATTTTTTTTCGAAACCCCAACGAGGCTCCCTCCAAACACCCAGATGTGTCGCATGGGCTTTTCCCTGTCATGAGGAATGGACCATGTGGGACTCCTGCGACCGGAGCCGGAGACCCAAAGGGCGGAGCTTGACGTGGGTCAAACCCAATGGGATCCCATTTTGGTCGGTGAATTCACCACCCATCTTAGGCTTCCTATTTTGGTTGGATTGAATCGGAGGTTCACTGGGGGAGAACCGGGCTTTTGACCCACCACATGAAGTCCTTCCAACCTCTATCCAACAATCCTGAAAGCGACAGATCGGAGGAGGAGACCCCCCAGTACAGTCAAGTAGGCTAGTCGCATCGACTTGGCTTGATGGTCTCCCTGCCGTTGGGGAAAGCATGGTAGCAGGGTCGCATCGATTCTTGAATTTAGGTTGCGTTTGGCATAATTTTTCCTGGAGCAACAGCAGCTGCAACAACCAAAACAACAACCAGCCAGCCGCAACCGTGCCTACAATCAAAACTATAAGCAGAACGCACCCATCGGCACCCATTCTTCGAACAGTTTTTTCAGAGCAGCTTGACAGATGCGTTTGCATTTTTTTGCGTGCATGTGCATTGTTTAGATTCCCAGTTGAGTTAATGTGCCTAAAAACTAGGGACCTATCGGTTGGGCCACTGAGGCTTTTGGCTGGTTTTGGATCTCGTTTGAACCTCGTTCGGACCTCGTTTGGGGCCTCGTTTCTGACCTCCCCAAAACCAAGTTTGTTTCGTTTTCGCAGCATTTTGCCCAACATCGTTGGATTTTCTTGCGGGAAGTCGTGTTGGAGTATGATGGGCCTTGCTCCTCCCTTGCTCGTGTCGCTGCGATGTTCCCCCGTTGGGGCAAGACATGTTCCAAGAAGCTGCAGTGACTAAAGTCCGTGACACTAGCGTGCGAACTAAGTGGCTCAACGCTCCTTTCGAAGCAAGCAAGCCAGTGTAATTTGTGATTATTGGCATCAGTCTTGCAGCATGCTTCAATTCATGAAACGCAACCTAAACGTGGAGGTGATGTGACCCTGATGTGACCCGTCGCATCGACTTTGCCTCATAGGAGTGAAACACATTTCAAAAAAGTTGATGCGCCTAGCCCACCCGACTGTAGTGCCCTTTGACCCTTCTTTGGGGGGAGGCTTCCCCTACTAAAATAGACTACAGAAAAAAAGGGTACCCTGATTCTAACCTCTCTACTGGAGGACTTAGTGGAAGCGGACGATCGGAGGGTTTTGGAAGACGAACGCCTTCCTTTTGGGGAAGCCCCATGTTCCATGATTGTTTGCAGGGAGAGTAGATGGCGGTGTCTTTTTCTGAGGGTACCCTTTTGTGTGGGCAGTCAAAAGGGAATTCAAATGAAACCAACCCGTTCTCGTTTTTGTGTTTTCTTCTTTTTTTTGGGGGGGATTCCGGATTCCTCTATTTTGAGACCAATATGTCGCATTCTCCAGTCGGGCCAAAAGGTTGAAACACCTGCCGTGCATCCGTTTTGACAAAAGGTTTGGCAAAGGATGTCTCCAAAGAGGAAACCTCCCAAATGGGGCTTGTTTTTCGTGGTTTCCCCTTGAAACAACCCCTACAACGGGTATGTGCGCATCAAAAAAATAAGACACTTATGAAGAACCCTTTTGTTGGAACCGATCCTCTTGAGTCGCTTTCTCTAGAAGAATCCACTTGCGAGTGAATTTGCGCTCGAAAAAAACAGTACATTCGTCTTGCAGATGTTTCAATTCTTCTCTACGAATAAAACTGGCACACACCACCCATCTCCACGAAGCAACCCGGTTTCCCATTACCTCACCTCAGGGGGGGATTCTCTTGAGCTTTTTCTCCCACGGTTCTCACATTACTTTTGGTTGACTTAAGCATTGACTAATTATTTTTCCTTGGGCCAATTTAATTTGATCTCCTCGGAAGCGATCAAGTAGTAAGGGTGGACATCCCAACTTCACCTTGGTATTAGGGTCATTGGTCCAACTCCGCAATCAAAGTAGTTGATTCCTCTTGCCAGACTTCTCCGCAGGCCAAGAATTGGGGGGGTTGGCCAAAGTAAGTCTTTTCTGCGATCTCCCTAAAAGGAGGTACGAGGCGGCAGTCAGGGGCAAAAAAGGACTCATCTTTTGACAACTCCCCACGTCGGGGTTCTCCCCAAGGATTCTGCGGAGATCCTGTAAAACCCGAGAGCGTCCCTCCTCATAACACCTCAAGAGGCCGAAAGTCGGTCCTCAAACTATTTGGGGGGGTGTCTAGTTGGCATGCTGGTCAACTTGTGACGTTGACAAGGCAGGTGGCATTTTGGTGGCCTCAGCGCACAGGGCGTGCTGTGACAGGGTTGCGCAGCAGATATGTCAGTGACTCCACGGCAACTCGAGTAAGTGGACCAGGAGAGGTGTCGATTCCAGGAGACGGCGTCCGCAAGGTGTTGGGGTGGCAGCGAGAGCAGCAGCCGGGGCAGAAGCAGCAGCACTCGGCAACAATTAAGGTGGATGCGATGGTTGCAGCCTTTGAGCACATGCTGTGCGATGTCCTCACTGCAGAGGAGGAGAGGTATTGGGAGTTGGCGTCGGCACATCAACTCGGGGGTGCCTTTTTTTCTCGGCGGAGGCTCTATTCAAACCAACCTCCACCACTGCGCAAAGGGTAACCAAATGGAAACTATTGAAGGGGGTCCGAACCCTATATGCCATGCGTCAAATCGGATCTGATTCGGGTAACACAACCCAGGTTGTGTATTCAAGGGCGTGAAGCCGGGGAACTGCTGTTCCGGCTGCTTTTTAACCCAAATGGTGTGTAATCTATCGTTTACTCCTCGTATCATGACTAAAGTTTTGGTTTTCAAGTGCCCCACAGTCCCATTCTAGTTATTTAGGCACAGGCCCTGCGAGTGAATCGCCACTTTCCGGGCATCCGAGGCTGCGGCGGAGGTCAGTCAACTCGGCACCGCCAGGCCTTTCTCACGAAATGGGGGGGCGGCAGCTTGCGGTGCCGGAGTTCCCATCCATATCTTGCCCAACCGGTTCTTATATGCCTAGGGTTTCGTGGGGGGCTTGCATCTAAGCCACTGGAAGTGAAGATTATTTTTTTTTGCTGGGTCGGCTTCGGGAAGCCGAAAGGACACCCACCCTTCTTTGAGGAGATTTGGAGCCAAATCTGATCAGCGTACTTTCCCACTAAACATGGTTCGGTGCTCAGGCTCCCAAGACGAATCCAAGACTCCAAGCAGAGCTGTTGCAGGGGTCAAGATCGCCATTGGACGGGCTTGGACCTGGAAAAGAAGCTCGATCCTGTAGGTGTCAAGCTTCGTGAGCACCGACAGGGGACAGCAGGTTTTAGTCCATGCTTCCATTTTGGGTACCTATTTTTGACTCACAGCCCCCTGGCAGAAAAGATCGATTGAGCTCACCGCGTCGTGCTTCCTTGACTTCGGTCAGAGTTAAGCCTCCGAAAGCACAGGACCAGGATGACCTGGGGGTGTTGTTTTTTGTCTCGGGCGCCTTCTCGGGGTTGCTATTTGTAATATTTTTTGATAGGGGCGAAAGATTTGGGCCGTGGCGCAAACATGGTACCCAGAATAGCACCCTGGTTTAATTGCCGTTTGCCCAAGCTCTTGAACATGTTGAGCCCATGTCCATCCGTTTTTTTGAAGGAGACCCAAAATGGTGGTGTTCCTTTGGGGGCTTCCTTTAAACCCAGCCAAAAATTGAAGCACCAACTCAAGAAAGGTACGCCAAAACAGCTGGGGCTTCCGAGTCCTTTCGAGACAAACCCGGTCAGCGTCCAGGTGCAGCGCTTTCCGCAGGCCGGGGGCAACCCGTGCCCTCCGACGCTCAAGGCCGGCCGGATGCCATGGAATGCTGGACTTGGGATTTGGAGGACATGGTTTTCAAAAAACATGCTGGACTTGGACTTGGACTTGGATTACTGTTGCGGGGGACTTGGACTTGGATTTGGACTTGGACTTGGACTACTGTTGCGGGGGACTTGGACTTGGACTTGGACTTGGACTACCGTTGCGGGGTGCTGCTGATGGACGAAATGCGATCGCACCACCTTGAAACCGTGGCGAACCATTGTTTGTGGGTATTTGCAGAGGAATCATCATTCCATGGTTGCTCAGGTGGCATCCACAGTAGGTGCACTTTGTGGGTGTCCCGTTTGAGTCAACTGCCCAAATTAGCAGAGGCCCCCCCCCTTTTTCCCACTGCGAGAAGGTCTGCGGGGTCTTCTTTGTCGCTACTTGCTGTTCGGTCGGGGCTTTCAGAATTGGAGTTGTTTTTTGGTTTGTTGGTCGGGAATGGGAACTTCGGATGAAGAACCCCCTGGTTGATGAATAGGAAGTTGTGCCCTGGTAGGAAAGCATCCCTTTTGGAGGGGACCCCCTTTTAATAGAGCGGGCACACATTTTGCTGTGGTCTCCTGGGGGTTGTGCTTTCCACTCAGACATGCACCACAATCACACTAGAGAAATTGAAGGTGACTAAGGGAGACAGTCCTAACCGCAAAAAGACCGTGTATTCAAACAAAGGGTGGCTATTGAAGGGATACTGCGATGAATGGTCCTTGCCTTAGTCACCAGTCACCAGTCAGGTTGCAATGGCTCCGAATTCGTCTACGACTTTTGGCTTGCCTTTGCGGCAACTCCGCACGAGTTATCCTCAAAAACGCATACCCATGTTGAAACTAACGTGGACCCGGATGAATCTCGTGGATAGGGCGGTGTTGTTTGCCGTTACAATGACGGATTCCCTTAAACGGGGCACCTTTTCTCTGAGTTAACCAGGGGTTTGTGAAGATGGAGTTCCCTTCGCAAGACGCGAGCGAAACCATTCGTACCTGTAGATGCACCCAGGCGCCTGGTGCGAGAAGGATGCTGTAGATTCCAGTGGTTTCTTGGGCCACTTGGGGGCGCCTCACAAGATTGGTGTAAGTTGTGTCGACCTTTTGTGCGACTCCCCTTTAAGGGGTGGGGATTCGACCCTTTTCTGTTTGAAGCCTCACTGGCCCCCCATCAGGATTTCCCTTGTGGGTTCAGCTGACGCAAGGGAAGCCCTTCAAATCGTGGATGGACTCCCCAGCGAAAACCACCAGCTGACATGCCACAAAACCGGTTGGTGGACACAAATCCACATGTCCACACAGGATCGTTATGACAAATCCATGTGGACACAAATTCTGTCCAACTCATCCCGAATGATTCAAAACATGGCCACACAGGATTCGACCATTCAGGATTTCCAAAAATCATTCGATATACCTCGGCTCTTGGAATGCCCAACTGTCGTGAGCCCAACCCCAAAATATCCAGCAGGGGCTCAAGTTGGCAGCTGCGTTGGCTTCGGCCCCTCTCGCGCCAGATTGCTCGGGACTGCAACACGCAGCCTGTCGCTCAAACCTGCGGAGGGTTGGATCGGGTTTTTGCTGGAAGCCCCACGAGGAAATCCAACTTTGCACTTGAACCTGGAGGATAGACCGTCTATATCTGGGTGGGTATATCACATGTATAAAAGGGTGTATCTGCGTATCTAGATATTCATATGTCCGGGGTAGGGGCATCTGGTTAAGAACGTAGGTTTCGAGGCAGTGTTTGTTCACTTCTTTTTTTTTGCTTCGTTCACCTGTGCAGGGGACAGCTACTTTGTATATCAAGCTTCAACGTGGTTGTGGCATGGGACCCGTTTGGCTAGAAATCTGGGCGCTTTACCAGGATTCCCCCCTCTCATCGTCTCATGCTGGTATTTTATGTTCCCATATGTGTCGCTAGGGAAAAACCGGGCAACAGTGGAAACCGAAGTCAAGTAAGCCGCCAAAGTCCTCTTCCAAACTGGAATACCTCTGAATCCTTGATTTTAAATTGAGACGCCTTCGGGTTTGATGCTTCAGTCAAGCAAAAAATCAAGCTTATTCCACCTACGAGCCTTAGTAGCTCAAGTACC
Source organism: Effrenium voratum (assembly GCA_963377175.1). NCBI lineage: Eukaryota > Dinophyceae > Suessiales > Symbiodiniaceae > Effrenium > Effrenium voratum. The sequence goes on along the minus strand of CAUJNA010001879.1, from coordinate 308,100 downwards.
ACCCCTTGACCTCGACTTCGCATGGAAGTTCATAGGACTACCGAAGTCTGCGGAACACCTCACGTCAGCTTGGACACACATTTCGAGCTTATGACGAATTGGTAATTGACCTGGATCCTGCAGAAATCTGCCCATGGACACGGTACAAAGGTAGAGGTCAACCTCGGGTCCAAGGTTTTTGCCCCCCAAAAAAAATGTTAGGATCCATCCGAAGTGCAGCTTCCGGATTCAAACTGGGTTACTCTTCCCCATCACCCAGTTTAAGCAACGGGGTTCCGTCCACTCGATACATCTGCAACAATGAGCCTGTTCATTTGCAAACGCGTTTGTATGTTTTGTGCTTGTGTGGGTTGACCAAAAGGTCCTTTACCTGGGACGGCCATTGGGGGAACTCCAAAGTTGATCGTGTTTTCTCACGAAATGTTCCCGTGGTCAATTGGGAGCCCTGGAAGATTGATCAACTTTCCATGAAGCCAACAAGGGGTACTTCACAGAAAGGCATGCCCAAGTTGTAATATACCCTGATACTGTGGATGGTACCCGATTTGAATACTGGTTCGCAATCTCTGGTGTATTTGTGGGGCTACCGTAGGGCGACTGCGCATGACATGGTAAACCTGTGTCCCATGTGTCACCTTGCATTTTGCCAAGGGATGCTAGGACTTTAGCTTTTTGCTCCCACTAAATTCGGGCTTTCCGTATTAAACCGCCAAAAGTTCGTCGCTTTTCGCAGGGCTTCGCGGATTTCGCCACCCGAGCCACGGGGCGTTTTTTGCTTCTCTGCCCCACCTTCCCGGCCCCGCGCGCGGCGTTCCGCGAGCGCTTGGCTTTCCGCGCTGAGGTCCTGCCACGCGCAGGACTGCACGGTGTCGCAGTGGAATATGCCGGGGGCACCCAGCGGAAGCCCGGAAGCGGGGCCCGGGGATTTCTAGGCCCCAGCTGGGTGCCATTTCTTTTTTCCGATTCTTTTTTGTTGGGAGGGGAAGCCCCTACCAAAATAGACTACAGCAAGAAGGGTAGTTACCCTGATTCCAGCCTCCCTACTGGAGGACCTAGTCGAACTTGGAACCTTAAAATGGATGAACAGCCTCCATACAGGCGTCCGTTTCCATCTGAAAAAGAGGTCCGATAGAAACTCAAGAGTTGGAACCGCCTCAGCGGACATGAGTCACCGAATTCCGCCAAAAGCATGTGTCCCCAATTAAGACTTGTCCCTATATTCCCCTTTTCAGCAGGTTTGAAGAACTTGGAGTAGAATCGCTCCCGTTCAACGTGGCCTTGGCAGTTCCCAGCACGATTTCGACCTTAGACTAGGCGCGGGATTCATGACATACTGTGGAGGGTTGCGAAATCCATTTCGCACCACCTAGGAAACCCTGGTAATTGTGATGATTCCTCTGTCAATAACAACAAACAATAGTTTCCCATGGTTTCTGCGTGGTGGGATTTCGTCCATCCACAGTATCCCACTGAACGTTTAATCTTTAAAGCAAGGGTCCGTGCCGAATGAACCAGGTCCTGTCTTTTTGGCTTTGACTCATACAAAAAGCGGTACAAAGGCAAAGAAACTGGCCCATTGAGGGTCCAGGCACCTACAGTCTACTGCGGGTGCGGTAATAGCAAGGAGCCAACGTGGAAATCCTAAGATCTCTGACTCGATGAATGCAGTACAGCAGTTTGTGACCGTGGTTACAAGAGGATCAGCTCCTTTAATCTGCACTGGTTATTTGATTGTAACCTACTTGCCGGACGGTTGAACGCCCACCAACCCCAACTTAGTAAGGCCTTAGCTTGAGAGATTGTTCCCCCAAACAAACCTAAAGGCTGACTAAGCCCTGAAGGGGATCCAACTGGGGGACTGGTAGCTTGGGGAAGCGAGTGGACACTTGGGGGCTCTTGAAATGCAGGTCAAATTTTGGTGCATTTGGGAGGAACATGATGAGGGTGACTGGTTTCTCATCAAACCCGAAAGAAGAAACAGCACAAGGTCCCTCCCAATTTGTTGGGACTTCACCCCCGCGTCAGCTCTGCCAGTGTTGTTTTCCACTTGTGAAGGGAAGGATCCAGAGGCAGCATACTCGCTTTGGAGGTTTCGCAGCCCATTCAAGGAGACAAACCCAAGTCAGGCCAAAATCAAGTCGAATTGCACCAGGCCTGAAACTCGTTTTTTGCAGGTTCACTGTTGGCTTCCAATCGTTGTAAAACCTGGCGGCTTGTTTTCACCCCTGACCTGGGAGGGTCTCGGGCGCTTGGGTGTAACCATGCTTGTAACCTACTGTGCGTTGAACACCCAAAGTAGTTTTTCCCTTTGTTCCTCTCGTCGCTTTTTTTGGTTGGGTTAGAGGACAAACATGGTGGTTTTTGGTTGTTTTTTAGGGTACCCTTTCTGAGGTTGGCTTACAGCGAGCCAAAAAGAAAGCCCGCCGTTTTGGGAGGAGTACCGATCGAAGCTCCAAATTGCATATCCAAGCCACCAACCAGAGAGAAGCTGATATGTTGAACTTTAGGATAGACTGAGTATTGAGCAGAGTCAGAAACTGCTGGGTTTTCTCTGCGGCCCTTTTGTGTGGAGGAGGTAAGGAGTTCCCTCTCAAACTGCTTCGAACAGTCTCTTACACTGACTGGGTTGAAGCCCAAAGTACTGACGGACAACATCCATTCGATGGGTGAGTCCCGATTCGAGTACTTGGTTTATCCACCAATCCCAACTGGTGCTGTTTTTTGTGTGCATTTTGTCCGTGAGGGGATTGTTCCCCCCAAACCGTGAGGGACCCTCTCTACATGGGATACCTTCCCTGAACTCTACCCCGGGTTTCTCTGGGGTCTCCTCTAAGTCTGCTTTATATTGACTAAATATGGAACAGAGTCTGAACATGTCATTTTCCGTGTACCTCTCTTGACGGGCCCTTGTAAAACCAAGTAACAAGCAGAGTGCTATCCCTATGGGTGTGTCTCAAAATAGCAGAGCGAACACAAATAGGTTCGGTGTCCTTGTTTCCCTTACACCACTCCAAAAATGGTACCGTCCAAAGACAGACAGACCCGTGTTGGTGTCTCTTTCTTTAAGATACCCTCTTCGGGGTATAGGGGACACCGTAAAAAGTGGCTAGTACTCTCTTGGCTTCCCGCAAACACAGCAAAAACAACACTCCAAGACTCCAAGAAATGGGTTCCCTCGAGAAAAAGAAAAGAAAAAAAAAAAAAGACGAAAAAAACGGGAAAAAACACACTCCAAACCTAGATTCCCTCCCAAAAAAACCCTCCACAAAGCACGTCTCTTCTTCCCCTCTGAAGAAGGGACGGTTGGACCGGCAAATCCATTCCTAGGTCCCCCAGTAGTGCCCTTCTCTCCCCTTTTTTGGGGAGGGTTCCCCTGAAATAGACTAAGTGACTGAAAAACAAATCGGGTACCAACTTATTCCACCCTCAAACTACTGGAGGACCTAGCCACCCGAAGCCCCGTGCATTCCCCAGTTGCCCCACCCATCGGATGCGCTAGAAGGTGGGGCCCCTGCTCCGTGAGCTGCGGCTCCGGCCAGCAGAGCCGCAGCCCGGAGCCGAGGTTTTTTTTTTGGGGTCGGACACGGTGGGTGTCGTAGCTCCGGTTTTTGGGGGGTTTGGCCTCAGAAATGATTTGGCCAACATTTTGATTAGGCGTTTTTTTGGAGAGCCTCAAATTTTGAAGGTACGCCCTAATTTAGTGATTTTGAATCGGTGAACTTCAAAGTGATAGCTGTTTGCAGGGAACCTCACGGTTTTGTTTAGTTTCCATTTGGTTGCCCAGAAACCAAGTCTCTGGATATTTTGAAGATGTGGGTTTTGAACCTCAGAATGATGGCTATCCCAGGGAATGTTGCCTTCAAAACTCAAAAACCTAACCCTGCGCTCCATTTTCCTTCTGGTTTATAAAGAGTGGTTCCCTTGGTGACCTACCATAGTGGTAGCGGGAATCACTGGGTGTGTCTTTCCATTTGGTCTCCCTTTCACACCAAATCTCTGAATAGTTTGAACATGTGGGTTTGTTGTTTGAAACACTGGATTTTCTCTTGCACCCACGAAAAGCTAAACTTCGTGCATAGGTGTCAACAGCAACCACGCCATTCGGCTTCCATTTGACACCAAGTCTCAAGATATTGTGACCATGTGGGTTTCCTCTTTTTTCGGAGTTGGTACCCCTTTCTGCCGGTTTAAACAGAAGCCAAAAGGAAAGACACCAATTTGCGGGTCGCCCCTTTTTTGTGGGTTCGGAAAGCCGAAAGGAGAACCGAAGCCGTTCTGTGGGTCCCCTAAAAAGAAACTCCCCATACAAGTTTGCTTTTTGGGTACCCATTTTAATTTTGGGGGTGGTTCAAAGCGAAGTTGGGATTGGAGTCAACTTGAGACGAAGCAAGCGGGGGTTTCCCTCGGTTGCAACAAAAATCAACTACTTTCATTTGCAGAAAAGGCTATTTTGTGTATCTCAACCCCTGTTGGTTGTAAAGGAAAGCAACCACTACTAGACATACAGTGGATGGACTAAATCTATTGTGCACCAGGTGGGATTGGTGGTTTATTCCATTCTTGGGCTTCATCCATCCCGAGCGGCGCGAACTGGGTTTCCATCCACGGTATGTCTAGTAGTGGTTGCTTTCCTTTGCAACCAACAGGGGCTGAGATATAAAAAGAGTCATTGCAGCAAATGGAAGTTGTTTGGTTGAATCCAAGGGAAAAACCCCGCTTGCTTCGTATCAAGTTGACTCCAAGCGGAGTCAGCCGAATGTTGTTTCCCCTTGAACCCTGGACCCTGAACTTACCTTTGCTCTAAATCTATGGAGTGATGCTTGCTTGCTTTTTATCAGGCGATGGTGTTTTTTGGTCCCCCAGGGCGGTCTTTTTTCTCGCTATGGGGATGGGGTGTGTCAAAAACGGGGGGGCCGCAGAGGTGGTTTTCGAGTCCATCCAATGGAACCGAGCCACGCCATTTTGGTGCTTCAGTTCTTTAGTCCCCAAAGGCAAACTCTGAGCCCGGTTAAAGCGCTGATTCAGCCCCAGCCACAGCTCCAAAGCCGCCCACTTGGCCCCAACCATTTTTTGGGAGTTCTAAATTTGAGGATATCACTTCAATGGACGGCTTGAAGATGATCTTTGGCGGCTTTCAACTTGATGACGAAGGCATATGACTGCAAGGAAGTTTGGGGAGCCTTCCTCTGGTCGAAGATTTAGCCTTGCTTCGTCCTTACCTTCCTAGGGCACTTTCGAAATTCGGAACCCGACTCGAATCTGTCCAAACAAGCCGTAAAAAAAAAAAAAAACACCCCTATGCTTGGTGAACATAACCCCCCCATGCAAATGCCGTAGTCCATGTTGAACTCGGAACCTCGCTTCGTTTGGGCGCTCTTTCTCAGGGTGTGTTCGCTTCCGGCAAATGAAACGAGCGAGCACTTTGTTTTTGGGTCGGACTCCTTGTGGCCCACTGACGGAACTTTCGGTTTGTTTATTCGGAACAACCCAACTGTTTATTCGCATCAGATCCAAAGACAACCCTTACTCCCTGAAAGTAAACCAAGAAAGAACCGCTCAAAAAGCCGTAAATCTTCGCTTTTCAAGTTGAAACAACAAGAGACAACGTGCAGATCCAATGTTTCCCTAGCAGCCTCCACAGCGGCGACTGCTTTGTGGGCCGCACTTTTTATGCCATGGTTTGGTTTCGGGCCGCGCTTCCTTTTCTTCTGGGGCCAATTTATCAGACCTATATTTAAAAAAATGGGTTCTTGGGGTGAGACCAGTGGCGGTTATGCGGGTTTTTGCAGCTCCGGGCGGGCCCCAGCCGTTCACTTCCCCTCGCTTTCGGCCCGCGCGGGGCGTGCGGACCGCGCGGTGTCTGAGACCGATACATCACCAGCCTGCGCAGCGCTGATGGCCAGGGTGCAGGACTCAGAGGTTGTTCGGTGAGCGATTTTTTTTTTTCCGAATGGCACCTTCCATTTCCATTCTTTCCAGGGATGCCTCTTTCTAGAAAGCCACCAAAAACCCTGGGGAAATGGCTGGTTGTTGAAAAGAACGATGGCTGAAAAGAATGGGGAATCAACCCCTAGATTTATGGCTATTGGGTTTTATTAACAAAAAACTCAACGTTTGGTTTTTAAACCACAAAAGGGGTAGCTTCGAAAAACTGACAGCCAATTGGTGGGTGACCCTTTGAAAGATGGTTTGGGGGGATTGGCGGGGGGTTGCTAGTTCCTGGTACAATCCGAAGCTTTGCGTGTGAATGCTTGGCCCGAAGGGCCCCCTAGAGAGGTATTTGTTGTTGCATTTCAATAGGGAACCACCGATCCAAAGGCCGTTGGTGGCCGTGTCATATGTTAGGGAGCATATAGGCCTGTATCGATCTGGGATAGGTGACTCCAGGTTCCGGCCAAGCTGTTGACAGTGACTGGAGACGTTGGCATCCATATCCATTGTCCAGTGAGTCCCACCGCTGCTAGGGCGAATTGATGGGGAGTTTAGGGTCTGGAGCATATTCTAGATAATGAACGGTAGAATTAGAATACGATGTTCGCTTCCACTGGAGTTAGGCTTGCAGGCGTCTAAAGCAAACCCCTTCAGTTTTTTTCGAGCTGGACATTGTCCACATGTCTCGTTCTCAACGGCACGCCGGAAAACATGCAAGACAACGTGTCAGATGTCATCCCATCGGTGCTCACTTCCTGAGAAGACCGTTCTAGTCGCAAACAGTTTGGACTTCTGCGGCCATCCACTCGGGAAGTGAGTGTGTGTGTGGAGCAATCAAGTGTGTTTGTGTGTCTTTAGGGAACCCCAAAGCATGTGGTGCTGCTTTGGTTTCCCTTTGAGAACACAAGGACAAGGTCGCCCTAAGACAAGACACACCCCCATCAACTCTGATGGGCAAGGTCCCACATGGTGAGATCGATCGCCTTTTAATTTCTCCAATGCTCCCACATGCTTAATCAAGCTGCATCGTTTCCCAGTTGGCATCTTTGGCTCCAGATTCGGTGTTCCTGTTCCTGGGGTACCCCGAAGAAACACACACGCACCGCTTGATGACAAAGCCGGCTTGGGAACACAAGTTCTCTGCCTATTTTTGGTGCGTGTGTTTTGCATGGAGCTCGTCTTAACTATTTGGCGTTGTTGGCCAGCTAAAACGTATTTGTTTTTTCCACCAGGTCTGCGATTTGCATGTGTGTATATATACATATATATATATATATATTGATATATTTATTTCTTCTTTTGAGGGTACTCCTTTTTTGTGGGTCTTAAAGAAAGACCAAAAGGAAAAAGTTCGACGCCATCCTGGGGGGGTCCAACCATGTAACAAAGCCACGGGGCCGCATTTCTCTAAATTCAAGCCCGGAGATTGCACTGCACCAGGATGTTTCGGGCGTAAACCGCCTGGGCGACCAAAGGAACCCCACCATTTGCGTCAGATTTTGAGACAACCACCCCACAACTTGCCGGTTTTTGGTCGGGGTCCAAACCGGGTCCACAAGAAACTTGCGGGAATGAGGGAATGGACCCAGGGGTTGTGGTTTACTAGGTCCCCCAGCAGTGCCTTCTCCCCATGAGGGTTCCCCTACTACAATTGACTACAGAAAAAAAGCTGGTACCAGCTTAGTCTAATCTCTCTACTGGAGGACCTAGTAGGGATCATTCCACGTCTCATTCCATGTGTCATTCCCATCTCTCGCAAAGAATCCGTCCCCAGAGTTCCGAAGGCTGCGAGCTGGGCCTTGGCATGACCCAGAAATGCGCGGCTCGGCGCGAGGGTTGGGACGGATTTTCTTCAGATATGGTCGGTTTGGCTTGGTGGTTTCCCATGAACCCTCCACAAAACCAGGGGTTTTTCAGGCAACAGTTGGTGGTCTGGCTTGGATTGTGTGTGTGTGTGTGTGTTTTCATTTCTCATTTCGCCCTGAGTCTGGAAATGCAGCATGGCCAAGGACTTGGTCTTTCACAAGCCTTCGGACAACTACAAATCCGAATCCAAACTACCACTCCAAACCATCCACCAAGGGTTACCTGACTTTTGGAGGCTCAACAGGCGAAGCCCAACCAAGACGAACCGCGATTCGGTTGGGCTTGTCTTCTTGACCGAACCGCCCAAGAGGAGAGAGACCTTTTGGAAGAAACGCGGCTTGTCCACACGGTTATTTTTGAAGTTTTTGCTTGTTTGGGTGGAGGTAGCAGCGCCAAAGAAGCCTCTTTGTCAACCCAAAAGGCTCGGCTGGAAGTTTGGCCTCCCTCCCTGGCTCCGATTTGACGAGGTCAAAACAGATTTCTTGTTGAGGTCTTTTCAGGGGCAACAGGCGTGTGCATAAGGGGTCATGACCAATGCCCCGAAAGGACGCTGGAAGCACCAAAGCACCGGTGTGCCGAAGCCTTGTTTTGGACGGAAGATGTGCATCTCCAAGAGCCGCAAATGTCTTTTAGATTTTGAAGACGCATCCAGGGAGGGTGCCGACTGGATTTCCTCCGGCCTCTGAGCCATTGAGCAGATGGGCTCAACCGCCATGAAAACAGTGGCCAGGACCTAATGTAGATTCAATGTAGATGATGCAACTCCTGAATGGTAAGCCAGTGTGGTTATGCATGGTGGTTATAAATGAACCCCATTTGACTCCGGCAAAAAAAAAAAACACTGATCCTTCGGGTAGAAATATTGGCCGTTTGACGTGAAGCTTCCGGCCCGTTGGGCCCTGCTCGTAAGGGACAGACATCTTGCGTTTCATGCGGAATTTGTCGGTTCAGCCAACTCACCCACAGAGGACATGCATGTTGCGAGGGTTTCCACCCTGTAGGGTTTCCACGTGGGGTTCTCACAACGTCCGGCTCGCTCGTGGTCTTCCAATGGGAACACCAGCGCGACGGAAATGTGCTTGCTCGTGGCTCGTGGTTTATTTAATGGGAAGCGAAAAGGAGAACCGCTCTGGGGGTCCACTAACAAAAGACACACCCACATGAGTTGCGCACATGTTTGTTGGTAGTCTGGCATCTAGTCTCGGTGTGGGGAGGACATGGGAAAACCCCCCATGTTGCTCTCATGCTTAGTCAAGACCGCCCAGATGGACTCCCAAGTAAGCCTTATTAATTATTATACACCGTGCGCATTAAACAACCTTGATTGGCGTCACTCAGATCCGTGCGTTCGTAGTGCGATGTTGACTTTTGCTGTTGGGAGGGGGGAGCGCCTTTAAACCACCAAAAACGTCTGCCCCTTTTTCTCCTCTGTTTGTTCCATTGTACCCCACCCGGAGCTTCCAGTCACCACTGCAACAGCCAGTGGGAACCATAGTATGACCTGGAAAGAATTCCTGGTTATACAAATTTAGTGAACCATGGCTTGGCTTTTCTGTAGACCCCTTCGTTGCGGCCATCGATTCGCCGAGCCGAGGACGGGGACCACTTCTGCGGCAAGACGGACTGCCGCTGGGGCAGGGCCCTCGGACGCGAAGCCGTTTCCCCAAAGCAACCCAAGGGGTTTGGATATAGATGTTTTATCACAGGAACCCTTTGAATGGGTTGCAACAAGACCCCCTCGGAAACACCCGGTTTTCTTGGAAAGTGTTTTTTGTTCATGAGTTGGAGCTGCACACACAGATCGTTAACTTGTTTGTGTGCCACCGATTCATTCTCTGTCCAAGGGCGAGTCTTCGGTCTGCGTCTCGAGACGCAAGGTTCAAGGCACTCGAGCCATAGGCCCAACTGCTGCCACGCAAGCTGTGCCTTACGGGGGTTGTGGGGGCTTTTTGTTTTTTGGCAAGCAACAAGGCTAGTCATTACAGGGAAATACTATCAATCATTTCGTCAACCCCTTATGTTCTGTTATGTTGTTGACTGTTCTTGTTTTTGAGGCGAAGCAACTGTGCGAAGCTGAAGAGACTTGTCGAGCCAAGGTGTCAGGGGAATGGTCCCTGAACCCTTTGGGGAAGTTCATGTCCATGCTTTCCTCGAGGTTTGCACCACGGCCATGGGAGGTTTACGAACATCCAACGCTAGATGAGGTTCTGTCATGTCTTAGTCTCGGGTAAATTTGCGGGGGGGATCTGGGGGGAGTCATTCATTTCCCGCCAAAACCAGGGGCCTCAATCATTTGCTCATGTCCTTTCAGCGCGGAGTTTGACTGTGACTGATATGATTTTTCCTCAACGTTGTGCAAAGGAGTTAAACAAAAAGCATCGTTTGATGCCAAAAAAGAAGAAGTCTCATGTTGTGACACGACTGGATTCCTAGCATGTTTCATATTTCCAGGTTGAGTAAATATGAAACATACTCCTACAAGTTTTAGACCTCCAGTTGTGCAACGCTATAAAATTAAGCAACAAAGAGAGGAATCCCATTTTTTCCCGTAGGAAATCCATTGCCCGTTTGAAGAGGAAACCAACAGGCACCGCATGGGCTCGTCTTTGTGGAGGATTTCAGACCCCGAAACGGCATCGGTCGATTTTCCTTTTGGACTTTCCTTTAATACCCGACAAAAAGGGGGTACCCTACTGTGGATGCACAATATCCTGCACCACCTAGGAACCCCTGGAAGGATGATTCCCCTGTAAAGGCCAAAACAAACCATGATTTCCATGGTTTCAGAGCAGTGCGAACTGGATTTCGTCCATCCACAGTATTAATGATACGAGTTGTGAACCCATGACCCTAAATGATTTGGTGTCAATTGACTCCAAGACAACCACCCGACCAAAAAGGGGGTACCCTATTACCCTAAAACGAGACACCCCGGGATTCTTGCAGCCAACTCGTTGGATGCCTTGAGGTGAATGGAGCCAATGGAGTGGTTGCACCTGCAGCTGTGGCGGCGGACAGTTGGGACGCCCAGGGAAAGGAAGTGCCGGGAGAGGGGGAGGGACCAAATAAGATCCCAAAACAAAAGAGCTCTTATTTGGACTCCCCCCCTCCCCTTCCTCCCCAGGCTACATTACATGAGGTTTGGAAAAGGGGGGGATGGCTTAAGAAGAGCTCATTTAGGCTGCCCTCCCCCTCCGCTTCCTCCCCAGGCTACATTACATGAGGTTTGGAAAAGGGGGGGATGGCTTAAGAAGAGCTCATTTAGGCTGCCCTCCCCCTCCGCTTCCTCCCCAGGCTACATGAGGTTTGGGAAGGGTCTCAAACCTTGAAAAGAAAAAGGAGTTCACCCCATCACTCTTGGGCAATACCCCATTTGTAGGGGTAGGTTGAGGGTCCAGGACTAAGCATACATGTACCCCTCAGTGGCCAGGCCACCTGATCCCGATGGATCTTGGGCATGCCAACATTGTTTTGGTTGCCTTCAGGTTGCTTTCCATTTGCTTTCCCCAAGCCATCCAAAGAGGGGGAACCCTATTTCAAGAAACGCCCACTTGAAGGGGTTGGCTCTCTTGTGCCTAGAGCTCCCACCTGGAGCCCCGCTACTTCCACGACTTTGGACACCTGCTCTTCATTGGGCGGTCCAACTGTGAGGTGTGCTGTGAATTCTTGACTCTTGGTTGGTTCAACAGCCAAACAGCACTGGCTAGGCCATATATATATATATGGCTGTAATGTAATGTATGTTATGTATGTATGTTATGTTATGTTATGTTATGTTATGTTATGTTATGTATGTATGTATGTATGTATGTATGTATGTATGTATGTATGTATGTATGTATGTATGTAATGTATGTATGTATGTATGTATGGCATGGTATGGTATGGTATGGTATGGTATGGTATGGTATGGTATGGTATGGTATGGTATGGTATGGATGTATGTATGTATGTATGTATGTATGTATGTATGTATGTATGTATGTATGTATGTATGTATGTATGTGTATGTATGTATGTATGTGTATGTATGTATGTATGTATGTATGTATGTATGTATGTATGTATGTATGTATGTATGTATGTATGTATGTATGTATGTATGTATGTATGTATGTATGTATGTATGTATGTATGTATGTATGTATGTATGTATGTATGTATGTATGTATGTATGTATGTATGTATGTATGTATGTATGTATGTATGTATGTATGTATGTATGTATGTATGTATGTATGTATGTATGTATGTATGTATGTATGTATGTATGTATGTATGTATGTATGTATGTATGTATGTATGTATGTAATGTATGTATGTATGTATGTATGTATGTATGTATGTATGTATGTATGTATGTATGTATGTATGTATGTATGTATGTATGTATGTATGTATGTATGTATGTATGTATGTATGTATGTATGTATGTATGTATGTATGTATGTATGTATGTATGTATGTATGTATGTATGTATGTATGTATGTATGTATGTATGTATGTATGTATGTATGTATGTATGTATGTATGTATGTATGTATGTATGTATGTATGTAATGTATGTATGTATGTATGTATGTATGTAATGTATGTATGTATGTATGTATGTATGTAATGTATGTATGTATGTATGTATGTATGTATGTATGTATGTATGTATGTATGTATGTATGTATGTATGTATGTATGTATGTATGTATGTATGTATGTATGTATGTATGTATGTATGTATGTATGTATGTATGTATGTATGTATGTATGTATGTATGTATGTATGTATGTATGTATGTATGTATGTATGTATGTATGTATGTAATGTATGTATGTATGTATGTATGTATGTATGTATGTATGTATGTATGTATGTATGTATGTATGTATGTATGTATGTATGTATGTATGTATGTATGTATGTATGTATGTATGTATGTATGTATGTATGTATGTATGTATGTATGTATGTATGTATGTATGTATGTATGTATGTATGTATGTATGTATGTATGTATGTATGTATGTATGTATGTATGTATGTATGCGTATGTATGTATGTATGTATGTATGTATGTATGTATGTATGTATGTATGTATGTATGTATGTATGTATGTATGTATGTATGTATGTATGTATGTATGTATGTATGTATGTATGTATGTATGTATGTATGTATGTATGTATGTATGTATGTATGTATGTATGTATGTATGTATGTATGTATGTATGTATGTATGTATGTATGTAATGTATGTATGTATGTATGTATGTATGTATGTATGTATGTATGTATGTATGTATGTATGTATGTATGTATGTATGTATGTATGTATGTATGTATGTATGTAATGTATGTATGTATGTATGTATGTATGTATGTATGTATGTATGTATGTATGTATGTATGTATGTATGTATGTATGTATGTAATGTAATGTATGTATGTATGTATGTATGTATGTATGTATGTATGTATGTATGTATGTATGTATGTATGTATGTATGTATGTATGTATGTATGTATGTATGTATGTATGTATGTATGTATGTATGTATGTATGTATGTATGTATGTATGTATGTATGTATGTATGTATGTATGTATGTATGTATGTATGTATGTATGTATGTATGTATGTATGTATGTATGTATGTATGTATGTATGTATGTATGTATGTATGTATGTATGTATGTATGTATGTATGTATGTATGTATGTATGTATGTATGTATGTATGTATGTATGTATGTATGTATGTATGTATGTATGTATGTATGTATGTATGTATGTATGTATGTATGTATGTATGTATGTATGTATGTATGTATGTATGTATGTATGTATGTATGTATGTATGTATGTATGTATGTATGTATGTATGTATGTATGTATGTATGTATGTATGTATGTATGTATGTATGTATGTATGTATGTATGTATGTATGTATGTATGTATGTATGTATGTATGTATGTATGTATGTATGTATGTATGTATGTATGTATGTATGTAATGTATGTATGTATGTATGTATGTATGTATGTATGTATGTATGTATGTATGTAATGTATGTATGTATGTATGTATGTATGTATGTATGTATGTATGTATGTATGTATGTATGTATGTATGTATGTATGTATGTATGTATGTATGTATGTATGTATGTATGTATGTATGTATGTAATGTATGTATGTATGTATGTATGTATGTATGTATGTATGTATGTATGTATGTATGTATGTATGTATGTATGTATGTATGTATGTATGTATGTATGTATGTATGTATGTATGTATGTATGTATGTATGTATGTATGTATGTATGTATGTATGTATGTATGTATGTATGTATGTAATGTATGTATGTATGTATGTATGTATGTATGTATGTATGTATGTATGTATGTATGTATGTATGTATGTATGTAATGTATGTATGTATGTATGTATGTATGTATGTATGTATGTATGTATGTATGTATGTATGTATGTATGTATGTATGTATGTATGTATGTATGTATGTATGTATGTATGTATGTATGTATGTATGTATGTATGTATGTATGTATGTATGTATGTATGTATGTATGTATGTATGTATGTATGTATGTATGTATGTATGTATGTATGTATGTATGTATGTATGTATGTATGTATGTATGTATGTATGTATGTATGTATGTATGTATGTATGTATGTATGTATGTATGTATGTATGTATGTATGTATGTATGTATGTATGTATGTATGTATGTATGTATGTATGTATGTATGTATGTATGTATGTATGTATGTATGTATGTATGTATGTATGTATGTATGTATGTATGTATGTATGTATGTATGTATGTATGTATGTATGTATGTATGTATGTATGTATGTATGTATGTATGTATGTATGTAATGTATGTATGTATGTATGTATGTATGTATGTATGTATGTATGTATGTATGTATGTATGTATGTATGTATGTATGTATGTATGTATGTATGTATGTATGTATGTATGTATGTATGTGTATGTGTATGTATGTATGTATGTATGTATGTATGTATGTATGTATGTATGTATGTATGTATGTATGTATGTATGTATGTATGTATGTATGTATGTATGTATGTATGTATGTATGTATGTATGTATGTATGTATGTATGTATGTATGTATGTATGTATGTATGTATGTATGTATGTATCCAGAAAAGTCTATAAGAAGGAGCTGGGGGGTTTAAAACAACTCGCCAAGCGTGTGGAAAGTGTGGGTTCCGAAGGTCTCTCCCAAATGGATTATACGACTATACCCCCTCCCAAATACGCGCTTGTTCCAGGGTGCAGTTGAGGAACCCTGGCTTTTCCTTGCCACATTCCTCCTTTAGCCCGCTGACATCATACCCCCAACAAAAAGGTGGGTACTGGGAGGGAATGAATTACTGTAGTAGTAGTAGTAGTAGTAGTAGTAGTAGTAGTAGTAGTAGTAGTAGTAGTAGTAGTAGTAGTGGCCTACGCGTTTGGTTCTTTTTTTTGTCAACCCAGGCAGACCCGCACTCGGCACATCGCCCGCGCGCCCCGCAATGGCGGTCTGCCCTGCGAGGCGGGACGGGGAGAGACCGGTGGGAACGGAGACTGAGTGCAGCGAGCAGCGAGACGACGGATGGACGATATCCATTTCGCGCCACTTTGAGAATTCATGGGAAACCATTGATTGTTCGCATTTAAAGGGGAATCAGAATTCCAGGGATTTTAGGTGGTGCAGGATTTTGTCCATCCACAGTACTTGGATGTTCATGGCCAAGTTAGTCATTAAGCGCTTAGCAGCTTTGGATATAGGCCCCCCAACAACAAGCTTAACCCCACTGAAGGGGAGGGACCTTATAAGAAGTGGGTTAGAACCTAGGTTGCCAACCATTTAGTAGCTTGGCCAAAACTCCCAAGGCCCTCGATGGGCTTTGGGTCCTCAAGCTGGCTTCTTCGGGACTCCATCGGAGCCCGCCGGGGCGATGGATCCAGTTGCCCCCATGATATCCAGCCATTTGAGAAAACACAACTTTCGGATCAACACAGGCAAGAGGAAAAACTGTACCAGATCTAGGACAAAACCTCATCCGAGAGATTTTGAGGGATTTTGACCAATCGTTGCCTTTTAGTGTTTCAAGGCGTGTTCACTCGTTTACCTCAGACCGGCAAATGGAGCCACCGAGGATACATTTGGGCCATGTCAGAAATCACCTCCAGGGTGACACGAGCTCACTGTGAGGTGTTGGTCCTTTGCTTGAGAATTTCATCCCAACGCAGGTTTTGGAATAAATGTCCCAGAATTGCCAGGGTGCCTCGTCCTTCCTTCTTTTTTTTTGCCGCGGAGGATCCCTTTCAAATCAACTACCACAAAGAAGGGTGCTTTGTTTTTCCTTTGCGAGCTTTTCCTTTCGAATCAACTACAAAGAAGATTGCCCGCAGCGTTTTTTCCTGTTTCGGAAATCCACCGAAGGTGCCAGGGAGCCCCTGTCTTCCGCCCCTGTCTCCCGATGATTCTGTGGCTTCACAGAATCAGTTCATGGGTTCTGGGTGCCCCGCGAATCTCAAGGGGCCCAGCAGTAAATGCACCACGAAACAAACCTGGAACACCATATGGCCGTTTTTTGTTGCACGCCTCTGACCGGAAAACAACAAAACATATATGTTTTTGTGTTTTGATCCTTTTGTTCAATAGCATGTTTGCTCAGCAAGGGCATACATTTTGAATGACAAACATCAGGGAGCCATGCAGCCGAAAAAGCGTGACTATTGGTGACTAGGGTCCCTTGAGGACTATTGCTAGCCTTCCTGGTTGAAAGCTAAAGTTTAGGTCCCCCCAGTAGTGCCCGTTTACCGATTCTTTTTCGGGGGAGGGTTCCCCTACTAAAATAGACTACAGCAACAAAAAATCGGGTACCCTTATTCTATCCTCTCTACTGACCTAGATGTGCAATTTGGTACTGATTTGGGTATGCTAAGTGATCTGATTCAACTTAGTCCTCCGGGTTTGGGCAACGGACACTTGGAGCAACCCCAAAGGCCGAGCTTTCGGAGCCTGCGGCCATGTAGCCACCAGCGGAGTTTGACGGCGCGGGGTGCTCTATATGTGTTTGTCCTATTGGTTTCCCTTTTGACACCAACCCAAAAAGGGAACCCTCCTCCAAACCACCCCAGAAAGAAACGGTTTCCCTTAAAACGATCCCCAAAAAGGGTAGCTACCCTCGAAAACACACACGCATTCAAACGCGTTGCATGTGCTAGGAGGGCGACAAGGAGCAGCTTGCGCCGGCCGCCCCAGTGACGGCGACGTCATGCAATGACGCGTCTTTAGTGGCCGCGAAAAATGGAGAAACCTGCGCCATGCATCAAAGACATGGAGTTCTTCTCTTTTTTAGAGAGGTCGAAAGGGAAACCAGCAGGAAGCCAAAAGCAGTTTGGGGGGTCGCCTATTCCGGCACTTGCCCAGAACCGCCTGCAAACCTGCTTGGGGGAAACTGGGCTTTGGGTTGCCACTTTCTGTGATACCCAAAATAACACCTTTCAAAGTGATCAAGTAGTCATGGGAATGGCCCACTTTTGGTATGGCAGAGAAGGATGTATGTTTTCTTTCAATAAGTGCCTTCATTGCTCAATACCGGCACGGCTCTGGGGAAGATCACGGCCGGCTTGGCTTTTCCCAAGTCAAAGCGCAGTTGCTCTGTGTCTGTGTGTCTTTGGTTTTGGAGGTATGCATATGTACCAATCATACGGTGGGTGTGCACTGCCTTACATATGTTTGTGGCAGAAAGGCATGTACATCTTCAACGTGGTTTGCTTTGTGTGTACCATTGCCAGACTTAGCCTGCATTGTTTGCTTCGTGGTTTGCCTTGAGCCGACAAGTTAACTTTTAGGATTCGTTTGGGCAAAGCCGCGACACTGGAATATGGGCAAGCTCTAAATTAGCAAACGCCTGCGGTTCTTTGCACCTTGGGGAATTCATTTCCCCAAGCTGCAAGGCAAGCTTATTGGTCAGGGCCATGTAATTTTGACCTGTGTTCAGGTCTCCAAAGGTTTCATGTCCTTTTCGACCTGGTCGAGGGATCGATCCGAAGCGCGTTCTTTTTTTCCTTGGACGTGCGGATTTCGCCGCAAAAGCCGAGGCCTTGCAACGTCCAGGAGTGTGGCACCACTCAGTGCCGCGACGGGCAGTCAGGGGCCCAGCCAACCAACAGCCCCACGCCCTGAATGGGTGGGGCAACTGGGGAATCTGTGAACCGGGCTTTGGGATCTTTCCCCAACATAGGGTAGACGACAGTGTGTTTTTTTGGTTGATATCCTTTTTGTTTTGTTTGTTGATGTTTTTGTAAAGAGGGAGACAGGTTCCCGCACTTCTTGAGAGAAGCCAACCAAGCCACAATGCGGCCCAGTGAGAGCAGACTTACCCGCGAAGTGCGGCTTCCACTGCAACGCCGTGTCGTCAGGTGGGGCGAGTGGACGGAGTGGTCCCCTTGCTCGGTGTCCTGCGGCGCCTTGACCTGCAGTGGGTTGAGCGATCGGTGCGGAATGAGATGGGAACGAGATATGGAATGACCCCAACTAGGTCCAGTAGTGCCCTTCTACCGTTTCTTTTCTTGGGGGAGGCCTTTCCCCCACTAAAATAGACTACAGAGAAAAAAGATGGGGTACCCTTATCCGAACCTCTCTGGAGGACCTAGCCAAGAAGAGTCATCAAGCCTGGGATCTCTCAACCACATCCACTTCTCGCACCGATCGCAGGTTTCGGAGAGGGAGCGATTTGGAGCTACCGATCGGAGTCCAAGGGCACGGTTTCGGAGAGGCCATTTTAGTCCCCCGAGCTTGGTTGGGCTATCCACGAAAGGCGCCTCAAAACCCGGAAAAACTCCAAAAGGGAGCTGGGATCCTTGGGTGTGGCATGTACTTGACATCAGAACTAGGTGGAGGTATGGTGGAGGTTCTTGTCCACCAGCCACTTGTGCTGGTTGCTGTTGAAACAAAAAGAACGCGCATAGCCATGTGCAAAGCTTCCGGGGCCGTACCCTGAACGCCCCAGGTTTGCGCGCTATGACTCCGGACATGTCTTTCGTGCTCACCGGGTAAAACGAGGGCAGTCACGATGAAGGTTCCTTATCCCTTGCTTGGGGGTGTCTGCTCTCCGGTTTGTGACTTAGAGTGCTTTGCTCAGATTATTAATTGCCTCCCACTTCTATGAGACTAGATCCCCCATCATTGCCAGATTGGGAATCTAGAGCCCGGGTCCTATGTGCTCAGGGACAACTCAATGGTTGTTTTAAGAATGTGCAGTGTGTCGCGCTTTGCCGACGAAGTGCCCATGTAAATCAACGGGCACGCTCAGAGGCTGGTCTGACATGTCCTAAACCAAACTTTGAGAACAGACGTTTAGACTCTGAACAACCTGGGCTTTGAACCAGTCGGTAATAGAGGGGCTCCAACCTGTTCTGCGCACAAACGCACGGGTCCCAGCAGCATTTGGGCACAACCCTTCACAGAAAGTCCCAACTGGACAACGCACCAAAGGAGCCAGCCACCAGAGTTGGGTGAAAGCTGGCGCAATTCCCCCATGTCTTATACTCATACCCGGAAATTGTGCCATCTACTGTCACCCTCACTTTCCTGAGTTCATGAGCTTTAAACTTTGCGGGAAGACCATGGTAGCGGTAAATGTAAAGTTTGGGGTTCGTGGAACCATAGAAAGGGGTCATTCTGTAAGCCTTCCTGAGGGTAGCTTCTAATGCCTCGATTCCTTGAGGTGCCCTCCCTTGAAGATAAACATGGCGGGTTTTTTTTGGCATAGGCGCCCCAAAGTCCACAGAAATCGGCTTAAAGGCTTAATGTTCATAAGGTCCGGTGATTTCCAAGGCGCGTTTGCTGAGTTTTTGGACCTTCTGAATCCGACATTAACAACACTAGCTCCCTTTGAGTGAAGGTTCGGGGTGTTTCGGAAGGCCGAGTCAAGGACAGAAGAACTTCAAGCCGGTCATGGCCGATGGATTTGCTCCTTCCCCTGTCCCGTGGGTTTCTGCAAGACGCACCCTTTCGGTTATTTTTAAGAGTGTTTTGGGACCCTTGGCACCTGTTTCCTCGCCCTTCTGATTGGGTTTTACCTCAAAGGGCTAGACGAAACTGGTTCCTGAGATTCACCCAAGACCTCCGACATCAAGGGCCCTCCAAAATCTGCATTTTCACTATGAGGGACATGAAGGGACCTGATACAGAAATTCCGGGGACCAAAAGGCACCCCCGTTCAAAGTAGGGCTGATGGGATCATCCAATTTGACGGGCCAATTCACGAGGGACTGCATTTTAGAACCCATTTCTTGAATCCATTTAGGTGCGCCCAACCATTTTCGCTTTCCTAGGCTCTCCTTAAAGCTATTTTAGATTTTAGATAGACTCAAGACTGGACATCATAAAATCGCATCTTTGGAATAGCCCTGGTGAGGGTCCGTTGCCGCAGGGGGTTGGCCACATGCCCACGCCGGTTTTTTGTAGGCGGCGGGGTGACCTTCCGCCGCCGCCGGCCGGGGCCGCGGGTGTTGGTCGAATGGAGTTGGATACGGTCGGTCGAGTGCAAGCTTTGTTAGGTGGTGACCCTGGTTTTAAGGGGACTTATCCCAGTTCACCCTGGTAGAAGTTATAACCTACTCAGTTGGTTGAAGATCAAGCAATGGTTATACAGAGTTCCTGAAAGGATGTCAGCTAGGGCCAGGTGAAAATCACTTTTGCCAGCTGTCTTAAAGGATTCTCCAGCAAAGCAGCGGAGGTTTTTGGAATTGGGATTTGTGCTGAAGCTACGCGTGCTGGGCTGGTCCCCTTTGCAGTGGGCGTGTTGGATTAGGATTAGACAGCGGCCCATTTTGAACAGCCAAGGGGACAACCAGTGGCAGGGGGACAATCCCTTGTGGATATTAATGTGACCGAAGTCCTTTTCCGAACAGTTTGGTATTTCAGAGTTAGCTGAATATGAAGCAGCATCCCAATTTCAGAGTGAATTCTGGTGGCAAACGAAAACGTTGGACTTGATGTGGGCAATCCACTCAGGAGGGGAGCCTCCCTATACTTCCATTCGCGCGACAATTCAGATATATATTTTTGCTTTAGCAGGAAAACGGCTGGAGCCAGAGAATGTTTGGTATTGTTTGGGGCATATCAAGTGAAAAAAAGTCCACATTGCTCGTTCTGTTGCAACTTTATTGGGGAGTGTCCCCTCTTTCAAAGAGTTTGTTGTGGACATCAGCATGATTTTGATTTGGATTCCTTGGATACTGATCGTTACGGCTCCAGTTCATTTTTGGGTATCTTGAAATGTTTTGGTGAGTTTTTTTTCTCCTTTTTTGCCATACGAACTTGGAGTTTTGGTGATGGTTTTCTTAAGCACCAGGCTCGTTTCACGAGATTCCTGTGCAAGAAAAAACACAGCACCCCTGATTTGCTGCTTCACAAACTTGGGGTCGTGAGTCAGTCGTAATTGTTGTTTGCTTTGGAGGTTTCTGAATCCACGCGTGCATAGAAGCTCCTCCATTTTTGGGATCACGAAGGGTTTTGCTCGGCAAACAATCTAAGGTCCTCACGCATATTTTTTTTTGAGATTACCTGATTTACCAGATCAGGCGCTGGATTATAATCTGGCTTGCCCAAAGCCAATCGACCTTTGGACCTTTTAGTTTCCCCTTTTGCTCCACTTTTAGTCATGGCACCAAAAGGTGAAGCTACTTCTGAGTCCCACTCAGAGCAACTGAGTAGTTGAGCCTGAATTGTCTTTTCTGTCCCTAGCCCCTCAAGTAAAAAAATAGTCTTGGCAGGGGGCTCTTGGCTTGACCGAAGAGGCTGATCTTTGGGTAGTGCACCTCGCGGCTGGCAACTGATGGAGATGTGTGCAGTGGTACTGCCCCCCCCACCTCGATCTTGGCGCTTCAATTGGGTGCATCATCTCCGAAACTGCTCACGGTCAATGCGTATGGTGTAACGGCCGAGGTATCGTCGAGAACCTATCATCCAGGTATTGCTTCGATTACCACGACTATGGGAAGGAAGGACGCCACATTTCTGGCAAACTGTACCAATCAGTGCAGTATGATTGATACTGACAACGTGCTTGTGGTCCAGCAACTCAGGCAAGGTGCCAAGGATATGCTGGGTATCCTCAGAGAGACGCTCAGTCGGGGTAGAAGTATCGATAAGTACAAGGAGTCTGCAGCGCTTAACAGAGCATGATGGGCCCTTACACACGCAATGGCGTGATCATATCTTAGGCTAGGCGAATCGGCGCGACTAAGTACGGAATAGAAGCGGACAATAGCATGTTCTGATATTTTGTGCGTACCTCTAGATGTGGGCCAAGAGTATTTGATAGCCCTTGGGGTCCCAGTCCTGGTTTGCTGTTTCGTCTTTTTCCGAAGCAACAGGCAGCAACTCGGGCAGCAGGCAGCACCTTTTGGAGCCTTCCGAAGTTCTGTCAACCTGACGGCTTTAAGCCCTGGTTCAAAGCGGACAATGTTGACCCCATATTCATCAACCAACCTGTTTATTAACAGGGGGGTGGAGGCCTCCAAAAGTGGTCTGATTCCCCACACTTCACCCAGGGACACCCCCTATTAATGAACTGGGGTTGATGAATATGGGGCCAATATTACAGGTCCCAACAGGTGATCACTTCTTTCTATGTCCTTGGGGCAAGTGTGAGCCAGAAGTTGTTTCTCGATTTTTTGTGGATCTCGGAAGGTCTTTGGAGCCTTTGCACTTTTAGGTTGGGTAAATTAGCGACATGGAGATCGACTGTGTGTTGCTTGTCGCCCAATATATTGCAAGCAAGTTGTCCATTATGCGCGGTGGTCTGGGTTGTGTTCAATTTTGGGTTTGACCTGGGTGACTGAAACCGAAGCATCCGAACTCTCGCTCACTCAATATGCCCATGGTGGGTGCGTGCTTTTGGGTCCGCCCATTTTGAGCGACATGCCTCATGTTGGGGACCTTGCCCAGGGTGGACATCATGGCCAACGAGTGTGGCAAGGAGTCAGGGTCTCAGGTCCGAAGACAGACGCGGAAAGGCACATTCGGAGGGGCTCATCGGAAAGGGAACGAAGATGTTCAGAGCGACGTGTCTTTTTGGGAGACGACCCAAAGCCATGACGTATGGTAACCGTCCCTGGGAGGCAACCATAAAAGTGTAGGAGCGTTTAGTGACCTTTATTGAATGGGTGGGAGACGGGGCACTCAACTTCTGACAAGTAACTGGGGGACTCACTTTCACTGTGTGGGAACCACGAATTTTGAGGCGGGCTCATATATATTGGGAGCTCCTGTATTGCCGGCTTGTGAGTTGCAACTTTTGGGTCTCATGGGTCTGCGCTTGAGGATTCTTTTCCAGCTGCGGTCACTGGGCATGCTTCCAAAGCTGTTCCACCCCCGCACCTTTGGACCTTCGGACGTCAGACCTAGCATCGCTTCGAACGGCATTCACGGGCAATCAGTTGTCGATCTATGCTCTTGGCTGCCGTCAATAGATGGAAATTAGCCAGGCAGACATTATCAGCTAATACCTGGAGTTAGCACATCCTGATTGCCTACTGTGGCGGTTGCTGGCAGTGGGCTAGGTACAAGGCCAGCCGAGTGCCTAAACCCTGGGATCATTTCAGGAAGGGTTTCCACTCCTTCAGAGGGATTGTGGTGAGGGCCAACACATCGATGGGATAGTGAACATTTCTGCCATGATCGAAACACCCTTTACTTGGGCTGGTCATCATATAATGATGAACAACGAAGCGATTTAAACCCATTTGGCAGGGCAACCCATGTCGGGGATACCCTATTTTGACCCACAGCAGCCAATTAAACCCTATTCACTTCCTGAGCTCCTGGACTTTAAACTTTTTGGAAGAGCATTTTAGTTGTAAACAACCAGTTTGGACATGCTTTGGGCAACATTAGGACTCTGCAGCCCAAGTCGTTTACCACCTGTCCAAAGGCCGCCAGGAGCTTTCTAGAATTGGGCACGACATGGATTTGTCTTCTTTTACTGTTTGTGGGACTGTTGGTCTCCCCTTGGTTTCCCCCTTGGTTTCCCTTGGTTCTCGCAAAGACAACCCCAAAAAGGTACCGAGCCTCAAAAAACCGACGAGCCAGCCCCACACGCAGCTGATCTCGCCAACGTCGACGCGTCCCGGTCGCCATGGCTCATTCCAGGACCTCCAGTGGAGGTGGCGACGACAAGCGCCGATGACTTTTCCCTAACTCATGAGCGTCCCAAAATGGAACCCAATCGGGGCACAGATGGAGCTGGGCATTGGCGCAGCTTTCAATTTGGCGCCGCTTTCTTGGGGGTCCCTGCAACGAACAGGGTTGTGGAACAAACAGCAGTCAGGGCTAGAATCCGTGATGCCAGGGGAACCCAACACCCTGCAAAAAGGCAACTGGAGGTTTTGGCTAGGTCTCCAAGCAATATGGATGCCGAATAATCATATATAAACGGAGACATTTCAGCTCTTCTCTGGACATCATGAAATAATGGTCCAACCGTTTGTTTGTTCAAGACACCCGAACCAGCTTCGGCTTGGGAGCGGCTCGCTGAGAGCTCCCGACAATTCCACCTACCTCACCCCCACCAAGATTGAGGCAGCTCAACCAAATTAAGAGGCAATCAAACGGGGAACCCCTGTTATGATAGTTGGTCGGTTTCCATGTTACTTCGCACATGTTTTTTTTTCATTTTTTTTTTTTTTAAACGTGTCCTTGTTTGATTGTACCCGTTGGGGGTTTGTTTCAAAAGCAAGAAGGACACCACCCATTTTGTGGGGTTCCCTATTTTGAGACAAGCCCATAAAGTTGTTTACTGCACCTCAGAGTTGGGCGTTGTCGGAGAAAGAAAAGGATGCTTCTTAAAATAGCAATCGGAACCCTAAGATAAGTCGGTCCCTTTTGGTGTCCCTTTCAAGCCACCCAAACAGAATATCCTCAACAACTCCCCCTTTCCCGAAGCGTTTCCCAGAATCGCTCGAGAGCGAAAAGGCCCCCTTCCCCCGCCCCTATCCCCCAGGCAAAAAAACACTTCCTCGTCCAAGAATTGGACCCATTTTGATCCCCGCCCCCCTCAACACAAAAAAAGTGCTCGTCCAACAATTGCACCCATTTGGAGACTCCCCCCCCCCTCCCCCCCGCAAAAAAATATATAAAAAAATAAACAAATAACAAAAACAAATAAAACAAGTAGAATACAAATAAGAACTCCCCGATTGGAAGCAGAACTCCTCTGAGGCCCTTGGGCAAGAGCAAGGAGATCCAGTTCTGCGATGTCGGTGTCTCCTGCTCCAGGCGAAACAGCGCCTGGTGGTTGGTGAGGATCATAGGTCCGCTTGGGATGACCCGGAAAAAAAAACCGCTGGTTTTGCCGCGTCTTTTTTCTTTTGTTTTGTAATCCCCAAGGATCGAACACAAAGCAAACAGCGCCTTCCACATTTTTTTGCAGCAATGCTGCAAGCAACGAGATTCGACAAGTCATTTAGCAAGGAATATGGATCAACCAGGGCTGCACAGGGTTGCTCAATTTGACGTCGCAGCTGTTTCTAATTTGACTAGAGATTGCTGCGCTCATTGCAGCGGGCGGCCGCTCCGCTGCAGTTAAGCAGCGTATATAGTTCCCCCCTCATTCCCGAAAGCATTGCGAATGATTCTCCGGGAAAGAACTGGAGCTGATTTCACAAGCGTGTTTCGACGGCAAGTTAGGCTCACACGTATCTTTGTCTCAGAATTAGGGAACCCCTGAAATGGTTGACTTCCTCTTGGCTGTCCTTTAAAACCCACCCAAAACAGTTTTCAGCCACAAAAACAACCGTGCCCATGCTCAGTTTGGGAATGATGCGTAAAGTGGGAGCTTCCAAACTCCGGTGATTCTGTGTTTTGAAAGGGGACTACCTTGCTTAGACTACCTTGCTTAGACTACCTTGCTTAGACACTCTCACCTGCCCATTTGGACTTTCCACTTGGAAGGATCATTGTAGTACAGCAAGTCGGGGACCGTCCACTCAGGAAGGGAGGCTTGATTCCGAGCACTGGCTCGCCGGGCATGGCTTAACTCAAGTCTGGGACGTCCACAGAAGGAGACCTGAACATTTCTCAGCCAGGTGCGGTGGACGCACATTTTTTCTCTTGGTGGCTTTTTTTTGCGGCCGAAAAAGGTGAAATTGTTTGGCTAAGTGAGCTCAAAGACGTCCCCCGAAAGGAGATTGATCCATTCCTGCGGAACATCCGGCGGACTAATTACCGTCGGTGCCTGTTTTGGGGTTGGTGTGAAGGACTGTCAAAAGGAAACCACCCATTCCTGGATTTCCCCCCGTTTGAGACAAGCCCAGATAATTGCTTTCACTGTGCAGAGTTCGGACATAAAAAAACAAAGGTTTGGGGGTATTTTGAGACAAACCTATGTGGTGGGGGAGGGAAGCCGTCTCGTCGGCCGCCTTTTGGTCGGTAGTTAGACTGAGAAGCCAAGAGAAAGCCAACTGTTTGCTCTTTTTTTTTGGGGGGGGGTTCTCTATGTTGAAAATTACCCCCCAACAAAGGGTTGGGTCTCTGACTGTTTTAGGGGGTTCTCTATGTTGGGTTTTGGGGAAATGGCTGGCTTCTTTGGGCGTCCCTAAGCCACCTGGGAGTCCGTCCGCGGCATTCGCGCCAGTCCCATGGACTGCGAGCTGTCGGAGCTCGGGGGCCCAGCGCAAGCTTGCCAACTTTCGGCGGACAGGTCGACAGATCGGCCTTGTAGGGTGGGTTTAGGGTTGGTTTAAGCTTTTGGGCTTGGTTTAGGGTTGGTTGGTTTAGGGTTGGTTGGTTTAGGGTTGGTTTAGGCTTGGTTGGTTTAGGGTTGGTTTAGGGTTGGTTTTGGGTTGGTTTTGGGTTTATGAGCCTATGTTTTATATGCTTGGATGAGGGATCCTTTGGTGTTTAAACCCACGGGTTTATATGGGGGTTGATCAAAAGGTCCGATGAACATGGGATGACCATTGGTTGGAAAGCCACTAAGATGGCAGACCTTTCAACCACACGGAAAAAGATAGTCGGATGGTCAGAACTGGGGGCCGAAGGGAATATTGATCAACCCCCACATCATTGTTCTTTCTCCCAGACATCCAGTAGGTTTCGCCCTTGCGACTTTTGGCGGGGAACCCCCCTACAATCTGAACCGGAAAGAGTGCCGATTATCTTTCTCCCAGTGGGTGTCGTTGTTGTTTTCCCCTGTTGCTTTTTGACATTTTTGGAGGGGGTAAACCGGTAAACCCCTTTAAAATCAAGGAAGCATTGAGCGCCATTTTGCCCCATGGAAGTTTACTGGGGTCTGGGTTCTAGAAAACCACCAACCGGAAACAAAGAGAGCCGTTGTTTAAGATCTGGAGGGGCGGAACACCTGTTTAAACAACTCAGAACAGGTTCTGGTCCAGAGGATAGGTTAGATAGATACAAACAACAGCCATATTTTCCCCATACTCCATTGGCAGTCCAAGGTTTAGACCCCATTCGGTCCTTAAGGGAAAGCAATCTTGCGTTTCCAGAGACATTCCATACTAGAGTGCACTAAATATGATTCATAATGTGTATTACAATTCTGCACCAATAAAACATGATTCCAACTATTGTTAGAGTTAGAGTTGGAGTTATATTATTCAAAAACTACTGATTCCAGAGGTGTTTTTGTGTATTGGAAGAGTTGGCTTTCCAAGGTGCCTGGTGGCTTGGCAGAAGGTTTTCCGTTTCCAAACCGAAGACCCGAAGATAAAATGTTCTGGTGCGTTTTTGTCAGGTCCCAGCTTGCGAGCTTGAGGGGTGGCCGCCTTTTCTTCTTCTTTTCTTTTGTCTCCGGCTTGTTGGGCTGGTTTCAGGGGGCACCTCCTTGGGGTAAACCCACCATGTTGGGGGGTTCCGGTTCCCTTCCCTTGTTTTGGAGACAAACCCAGCTCTTTAGGAATCCAGCGGCGCAACTCTATGCCAGGTTTGATTCTCGAATCATGTGCCAGGGCCGGCGCTCTTTCTTGGTGGAAAATTAAATGCGTTTGTCTCGCAATCTCAAAATAGGGGTACCCCCAAAATGGTCGGTTTTCTTTTGGCTCCCCTGTGAAACTAGCCCCAAACAGGGTACTCAAGGAAGGACACGCCCAAATATCACCCTTTGGTTGCCAATTCAGATGCGAGTTTCCTTCAAGGTTGGGGGAGTTTTACAAGGTTGGGGGATTTTTAAGTTGAGGGCGCCCCTTTGGGTAGACTTCTATCCATTTTTCGGCAGAATCCACCCCTCCACATCCGCGTTCGTTCGTCCGTTGGCAGGTGGGGCACTTGGAGCGCTTGCAGCGGCAGCTGCGACGGCATCCGGCACCGGAGCCGTGTGGCGCGGGGCCCGGAAAATGACTCCCACTCCGAGGAAGTCGCTCGGGAGCGAGCCCAGGGAGATGAGCCAAAGACTTTATCATTTCATATTTCTTTCTTTCTCTTTTTATATTTTGTTTATCTGTTCATTAAGAACTTGGCCAAAGGCAATCAACAAACAAGAAAAACAGGAATCTTCATATTGGATCTCTTGTTGTTGGGAAACCTTTTGCACATTTTTGCTTGTTGTGTTTTGGTGGCTGAAATCCAAATCCACTTAGCTGCTAAAATTTATTTTTGTTGCTCCCCTTCCAACGTCAACCAAGAATCAGCCTACAAGGGTCGATGGAAGGATTTTGGGGCGCCCAACTATGGTTGTGGGTCAAAAGGTGTCTTTTCGGAAATGGTTACTCCGCAGTTGTCTTTTTGGAAGGCTCTCTGGGTTTTCACCGGGGAACCGGGGTTTCGACCCATAGCCATATCACGCAGGTCTTGAGACCCCAGATTTGTTTTTGCAGCTCGGGGTGTGGTAATTTGCCGGGGGTTCTGCATACTAATCCCCAGCACCCGCAGGGTATACCAAACCCTTCTTGAATCGCCCCAACAATCATGGGTAAGATTGATCATGACCCCATCAGTCAGAGAAACCCGCAGAATAGGTCATCTTAGATCTTAGGGGAACCAGCCTTGAGTACGGTCTTCCAGGTTAATCCCATGTTAGGATGAAACCAACCGGTGGCTGGTTTGACTTGATGTGCTTTGCCTTAAATCAAAAGGTCCAAACACAAAATGTCGAACAAGTTGAAGCCTTTTGACTGTGAGTCGTTTTTATAAAGCTTGATCTTCTTCGTTTGCTTGTCCTGTTCTGTTCACTCTTGGGTGATGGAATTCGGTGTGCTCCGGCAACTGCTAGGCTTTTTGGACCCCCACGGGCGCAAACAAGCGTCAAAGCATGTCAAAGCCAAACCCGCAAGCTGATAAGCATTTATTGGTTTGGCCGTTTGAGTGGTCACAAGGGTTTTGAAAGGTACGCCACACAGCATGTTCCAGGGGTAGTGAGTAACTTGTCCTGGATGCCTTGCCAGGACAGTTGAGGAAATTTCCGGAACTTAAAAAGAGTTCCGATGTTCCTAAGCCAAATTGGGAGAATGTTCAAATGTATATACTGGGCAAAAAGGGGGCAGATGTTTACTACATTGGACAAACAATGGGCTCAACCGTGCCCTAAACAGAGTGGGCTTATCTGTTCCTCAACTGAATGGGCGGAAGTCAGGGCCCCCCCCTTCCAGTGACCTTTGACCCTGCGAGAGGACAAAGTTGATGCTTGAGCGTCAAATAAGCCCTGTAGTTTGCAAGGGGGGGCTCTGTTTTGTCGTTTTCGACTGGTCCTATTCTGTTCGTCCGACCAGCCCTACCAGCCCTACCACTTCATCAAAGATCATGAAAGATCATGATCATGGCGTCGCATTTGAGTGAACTAGTCATGGGGATGGCTTACCATAGGTGTCACCAGGCTCATGTTCCACTACTGTGGATGGACGAAATCCTGCACCAGCTAATCAGCCCTAGAATGATGATTCCCCTGCAAGTACCCATGAACAATGGTTTCCCATGGTTTCCACGTGGTGCAGGCTTTCGTCCATCCACAGTATGAACATTTGCACGTTCACAGCCAGAAACAATTCCGAACAAGTCCAAAGAAGGCCGGACAAGGTCAAGTAAGTCCAGACAATGAAACCGGCCAAGAAATCAAGGGCGCAGCTCAAAACGGCACAACAGGTCATATGTTGCGTCCATCGAGGCAATTCGCAGGTGCCGTAAGGGTGGCTCACATGAGCCACAATCACAACCCGGGTAGATGAAGGCTAGTACGGCACAATCCCAGCCAGAAACCGTTGCAGATCTCCGCCATTTGTATTCCCTCCATGGTTCTGGGTCCACCATTTGAATCCCGAGACTCAACAAATTTCTGGGTTTTGCTTGTGGGTCCAGGGTTGTGGGAATACAGAAAGGTCCTTACAGGTTCTGGGACCACCTTTTGATTCCCGGGCTCCGGACTTTTTCTCGGCCCATGCGCCTCGATCGGCATGGATCGGCAGCTTGGCGAGGTGCGGGTCTACGGGCGCGGGGACGGGCGCTATTGCATGGGCGTGGGGCGGCCCAGCGGAAGGTCAAAGTGGGTTTGGATCGGTTGGTTTGGTTGGAAATGGATGTTGGTTTTGTTGGTTGGTTGTTTTTTGGGGTTTGGTTTGGTTGGTGTGGTTTGGTTGGAAATGGATGCAGGTCCACTGGTTTGGATTGGGTTTTATGGCCCAGGTACCAGGGAACAAACAATTTCGCCAACAAGCCTAGCTATGCCACAGCCGATTTCCTTTTGGCAGTTTGAGTAACGAGAGCCCCGGACCTAAGCACTCCTGGTTTATTGATCAGGGGAACATCCCCCTATTGTCAATAGGACGGGAGAATTACTCCGGGGATCAACATCAGGTGTTGCTACCACCTGGTTTCATAAAGGTTAACGTAAGGCCTAGAAAAACCTTTATATACAGCCATAGCGGGAGAACCAAAAGTTGCATGAAATCCTCCACAGGGCCCCCGTTTAGGCAGTCCAGTCAAGTGCCATGCTATGCTGTGGTCAAATCGCCCGTCTACCTGGGTATAGGCTGGGTCCTCCAAAAGTCATGTTTTGTTTCGGAGTAGACTAGATACGAAACAGAGTCTGAAACATTCAGTTCTGTGTGCAGATGGGCAATATTGATTCCAAAGAATTTCGGGTGCAATACACGGAACCCACGAAAGTGAGTGTTTCCCTTTGGTGTTCCTTTTAAACAACCCCCCCAAGAGGTAAGCAACAGAAAAGGTGCGGTTTCGTGTGCTCGTTTTCTCCCACAGCGTGTCAAGGGTGTAAGGTTGACGGCCAAATTTACTCGAATATACTTGGACCCGGCCTTACTCGTTCCCAAACCTTTACCTACACTCCTGCACAGCACCATTTTGCTTCGGTGGATCTTTTTTTCGGGCTCCATGTCAATCCTGTGGTTCCCAAACCAAAACCATTTCATGTAGGATGCCTAAATCTGAAACAGAGTCAGAACATATTTTATGGGGGTGTCTTTTTTGAGGCTACGCAAGATTTGATGGTTTTAAAGGCAACCCCAAAGGAAACAGCACCATTTATTTGGGGGGGCCCCCTACAGAAGGGGACACCCACATTTTGCGTTGTACCCTGTTTTGTGGTGGTTTCCCTCCACCGGCTGCAATTCTAGCCCTTTGGGAGCAACCTGGCAGGGCCATGTAGAGGATTTTGCTTCACCTGAGCGTGTTGTTTCTTCTTATATAGATATGTGTATGTTTTGTTTTGTTGTTTCCCCTTTTGTAACGTGTCAAAAGGCAGGCGCTACCTTGGTATTGTGCTTGCTCAATGTTGTGGCTTAGGTCAGTCTTCCCCTTTTGTAGGAACAACTGTTGTAAAAGCTCGGTACCAGAGCAAGGGGGTCCTTTTTAAAGCACTATGAGAAGTGGATGCCTTGGTCCAGGCTACCAGGCTACCACCTGGATGTAGATCCCATTTTGAGACCCATCCTCTTCGGGGATATGTCCGAGAAGGATGGCGCAAATGAAGAACCAAGCCTTGGAATGTGACAAGCGGTTCCAAGGCTTGGGCAGCCCATTGGAGGGACCCAGCAAGAATCCTCGGGTGAAGACCAAGTTGCCATTTCTGATGTCCCATGTGCTCGGGAAGCAGGGAAACAACTCATCAGGGTCAATAAATTTCAATCAATATTTTCCAGTGGTCAGATCTTCTAAACTGAGTTTATGCTACCCACAACCATTGTTGGGTCACTTCCCTTCCAGCATTGGGTTGTCCACTGTAAAGGCCCCTTCGGCTTTCCTTCCTTCTTTGGTTTAAGGGTTCCCTTGGTTGCATTTCTGTCTAAACCTTGTTCTCCCATTGGTTTTTGGCGCTATGCTCTGAAAAGACAGATCCGTAGAAACAATGGGGGGAGTGTATGGCGAGCTCACCGATTCGGGTGATAAAACGAGCGAAACTCCACGCTGTAGGTCCTTTACTTGATTCAGGCTTTGTAATAGTTGTAGAATTCGCTTGGCTATTGTAATATCCAAGTTGTATTCCGAAACAAATATGCCTGAGATCAATTTTCCCAGTGATTGTGTTTCCCAGGGGTTTCCACCCTTTAGCAACCAAAAGGAGCATGGCAAAGGAGTACCTACTGCACTATTAACTGGGATCCACCAAGTTGAACCAGTCGTGGTTGGTTTTGTAGGGAAAGCAGTACGAAGAACGCCGTTGCCATTTTGGCCCCCTATTTTCACATGGGTCGAAATTCAACCACCCAGATATGGGCAGCAGGTTTTAGTCCTTGTTTCGACTTACCGATCGGACAACCCATTTTGGGGTTACCAACTATTTTTCACCCACAGCCAAGTGTCACGTATGTGTTATGTTTCTCCGTTGGTTTTAAAGGGAACCCATCACACGTATTGAACCTACAGCATAGGTACCCAAAATGGCACCCTGGTAAATGGAAACAATGACTAAAGCCTGTGGTCCAATTCCTGGTGGTTTCATTTTGTCCCATACCCATATCCTCTCAGCCGTCAGGTGTTGGTCCATGTTGCCACATCAGGGTTCCATTTTAGGTACCTCTTTTTCACCCACAGCCATGTGATGATGTTGATTCGTTCTGTTTGTTCACAGCACCCGTCGCCCCAGGGCCTTCGTGAGACTGCGCCCTGCAGCCCCTCGCAAAGCGAGCCTTTGCCGCAGGCGAATGATAAGACCATGGCCTACGGGTCCCTTGGTAATGTTGAGCCCATTTGAATGAAACAACCAGTTTCATGGTTGTTGTTGGACAACATTTTACATTTTTGCTTGCTGTGGTTTAGTGGGAAATCCCCGCTGAACTGCTAAAATTTGGATTTTGCTCCCCTTCCAACGTCAACCAAGGTTTAGTTTCATACCCTCCAAAAGTTGCAAAAGTGGTCTGACTGGCTGCTAAACCCAGGAACTCCCCCCTATTAATGAACTGGGGTTGATAAACATGAGGTCAACATTACCTAAGGAGATACTTTGACCCATGTTGACCCCTCAAAAGCCAATCAAGTGCTTGAACCCTCCGAACCCTTTGGGAACTGTGTTTCTCAAAATGTCTGTCTTTTTTCTGATTGGAAAGGGCAGCCAAAGGGAACCTGGGGACGATTTTGAGAAACACCATGGGCCAAGTGAGTTTTCGGCTGGACTTCTTTGTCACTCCTCTTCAAGCATACAGTGGATGGACGAAATCCTGCACCACTTTGAAACCATGCTTGAACTATTGTTTGCTGGTATTTACAGGGGAATCATCAGAAACCAGGGTTTCGTGGTGCGAAATGGATTCCGCAACCATCCAGAGTAGTGCTTTGGATATGTCCTCTGGTTTTTGATATTGGAAAGGCCTGTCATGAGAGCTGGCTGAGAAGTCCCCGATCGATTCGATCTCTCTGGCCGATTGAATTTTTCTCGGATGGGTTCGCCGCTGCGTGTCTGGGATTTGGGAGAACACTTCCTTGGATGTTCGTTGCCAAGCTCGTAAGTGGTGATTGTCACTTGGGTTATAACCCCCTAACAAGTTTCACACCACTGAACGGGGGACTAATAAGTGGGTTATATCCTAACCACTCAGTAACTTGGCCACGAACATCGTGGTTTTGAACATCACATGTTGTGTTTTTTGTGTAAAACAGAAAACACTTTTGCGGTCCAGAGGTGAAACCTCTCCCTTGATGCCTTTGAATAGGAAAAGCCCTCCCCTGAAATAGAAACCATGAGGTTGTTTAAGCAACAGTATAACACTATATGTTCCAGTCCCACAAGGGGGTTGGGGGGGTTGGTTGGGGGGGTTGGTTGGGGGGGTTGGTTGGGGGGGTTGGTTGGGGGGGTTGGTTGGGGGGGTTGGTTGGGTTGGTTGGGGGGGGTTGGTTGGGTTGGTTGGGGGGGTTGGTTGGGGGGTTGGTTGGGGGGGTTGGGGCGGGGGGTTCACGGCCTGGAACATATATATACATACATAGACGCGTGATCCCTTTCCTATATGAGCCATGAGGCGAACCGTTACCTACAGATTCAGGATCGTTGCTCCCCTCTGAATCGGCTCATCAGTATTGGGGTCGCCCGGAATCGTATTCCAAACCATCACCTTTCGGGCCGATCTGAAGTGAGCTTCCTGCAGCCAAGCGGGGCGGGGAAGGAGAGCTCTGGCTTTGTGACCAAATCGCCCAAAAGGAGACGTTTGGATACCAGGGGTTTCCAAAGGTGATCGACCTTTTGCTTGCTCGGGCGGAGGGAGCTAACCTTTTTTGTTTGGTCATTGGACACCCAGCATTTTAAGGGACGCCCTATTTGCGTTTTTTTTTTGGTTGAGGGTACCTCTTTTAGCCTCTTTGTTTTTGTTTTTTTAAGGAGGATTTCAACTATTTGTCAAATGCGGTCGCCAAACAAGACTCCGACTCAGCCTTTTTTTGCCACTCTGAAAGTCACCCCTCAAGTGGCAGAGGAAAAGAACACCATAATCCAGCTTCTGACTTTGATTCCCAGAATCAGTGAAAAATCACTGACCCCCATTTAAGGGACACCCTCCCCCAATCTTTAGTAGGCCCCCTCTCGGCTTCAGTTCAGAACCCCCTTCTCTCGCCAGGGCTGTGGCCCTGGACGACCCCAAGATTGCCTGTTCTCGCAATGGGAGGTGCGGCTGCGGAGCTTCTCGTTCGGATCGATTTTTAATAAGTCAACGGATCGGGATCGAACCCCGGCCTGTTCGTAGTTTTTTTTTTTTTTTTTTTTTTTTTTTTTTCTGGGGGTGTAGTGGGGTGTTTTTCTGGGTTTTAGTGGGGTGTTTTTCTGGTTTTTAGTGGAGTGTCCCTGGGTTTTGTGGGGATTCTGACCACTTCTGGAGGGGTCCCCACCTCCGATGAAAATGGACCGGTGCGACTTAGAGATTTCCGGACCCCTGAAGTTTGGATCTGACCGAGTAGAGGGGGGGCTGCCCCAGGTCCCAACAAAGACCCTGGCCCTCAACCCGGTCAAAAAAGAACCCGCCACAGGTCGGGGAAAAAAAACACATTCCCTTGGGTAGACGAAATATGGAGCAGAGTCAGAAACTAGGATTTTTTTCTGCGCACGAATTGGCCGAGGTGTTGCAACGAGACGGAAAAGAGCCCGTAAAGGAAGCCACATTTGGATGATTCTTGCCATGGGTAAAACCCGGGTGGCGAACTTTCCTTTTTCATTTCCAGGAGCCCAAGTTATGCAGTTCGGACTTGCGGAGGGGGAGGGGGGCTGGGGCGGCTCGTCTGGTGGGTTTCGGGCCGCAAGATTCTAGGGGTACCTTCTAATTCTTTTTTTTTTGCAGGGATCCTTCTTTCTAGAAAACCCCTTAAGCCGAGGGAAATCAGATCCGGTTTTTGGAAAGAGCGATGGTTGAACAGAGTGGAGAAGGAATCAACCCCTGGCAAAGTGGCGCACGGCAAACTCGTTTCGAGTTCCCTAGCCGCAAAGGAGGACCAACTCCAAGGAGGCGTGGGTTGGTTTCCCATTTGCCCTCAAGACTCAAGACCCAGGGGGTTTGAAAGAAGAATCCCGAAGTCACCAATTCAAACCACTGAGATATCTTGGGCCATACCATTCTTGGGGGTTAACCTGTTGGGAAGCACCGGACGCAGCCAGACGGTATCTGCAAAAGCAAGAGGCTTTGATGCTCAGATCCCAACCTCAGATGCTTTTCTTGGGTTCGCGCAAATGGACTCAACCTGCAAGAGCTCATGCAAAGTCTAGGGGCAAACACACATGGCCCACCCCCAGTAGTGGGAGGGTTCCCCTACTAAAATAGGCTACAGAAAAAGGGTACCCTTATTCTATCCTCTCAACTGGAAGACCTAGACTATGACTTAGAGGATCCAAGACCGGGTTTTCTTCCTTTAGATTTTAGACAACGGAAAGCCCCTGGTTGCCTGCGACAGGGCGATCAAGAAGAGGCACTGGGTAGCTGCTGTATCCAACAGGTGACCTCTAAATGGTTGGTTTTCGTTTCGCTCGCCCCCGGCAAACCAAGCTTGTGCTGTTCGCAGAAGTGGGATCTAAGAAACCTACGGGTTCAAAGGGGAAATGCTCCCATCACAACAAGCTCCTCCGCTTTCCTCGCTGAAACCTTCCCCCCTGCTCCCCAATGTTTCTATGGGAGGCTTCCTATGGAGTTTAGCTGGGTAAGCTGTGAACCCTTCACATATCCATCCACCCCATGAACATCGCCTTTTTATGGCCGAGTGTTCTTTGGTATCGAATACCGATGAATATCTAGAGCCCATCAAATACTCATGAATATCTCACACATCCCATCAAATACCCATGAATATCTACAGATTCCCATGAAATACCCATGAACATCTACAAACTCTCATCACATACCCATGAACATCCACGAAATCGCATCAAATACCCATGAATAGCTAAACATCCCTTTGGTGCATTTTGCTTGGATGTTAGGACTTTAACTTTTTTGCCAACTAATGGGTTTTCCGTATTAAACCACTAAAAGTTAGTCACTTTTAGCAGGGGAGCAGATTTCGCCACCGAGATCCCATCAACTCCCCTGGATCTCCAAGCCTTCTGCGAGGCGTCCGTTTGGTTTCTTTTTCGGCTCCCGACTGGCAGGGCTGGGCCACCTGCAGTGCCAGCTGCGGGGGTGGCGAGCACACGCCCGGGAGCTCAGTTCCGAATCGGAAGGCGAGGGAAACGTCCCGGACTCGGTCCCAAGGGGCGCAGCTGTTGGTTTCAAAGGAGAGACGTCCATGTGCTGAGATTAATCTTGTGATTTTTGTTCCTGGTTTTAAAGGGAATCTATCCCTGGTGGCAATATGTTTGTCTATTATTTTGTCTATGTTCCGGGGCTTGCCCAAGTGACCTGCGAGGGTTCATGGTGTTTTTGAGGGGGGCGTGGGCTTTTCGGCCGAGGACCTTGGGCTTTTCGGCTGGAACTTTTGCTCGTTTGCTGGGGGCGGAGGGCGACCCTGTCCAACCACACGCCTTTTTTTTCGGGCATAAGGTGAGCCCCTGGCCAAAACAAGGAGATATTCACCATGGGAAATCAGGGTATGCGCCACAAAAGTGGAAGAGGTCAAGTTTGGGGATGGAACCTGAAGGGGCCCAAGTATGCCCTGGGCTTGAAGGCAACTACTGCAAGATCCTTACAAGAAGGCTGACCTAAACTGAGGCGCCCGCCCCAGTATTCGACCAGACAATTCTTGGCACTTGATGTCAGTTCAAGATCTGGAAGGGACATATGACCATTTGCGTGGGGCCTTTTTGGTGGCCATGGGAAAAGCAGCCTGTGATCGTACTTTCCCATGGAACTAGTGCTAAATGGCCCATGCCTAATTTAGGCAAAGGACAGCCAAAAAGAGATGCTTCTTTGTTTGCCAGACCTTCCTCTGTAATTTAGGTAACCTTAGTTAGTGATTTGGATTGGTTGGTGATTTGAACCCCTGGCTTTTGTAGATGCTGAATGAATAAAATACCCCCCTCCTTTCACCACCAAACCACCGGGCTCCAAACCACCCTGTTTCTTGGTTGCTTCCAGCCATCCCCCTTAGCTTTTAGCCTTTTCGTGTTTCGTCTTAGTTTTCATTTGACCACCTAAAAGTTCGGGGGGATCAGAAAACGGGCAGCCCAGGTTTGAGGTAAGCTGAGCATTCAGCACCGAACCCGAGTCACTCCTCACGTGAGGCGCAGCCGCAGCATTGCCCGGGAGGCGAAGAACAATGGGCTTCCGTGCCAGGACCTCGGATGCCAGACGACCTGGTGGCGTTCTTCCTCTTTTTTCTAGGGGGTAGCTCCCCCATTCCTTCCGGAAAACGGATCCGGTTTTCGAAAAGAATGATGGTTGAAAAGAATGAGGAACCAACCCCTAGATTTTTGTCTTGTTTGTTTTCACAGCGGGGGGGTTCTTCGAAGGCTACAACAAATGGTGGCTTGGACTTGGATTTAAACCCCTGGTTCGTGTAAGGGTTTCCTTCAAAAGCAACGGCAAAAACAGGAGTGCCCCGAAAAATTGGTGCGTTCAATTAGTGGATTTGGACTTGGATGTAAACCCCCTTGCAGAGGGAAAATGGGGAACCACTCCCTAGCCACCAAACCAAAGGTGAACCAAAATGGAGTGCTCCTTGTTTCCCATAGTCACTCCCTAGAACCCAAGATACACCACCCGAAACACAATGGAAAGACTCCGTTCCGAAACCTCAGCCTTTACCCCCAACCCAAGAAACAATATGGTTGTGTCTTTTTGTAGGGGACCCCCTAAAGTGGTGGTTTCCTATCAGCAAAAAGGGTACCAATTCCAAATAGGACACCTCCATGTTTGATTCCGGATTTAGAGAGAGAGAGAGAGCCTAAAGTCTAAATCCATTTTTTAGCGGGATTCCCAACGGGGCCAAGAGGGACTTGATTCCCTGTGATGGCCGGGTTTTTGCCTAATTCCCTCCCCCCCCAAACCCTTCCCAGTTTCCCGCCCAGGGACTGATTGAGTGACGGCTCTGAGGAACCGTTGCTTTTGCCCAAGTGGGATTTTCCCGTCATACCGCTCCCCAAACACCAACCCCGAAACACCCCGATCCCAGTTTTGTGAAGCCAGGCTTTTGCAATTACTAAGCAAGGATATTTTGGTCGTTGGGCCTCTGCAAGTTTTTCCTTTTGACCTTGATCTCCGCATGATGGAGTTCTACTCTAGGCACAGTCTAGAGATTCATTGGGACCCAAAAGTCGACTAGACCACCCCGACGTTCCTTTCCAAATGTGCTTCCATTTTCGTGAGGAGTGAGTGCATCTCGGGTCCGAAGAGCCCCTTGACCTGCTGTTTGACTTAGAGAGGACATACTGTGGATGGACAAAATCTTGCCTATGAAACCCTGAAAAACGGATTCCCCTGTAAATGCCAACAAACAATGGTTTTCATGGTTTCAGAGTAGTGCAAAATGGTTTTCGTCCATCCACAGTATTGGGAAAATTGCCTGCCTGGCTGGCACCCCTGCGAGGGGCAAAGGACTCGGTTGCCTTTTTGTAGAACAAGGGGCGTGGCAGCGCGGCTGACAGTTTTTGCCGGAGTTTTACAGGAGCTACACATGGGTCATATGGGTGTGCAAATTTGAGCGAACTCGTTTTGCGTTGCCTTGAACAGGGAAAGCAAAGGGGAACCACGGGTGGGGGGGTGTTCCTACTTTTTGACAAATCGCTCATATTAGGTCAGTTGGTTCGCAAGGGCGCCTCTCAACGACAGTTTTCACTACCCACAAGGCAGACGGAGTGGTTTGGGGATATTGGCCAAACCATCTTAAGATGTTTAAACCACTACGCCCACAGCACAAAATTGGCCACCAGGCGTCTTTAGAGATAGCATCTTTTGACGTGACAGGGATCCGAAAATTTCGATCAGCTTGGGCTTTTTTTTTCCCCTTTGTATGCCGTAGGCATTGGCGCTCTCTCCGAGATCTCGGAGTGTGCTCGGGAGCCTATTGAAAAATTGCACATGTGTGTGTGTGTGTGTGTGTGTGTGTGTGTGTGTGTGTGTGTGTGTGTGTGTGTGTGTGTGTGTGTGTGTGTGTGTGTGTGTGTGTGTGTGTGTGTGTGTGTGTGTGTGTGTGTGTGTGTGTGTGTGTGTGTGTGTGTGTGTGTGTGTGTGTGTGTGTGTGTGTGTGTGTGTGTGTGTGTGTGTGTGTGTGAGGCTCGGAGCCCTGTTTAGGGTGGTTTTCAGCTTGGTGTCTGGTTTGAAACCAAGGGGAGCCCAATTTGGGGGGTCAAAAACGCCTTGGCCCAGACTTCCAGAGAGGCTTCGATGTCAGTGCAGTTAGGGAAGTCTTGAACGTATCCACTTCCTTTTTGGGTGGGAACCCCGAGGTCACTTGGAGATTCGGTGCTCCATCTCAGGGGAGGGTTTTGGAGTCTCCAAAACTGTGTCAATTTCGTCTATGAACTGGACATGAATGCCCCATTAGATGATGTCCAGCAAAGGGCGCCCCCATCAAAATTCACGTCCCAGTTTCATATTGTAGGTGTGTTGGGCCAACAGGCCAAGTTGAGGCCACGTTATTTTTGTAGGGCCTCAGTTGCTATGGCGTTGGCCCTTCATGGCGCTGGGTACATATTCAGCACCCAGTGCACCGATGGAGCCCATCTCCTTTCCTGGTGTCAGCCTTCCGGAGTCATCCGAAGTTTCGGAACACCCGCTGGCGAGTTTCCCAAGTTCAATAAAAACCGAAGAGCAACTGTCTAGGGGTAGCTTCCCAATTCTTTCCAGGGATCCTCCTTTCTGGAAAACCGAGGGAAAACAGGCGATTTTCTGGAAAGAACGATGCTTGAAAAGAAGGGGGAATCAACCCCTAGAAACTTGTGTAAGGATTATGCCAGTGCTATGTCTACATATGCTGCATAGAATGATGAGTTTGGTTTGGGTTTTGCCGCAACATAGCAATGACAGTAATGTACCAGCAGCATCCGGTACATCCCGTAGATGAGTAGATGGATGAGAGTTGCTTTTAAAGCTTTCACCTTAGCCTCTGCCGTTGAGACACCAAATCAACTACGGTTATGAATGCCTGTTCTATTGCACAACTCATAGGGCCCATTTGCTTTTGCCTGGACGCAAACAACATATTTGCGGTTGTGTGTTCTAATACACAGTATCAAAATGACACACCCCGTGGCAATGCAAATGCACGCAGCAAATGAACGTTGTGTTTGAGACCCAAATAGCAAGGCGACATCTATCAACTATATTGTGTTTGTGTGTGGCGGGGGCATATAGCATAAAAATATATAGTAGATAATATACATAAATATACAATATAATACAATATAGTATGATAATATATATATATATATGTAAATAAATAATTATATGTATGTATATATGTATATATATATATATATAATATATATATATATAATATATATACACACATAATTGCACTTATTTTCCCAAGTTGCGCGCGTTCCGGCCCATATGGCGGTTGGCTTGGCCTCCACACAGTCCACAACTTGACTTGGGCAAGACCCAAGCCCACCTAGGTCCCCCAGTGCCCTTTTGCCCTTTTGGGGGAGGGTGCCCCTGCTAAAATAGACTACAGAAAAAAAATAGGGTACCCTTCTTCCAACTTCTCTACTGGAGGATCTAGCCACACGGAAATGTTGGAGTTCGCCCATCCACAGCTCACTTGTCCAAAGCCAACGTTCGACCTTATGTTTTGTTTCCTATTTTGGTCCATTTTTAGTCATGGGCTAAAGAGGTGAGCCTTTTATTTCCGGGTCCTTTTGGCAACTGAGCAGTAGGTTGTACTTGGCTGGGGCATCAGGCCCGGCACGAATGCGGCGGTCCGGCGCCGAAAGACTGCATCTTCGGCGAGTGGGAGGACGGGATGAAATGACGACCCCAGATTTCCAGTTCG
Source organism: Effrenium voratum (assembly GCA_963377175.1). Classification (NCBI taxonomy): domain Eukaryota; class Dinophyceae; order Suessiales; family Symbiodiniaceae; genus Effrenium; species Effrenium voratum. Next base: position 266,439 of record CAUJNA010001879.1, on the reverse strand, counting down.
GGGACCTCGGTCACTTTAATTTTAAATTTGGATTCCCAGCTGCTTTTGAAGCCAAATGGCTGTGGGTCAAAACCCTGTACTTGTGGTACCCTCAAAATAGGTGGTACATGGGTGTTCATCCACCCCAAAATGGAGGCATAGGTTATGACCCATGGCCAAATAGGAAAGGTTCCCCTAACATCAAAGCCACCAAAAAAAACAACCAGTTTGGGGTAAGGTGGCCAGTGGATGCCTTCGTATATGACCGGTGGAAGACCAGTTTCCTCTGAAAGAGACCTTTGGTAGTTCCATATGAGTGGACACAAGGGCAACTAAGCTCCAAATCAGCTGAAAGGAAGATCGGAGGTTACCTGCTGTTGGCGCTGGTTGATTCACATGACCGAAACTCTGGTTGATCCTCTCGGGATTTGAGGCGATCCGGGGCTGTAAATCTGGGTAGACCAATCTGTAGGAGTTTCCCTTCCATTTGCCTAAGAATATTGTTTATTTTCTCCTGTTGGTTTTAAAGGGAATCTATCACTACTGGAAATATCTAGTTTTTTCCAGGTGTCTTAATCAAATGGAAGTTCCCATTTTGCCTGGTCGTCCAAGGACGGCCCAGGTCCAGGCAATCTGCCAACCTTGCATTTGTTCTGGGGTGAGCAATGGATTGAGTTTCCAGGACGAACAATCTGTAGTCCGCTGGGATATATGGGTGTATCTTTATCAAACCACCCCGTGGGTGGTTTGAAGGGAAAACAAACTATTGGTTCCGATTCCTATTTAGAACCACCCCTATATAGCCTCGGCAAGCACTCAATACTCCTTCCAAAAGTGACAACGTTTGCAGAGAACACAGCTATTGCCGTAAGTTTCAAGGGGTTGAAGCGGTTCATCAATGTCAACTTCGGACTTTAACAAAGAGGCGGAGGAGGACGCAGACGCCTTGGCCGCAGCAGCGGCCAAGGGCCCAAGGGGGCAGAGAAGACGGCCAGCGGCCAAGGGCCAGCACATGCTAATCAGAGGACCCCTAAAATAGACCAGTTTTATCTGCTAAAAATGCGAAACTATCCCTGGGCCCCTGATGTGCACGGGCCTCCGGATCCCTGCTAAAAAAGAAACTATCCCTGGGTTCCTGATTTGCACGGGCCCCGGATTAATTCGAAGTTGGCATTAGGGGACAACCCCAACCGTAGATGCAGCTGTCCAATGTGTTTTAGTCTCACCCACTGGGTAGCAATTGTCTGTTTTGATAAAATGGTTTGAGTATGACTTACATGATCATGACAACACTAGCCATCACATATTGAAGGTCCATCGGATATATACTTTTTTAGGTGGCCATCATTCATCTGTTGAATGCTAGCGGGGGTGACTATGACTGAAAGCTTGTCCGAGCCCTTGTAAGAGACCCTCTTCTGAAGATTCTTTGACACTTTCCATCGACACTCTCCACTCACTTGCTCAAAGCCGACCTTTTGACCTTTTGGTTTTCCCATTTTGGTCCACTTTTAGTACAGGTCTCAAAAGGTTAAACTTTTATTTCCAGGTCCTTTGGGAAAGTGAGTCCAAGATAGGGCCTGTGTTTGGTTTTGATTGTGAACCTTCGTCTCTGAGTTCTTGGACTTTCTTCTTTTGGGCAGGACTGTTCTAGTGGCAAGCCAGGAGCTTGACGACTTTGTGGCCTGTGCACGCAGGAAGTGAGCAAGGGGCAAAACAACAAAACCACCTCCGCACAGATCGGAAACCAAAAGCAATACCGCATATGGGTGTTTTGTTTTTCTCCAAGCTCGGTTCCCTCTTTGGGCTTGGTTCAACGGGAAGCCAACTTCAATCCCGATCTTGCGATCTATTTTGACACCGATATGTTGGTTTAATTTGCTAGTTCCCTATTTTGACGCAGGTTGTCTTAAAGCTTTGTGGACCTCCAAAACGCTTTTAACACCAACCAACAGAGGCGTCCGGAGAAAAGAAAGCACAACCTCGGCGTCAGTTTTTCTTTCCATGTGCGCAAGAGTGTTAGTTTATTCTCCCCTGGTCCATGAATCACCATATACTGGCGCACTCGCAAGCGCAAGAACATCCATTGGTAGGCAACCCTTGGTTGGTGGTTAAGATTGCAGGTTTAGTAGCTTGAACCCCGGGCTCTTGTAGAGGCTTCATAGGAAACTGCCCTTAGCCCCCAAACCGAAAGGGCCCACAGAAACTGCGGTGGGGTACGTCGGGCAGGGAAGCTCCGAGCCGTTTTCCTTGTGGAAACCTCCCAAAATGGCGATCCCAGGTCCCCCAATAGTGCCCTTCTACCCTTTTTGGGGGAAAGGGTTCCCCTGCCACAATATACTACAGAAAAAAGGGTACCCTTATTCTAACTTCTCTACTGGAGGACCAAGCGATCGTTTCAACGGCGCCACCCGCAAATCAGAGGGAAGCTGAACAGTCGGCTTCCGCTAACCGGCGAGGAGTGGGGCGCCTGTGGAAAGTGCAGTGGCCAACGTCACAGGCGTGCTACGGCTCCGCGTTGGTTGGAGCCGAAAAGATGAGGAGGGCCCCTTCTTAACCACCAAACCTTTCAATCGAAACCACTCTTTCGGAGGAAAGCTGATCAACCAGCAACAAAAAAGGCGTGCTGATTCGACCTTGTTTCCCATCAAAATCGGCTGACCCCCGGGCACCAAAGGCTCAAACAAAGCCAAACCTGGGGATAAGGTGACCAGTGGATCTGACAGCCCCATTTTCCAAGTGACCCAAACGAGTCGCAGACCTTCAGGTGCAATTTTTGGGGTGGCCTGGGGTTCACAAGTCGCAGGAGTCTTTTCAGAAAGGTTTTGTTTCGTATATTGAGTTTGGCTAACTACAGGATGTTTACCTCGTTGTGATGTTTTGGCAGGGGAACTTGAACAGACTTGGTGGGTGGACTTACTTTCCGGAAAGACAAGTTTAGCTTTTGTTTGGCAGTTCAACCCTGTTTGATCTTTTGGTACTTCAAGGCCCAGGGACATAACTAGTGCCCTTTTTCTGTCCAATGCTTCAGGTTATTTTCACCCACCTAGGAAGTCTCTCACTTATGTAGCTTGACAGGAACAAACGCTTCGCGTCAACGCTTTGTTCACCTGCTGCGGGGCACATTGAACGTTGACGCGGTCCTCCGAAAGTAGTTCAATATCTGATCGGGCATTGGCTCAAGCCCAAGACTTGTCGGGGCCATCAAGCTTTACACTTTGCGTCGGTAGACTGCTTCATCCATAGCGGGTCTTTTTAGGCCAGTTTGGTTCAAAATACATGCCATGTCCCAGGTGCCATCCATTTGTGTTTTGGAAGGAGAAGGCTTCGTCTTGGCATGTTGTTCAGTTTTGTTTTGCTTGGGGTTTGTTCAGGTTCAGTGGGAGGGTCAAGCAAGAAGTTGTTTGTTTCCTGACATACCATGTTGGTTGGCGTGAAAAGCAAAGGGACTCCGAACATCGGCAACCCGGGCGGCACCTTTTTAGACTTGGTTGTGCGAAGGTTTCTTCATCTCAAGGCGTCCGAAATCTGAACTTCACTCGCTGGCTCATGGCTCAGGAGGCTTTTTTGGGGCACACGCTGGGGATTGCGCCTTGAACAAAAGCAGACAGCCGGGGGTTCTCCAGATGAAGTCGGGGGCGATTTGGGACAAACAAGTGCGCATGCGAGGCCTTCCCAACTTTTCAGACAGGTGTTTTGGCAAGACAGCCAAGTTTCTCAAGATGGTGGAAAGAAGGAGAGGAAAGGAAGACGGAAACAAGATGAAGAACGATGACAAGTAAGCAAGAGCCAAAATGAAAGGAAATACAGAGCCGTAGTTCTTATTCTTATTTGTTGAATCTTCTGCCCACCAGCTTGGCCGGGTCTACAAGTGAATGAATCCAGTTTGCGCGTTTTCGCCCAATGCACTCGATCGGAAATCAGGGGGATCCAAAAGTCGTGCTTGGCCGGGGCAAGTGGGGCGGTGCCGCACCACCCCTTGCCAGAAAAAAAGAAGAAAAAAAAACATCCCATGCCAGAGAAAGTCATCCTAGTCAGGGGGATACCAAAATCCCAAGGACTCAAGAAAAGGGAGACCAAGAGAACCAAAACCACACGGAAAGTCACCGGGGCGCCAGCCGCCAGCCGCCAGCCGCAAGCCGCCGGAGGTTCCGCAGCATTGTGCAGTACCCCACCGCAGGGGGCCGGGGCCCCGGGGCCAGACCGAAGCCATTTTTTGTCCAGGATTGGTTTTTTCGGGAGGAGGATCACTGGCAGGGAGTATGTTTCACAACCATGTCCAAAAACGCAAGTGGTTCCAAACAGATAGGGATCCAGCTGTCTGCCAAGCCAAGGCCATGTGTTTGGTGCGGGAGTGGTTCTTCAGTGCCGTTCTAGCAATCTGGGACACAGGCTGGGCCTAAAAATGACTTTGCTGCTTGTTTGGTGCGAACATGACTTCCTGAAAGTGTCTCCAGTTGTTCAGCGGATGCCACCCTTCGCTTTCGTAGGTGGGTTTCCCAGCAAAAATTGCGAATCAAGCCCAAAAAGGGTTCCGATGATTTTTCGTCCAGGGCCACCGCTGGAGTTTAGGTCAAAGGACAGGTGTGTGGCTATTGAAGACGTGACCGATGTTTGGATATGGACCGGCACGGGGTGGGCATAGGTGTCCTTTTCGGTTTTTTATGGTTGTTTTGGTGGAAATAGATGGCCCTGGTTAGCCTGGTTGCTTCATAGTCTACCAGGGCCATCTAGTTTCCCAACACGACACATGGGTGTAGGGGCTATCCACCGTGCTGTTCAATAGATACGCTGGTTGCGTGGCTTTCCAGCTTCCTGGATCCTGCGAGGCCTTTGCTGAAATCTTTTGGAGGAAGAGGACCTTTCTAGCACCTCCAACTATTGACTGGGTTGGATCTTTAGACTTTAACTTTTTGGTCGAAATCAAGGGGTTTTCCACTAAACCCCCAAACAGTGATTAACTTTTTGCAGGGGGGTCGTTGCAGCAACCAAGTATTTTACATGTTCGGGTATTGAACATATTTTTCCCCGTGGGAGTTCAAGGGAAGTTGCGGAGTGCCCAGGTCCTGACGAGTCACACTCGCAGTGCATCCCAAAGCATGGCAGGAAAACAGCCTCTTGCGTTTTTAAGGTGTCAAGCACACATGCTAAAACTTACGAACATGAGGCAAGTGGGCCGCATGGGCGTCGGCTGGCCGCCTAGAAGTAGAAGCGGCAGCTGAATCCTGCAACAAGCAGCTTTCGTGGTTTGGGATTTCAAGCCCAGGTTCTCTTTATGGGAAGGTAACCCTACCTCCAACCCAATATTGGACTGTGTGTGTGTGCGTTTAGTTCAGGTTGTTTTACAAGGAGCCCCAAAAGGAACAGCGGCATTCGCGGGGCGCGGTAGCCCTGGCACAAGCCAACGAATCCACGGGCTGAGGCAAGGAGTGCGAGCTCACAAACACGGAGCAGGCAGTCGGAAGTCGAGTCCCGGGAAATTCGAATCGAAAGCGGTCGCCTGCCAGAAAGCCTTGGGTCTGCGTCCCCTCAAACTGGGGGTGGGGTGGATTTGCGGTTAGGTGTGGAGGTTGGGTGGTTTTTCGAATTTGATCATCTTCTACAAAATCCAGGGTTTGCAAATTCCCACCAATGCAAACCATCAAGCAAGGGTTACCTGAGGTCTAATTCGTGCAGACAACAAGACCCTCGCATCGCTCAGCAAGAGGAAGTGTCTCACGGAACATGTTGGTGCCTAAAATTGCCACAACAACTCTGCTCTAGCCGCTAGCCTAGTGGATCCATTTGCCTGAATAGGGAACGAAGGCAACCCCCCCTTCAATACCTGAAACGGATAGTGGTTTATGTACCCACAATCCCGGGGTCAAACGCCTAGGAGTCACTGGGAATGCGTAGATGCCGAACAGACAAGGATGTGGCTGGTCAGCGAGCAAAAAATCCTTCTCGCAGTTCCCACCCTTTGACCGTCGCATGGCTATGATTTTGATAGTTGTGGGGTCTCCGCCAAACATGTTTTATATTTCAGGGTAGCCGAAAAATGGAAAAGAGTCAGAACATCGTATTGGCAACTCCTCACAAGAGTGGTGCAAAATGGAATTACCAAAGCCAACTTCGGTACGCCAAAGTCAAGGCCTGGGCAATTGCTTCAATTTTTTCTATATGGATTTGAGTGAATAGAGCGATGGGACAAGAGCGGGGCAACTCAGGTTGGCTTCAGATACCTCGTGGATGGACGAAGTCTGCGCCAGGCACTTCGTGGAATGGATGAACCCCCTGGAAATAGCTGGAATACTCCACCTACAAGTACCAACTGCTGCAGGATTTCGTCCATCCACAGCAGGAGGCTAAACAATTACCCTCCCTCCCGCGTTGCCATGGCACCTGACAGGGGGACCCTCCAAGAGGAGATTGATCTTCCAAGTACCTCCCCACAGGTGCCATGTTGGTGGGAGGAAGGGTACACGGTTTCTCTCTTAGAATAAACATTACACGCTTGCTCTCTCATATAGATAATGACTAGGGTTGTAACAGATGCCATGACCCCATTCCATACATGTAGTGCCCTTTTACCCTTTTTTGGGGGAGGGTTCACCTACTAAAACAAAGGGTACCTCTATTTTATCCTCTCTACTGGAGGACCTAGTGCACAACAAGTCATGAGCGAACAAGTAGTCATGAGCATGGGCCACCTTGGTATCACGGATATTGCGGTTTCCCACCAGCATGACCCAATCAGGGTCAGGTTAAAACCGGGCGCTCTATTCCCACAAGGGGGGGTCGCCCTTGTTGCCGTTTGGCTTCCCCTTAAAGCAACCCCCCAAAACTTGCGGAAGGGAGAAAGAATCACACTTCCTGTTTGTACATGCCACATGCCCCCTTTGGCGGTACTTCTGCCCAATTTTATACGCGAGCTCACCGATAGGGCCAACCAAATGAGCCAACGCCACGAGGAAGGTCCAAGTTCAGGTCTTAGGCAGGTTGTGCCAAATTCCAGAGTTCTTGGATCATGCTGGTTTTCGTACCGTTCATACCACGTTGCTTAGGAGGACCCGTTTTGAACTCAAAAGCAAGACCGAAGCAGGAGTTCGCCAGCCATTTCCATTTGTGGACATGAGCTTCAGGAGGGAGCCGATCCAAAAGTTGGTTGGTGGACGTGAATCCCCCCATACGTTCCCAGGGAAAGCAAGGACCAAGGCCACGAGCTCTCCGGCTCCGCTCGCCGCTTGGAGGCCGGCAAGTGCCCCCGCAGCTGCCATGCCAAGCCACTCGCAAGCGCTTAGAAGCGGGCTGGCGGATCAAAATTACACCAGGGGACCGCAGGTTTTAGTCCATGTTTCCATTTACCAGGGTTCCATGTTGGGTACCTTTTTTTGACCCACGGCCATATTGTAGAGTTGAAGCTATAGGGTCTTGGAGCCGGCCTGTTGTTGGAGCTTGGGTCTCCGAGCCAGCTGCTTTTTTGTTGTTTGTTTGACGGCCTTTCTTTTCTTGTTCCGCATTGTGTAGACTAAAAACATATGAGGGAGTCAGAAATCGGAGTTTCTGTGAATCCCGTGGGTGAAGTTCGGAGCTTGGTGCGGCATGTAATTTGCTTCGCCCAAGGGAAAAGGCATAGACATGGACATCTTTCCTGGCTCCTTGAGTTCTTGAACTTTGAACTTTTTGGGAAGACCATTTCGTAGTAAATGAAAGTTTGGACTTTTTGGCCAATCCACTCAGGAAGTGAGTTTCGCGGAAGAGGAAGGAAGGAAGGAAGGAAGGAAGGAAGGAGGGAGGGAAGGAAGGAAGGAAGGAAGGGAGGGAGGGAGGAAGGAAGGAAGGAAGGAAGGAAGGAATGGAGGGAGGGAGGGAGGGAAGGAAGGAATTGGCTGCTGACTATGAACAATATCTATATCTTTATTGTGCCCAATGGGCCGGCAACCTGAAAGGCTCTGGCGATAGCGACGTGTTTTTTTGAATCCACGAGACTTGAGCAACTGGGGGTAACCCACGGCGGGGGGAACGTTCAACGTTTCCGACTTTACATTTCTGGGGGGCTGTTGTGCGGGCCAAGGAGTTGCGATGTTCGCTTCCTTAGCCAAGTGGATTTGAGCGAGCCGAAAGAGGAAATGGGCACCCAGTCAAGTGCAAAGATAAATGTCCGAAGTTCACAAAGATGACGTAGGGTTGCTTTTTGGGTATTAAAAAACAAAAAACTACTTCTAAAATCTCAAGCTGGTCATGTGCCGACTAGAGTGTAGGGTGGTTTTAAACATCACCCCGTCTTGGCCAGTTTCAGGTGAGTTGCCGCTTGGGTGTCTTCAGGCACCCTCAAAATGGTTGAACCAATAAACCGACCCATTTTAAGGGGCCCAGCATCCAAAAACGACGTTCCTTTGGGTGTCCCTTCAAGCCAACCCATTGTAAGGGTACCAGCTGTTTTTACCAACTCAAAAAAGACGAGCCACATGGTGGGTTTCCCTCTGGTTTGCCCAGACCAAGGCAGTTTTGCGGCTGGGCGTCCTGGGAGATGTGGGGCGAGTGCTCCGCCTCCTGCGGCACAGGCTCTACGCGCGTGTGGTTTCGAGTCGTTGGTTGAAGGTCGCAGTGGGAGGGGCATGGAGAGGCGTTGGAGCCACTTGGGTACAACCAGGGGACCGCAGGTTTTAGTCCATGTTTCCATTTACCAGGGTTCCATTTTGGGTACCTATTTTTTACCCACAGCCACTTGGCTGTGGTTGTCAAAACCGTGCTGGGATCCCATTTTGGTTGGTAGGTGAATTCACCACCCATTTTTGGCTTTCTTTTAGTGGTTGGATTGGCATGTTCACTGGGGGGTAACCGGGCTTTTGACCCATGGCCATTTCTGTGATCCTGTGGATGGTTGCAAAATGCATTTCTTCGCGAACTGAAACCATGGTTGAAACCATAACGTTTGTTGGAATCTGCAGGGGAATCGAAGCAGGAACCAGGGTTCTGAACGGTGCGAAATGGATTGCGCCACTATCCACAGAACCAAATCTTCCCTTGGGACTTCGCAATTCTGGGAAATGTGGGCTTCCGGCAGTCACTGTGGCTGCTTCGTGTAAACGAAGTTGATCGCACCCTAAACTGAGCCTCGGTCAATCCTCACCACACCTAACCCCTTCTCCAATCGTTCTCTAATGGTGCCAAACCGCACTCTAGATTTTTGGCCTTCCCAAACCCACCCCCAACCCCGGTTTTCAATGGATGTCAAATGGAGCAGAGTGGCTTTTAGGTTTCCCTTCAAGGCAAACTCACAAAGCTGCCCTCAAAAACAGCCACACCCGTGAGTAGAGCGGGACCCAAGTATGGCCTTTGTGGGGCCTCCCGCATCATTTTTATTTTGACGCGAGGGCTTTGAATGGATCTCAAATCAAGCCACTCTCCAAAGGGAATGGATCCAAGGCGAAACTCTATGGAGCAAGCTGGTTTCCATTTAATTTGAGGGCAGACCAAATATGAAACAGAATCTGACCAACGAATTTTCGGTGTTTTCCAGTGGGCCAAGCTGAGGCAAAGACAAGAATGGTTCGCCCTTTTGCGCTCTCAAACAACTTGGTGGTTTGACAGGCGGGGAATGAGGGAATGCCCTCAAAGATCCATTGGTTTAGTACCAAAACCCATGCTTTTGTTGATTACTGACTGAGAACCAGGTGCAGGGACCTTTGATGCAGAGAAATCCTCAAAAATTGGTGGAGCCCTGCCCAACACCCCCAAAAATCACAACCCCCCCAACCCTGCCAGGAAGTCCATGTTTTTTCTTTTTCCTAGTTTGTAACTAGGGGGATGTTGCCAGCCCTGCGGAAACCTAGCCCTAGGCAAAAACTGCCCTAGCAAAAAAGAAAGAAGAGAAAGAAAAACAAAACGCGACCGCCATTTTGGTGCAGGGTTTGGATCACTTCGTGGAGCCATCCGGCTGCGAGGCTACCGCCAGCGGCGCAGGCAGCTGATGCTGTCGGAGAACCAGCACTCCGTGCTGTGGGCAGGCCCAGGCACTGGGCCCTTTCGATGGTGGTGCTGTGGGACCCGGAAAATGGGTGGCTTGTCTTTTGCTTTGTCTTGGGGAACCCCCCTTTGGAAACCAAGCAAAAGGAAAACCAGAGTTAAAGATCGCAGTTTTAGGGGGGTGCCGAAGTTTGCAAACGCCTGGGGACCACCTGTCGGGTACCCATTTGGGCTGGGTTTTAGAGCAACCCTGTTGCAAATGGAGCGGTCGCACGGAAGCCACAAGCAAACCAACAAGCAAGCAAAGCAAAGCAAAGCAAAGCACATCAAGCATGGAAACAAGCAAGCACGCAAGCAAACAATCAAGCAAGACACACATAAATCAACGGCGAAACAGGCAAGCAGCAACTTGCAAAAAATGCAAGCACACCCCCGCATACGAGCCAGGGTGTGTGTCTCGATCGGCTTAGGCTTGGCACGGATATGATCCAGGAGTACGACAGCCTGATGCAGCGTGCAGAGGATCTTTGGGCGCGGGGGACAACCAAGAGGAAACCCACCCTTTGACCGGGTCCCCCATTTTTCGAATGTACTCAAATCAATTGGACCATGTACGTCAAAGCTGGCCTTCCGACATGTTTGGCAACAAATGTTGGTTCGTCGTTAAAACTCTTTTCGCCTCAAGATCATGGACCCCTTTAACGAGACCCGATCGCTCTCTCTCGCTCTCAAAGGCACCGCTGGGACTCGCAAATCTTGAATCAAACTGCATAATTTATTGCGAGCCCACGCATCCGGGGGTAAAACGAGCTGGTAACCATCCTTTTGGGGATCCAATTATTTCTGGATGCATGCGCAAATCCAGTTTGCTCCGTTCAGAACCCCTGGAAGGATTCGATTCCCGTGCAAATACCAACAAGCCATGGTTCAACCATGGTTTCAGAGTGGACCAGGTTTTGGACATATTCTTGAATTTGGAGATCATGTCAGCCCCGGGTTTTACCCCAACATCAAGCCAATCGAAGGCCACGTTTTCCAATGTCGGGTGTGACGTTTTTTGGTGGCATTCCTTTTCGGGTGGTTTGAAAGAGAAGCCAAAAGGAAACGGGGCGTCCCCTAAAAACCACACACCCAAACATGTTTTCCTGAAAATCCTGAAAGCAGTAGATCGAGCTGAATACCCGTAGAATGTTTGGGCGATGCTTTTGGATGCATAGCCACAAGCAGAACCGCAAACATGGGTGCCGGCGCTACGTCTTCATTGATTTGGGTAGACCATGGTAGACCCTTTTCAGACTAGGGTCTGAGTACGCCTCGAACTTGTCATTTAGGTGACCTTGAGACCAGTGCAAAATGCAAGGCTTCTACGCGAGCCAGCATGTGGTTGTCGAACGTTTGTGAAGCCATCCACTTGAGACAGGCTGAGATGGAGGTCATAGCACACCACGCTCTTTGAGTTGAGCCATCCCCCCAAACCACTCCCCCTTGCGTTATATATATATATATATACAAATACATAGGGTGGGACTGGCCCCATTAGTGTCCATTCTCTAAGTCACCCATTTTGGATAGATGAGATGGAAACTCTCCACAGACACCCACACACACGCACAGACACACCAGTTGCTGACTTTGCCCCCCCCGGCCCCGAAAACAAAAAAGACAGTCAAGAAAACGGGAGACAATCTGACATATTTGTGCCGCTGCCTTTTCAGCCGTAACATAACTCCCATGGCTGTCGTGGCTGCCAACAAGCTGGTTGGAAGATGACAAATCTGTCAAGATAAACGTATCCTGCCTCAACTTACCACTATTGGGAACCAGGCATGCTTACCTCTAGGTGTTTCATGATGGTTTCCTTGCTTACCCACCATAGTGGTAACTGGCATCAATGAGAAAAGGCTTCTTCATCATTCAAATTAGTCAAAGCCCAGGAAATCTAAGCTTCGTTTGGCCGACTGTTTTTGAACCCCCTGTAAAGGTGGCAAATGTGACAAAGGTTCCACTGCCTCTGCTTCTGGCAACCCGACATTTACGAAGTCAGGTTGTTTGAGGATGCCGTGCCAAGTTTCTCGAAGCAACAACTGCGTGCGGTCGAGACCGCGTGTTAGTCACACACTCGATATTTCAGCTCTGTGACAACCCCCCTGGCATCCGAACGTACAAAACTAAGAATGCGGGGCTGCCTTCACCATCTCTTCTCGGCGATGGGCATTATCTAGACTTCATTTGGGATTGTCATGGTGAAAATGGAAAGCGGACACGACCAGCAGAGCAGAAAGCGCTCGCAGAGCTATACTCCAACATGTGGTTGTTGGTCAAGACTAGGGATCGGGTGTTCAAAGTCCATAAAAGGCAACAATACAAGACTTAGAGAAGGCACGGCAAATGTCACTTCCGGATCCCAGCAGAAGAGACTCACCTTGATGGCGGGCTTTGTGATGGCACGTTTGTGTCTCCTTGCTGCTTCGGGCGCGGCTGCGGCTGAGTGCTTTGCCTGAAGCTTCAGAAACGAGAAGAAGTTATGAAGCCATACTGTGGATGGACAACATTATGCACCATGTAGAAACCATGTGAAATCATTGTTCGTTGGTTCTTAAAGGGGAATCGAATCATTCCAGAGCTTCTTAGGTGGTGCCAAATGGATTTCGCAACCATCCACTGTACAGGGCCGCCAGGAGAGCCCCCCTTGAAGTATGGCCTAAATGTGGGGCTTGCTAAGGCTTGCTGAGGCATAGCAAACCTCACTATGCCAAGGCCTTTTGGCCAGGCCCCATTTTTTGTTTTTGTTTTGGGGGGGGGGGACTTTGTGTGGTCTCATGAAATTGCTGGATATCTTTGCAGCCCCAAAAACCCAAAAACCGTTGGGGGAGCTTTGGGGGTTTGCGTATTGCCGTTTGCATTCATGTGCATGGTTCTGGGAAATCGGGTTTTACGGTCATTTTCTGTGATATCAAGCGGTCCCCTTTTAAGTGATCAAGTAGTCATGGGGATGGTCCACATAGACAAACTTATGTTCCCTGGCTTTGTTTTGTGGCCTCACTCAAGATGAGCGGATGCCGCTTTGGTTTTCTCGCCAGGGGCGGCCTACCGTACAGGAGGTCCCCTGATCTGATGGGTGTGCGTTGAGGGTGTTTGCCTTTGCAGAATTGGCTTAAAGGGACACCAAAAAGAAAGCGTTGCCATTTCGTGAGTCGCCCTTGACACAGCCTCTCATGAAAAACGGTCCCCTTTTTTATTTGGCAAACTGTCCATGGCTTTGCATCGGAGGGGAAAGACCCTGAAAATGGATGGTGGACGTATATTTGGCTAAATCAAATGTGGAAAACATCCCCGTGTAAATTCTGAACACCAAAGGGTCCCCAAGGAAAACACTACCCACTTCACGAAAAGACAGCGCCGGAGAAGCAGCCAGTTGAACATGATCTTCTCGGCAGAAACAATTGGTCAGCCCTCAAAGTTGCAGTTGACCCTGCAAAAGGCATGCCAAACCTTTAGATAGTCCTTTTCAGACGACCTTAGCACCCTATCGGATAGCATCATGGCCGCTAGTTGATTCATTTGCAACGTGAATGAATGAATCAACCCGTGGTTGATTGACAGCGGCTGGGCCCCATTTCAGAGGGGATCTGAATGACTTTGGGGAAAACACCCCTATGACCATGTCAGGGTGATTTATCACCAGCTTCCCCCTTCATCAAAGGATAAGCCTTGCAAAGGCTCCGTCAGGCTCCGGAAGAAGGCTGCGAGGGCTGCCATTTGCCCACCCTTAACCTCACCCAATTGCCATGATCGAACAGAGCGGATAGCCGCTGCCTCCCTTGATAAGGAACAAATCCTAGCCTCCACTTGCCCAGGTCTTGACTTTGGCGTCTCCAAAAGATCGTTGTTGTAGTGTAAGGTATAGACTATGGATCAGAATCCGATCGTACTTTGTGCGTACCCCTTGACAGGTGTCTTTCTGGTTCTCTAGGATCAAGTCGAGCTTATACAGATGGTATCAACATCCATCCTTCCAAAGCCCATAGATGAACATGCCATTGATACTGTGGATGGACGAAATCCTGCACCGCTTTGCAACCATGGTTGAAACCAATGTTTCTTGGGTATTTACACATCCCAGGTTTCATGTGCCCAAAACCTGACATGTCAGACAATTGGATCCCCAACCAAAACATATCTTCAGCTCGTTTTCTAGGTCCCCCACCTTTTTTCCGGGGAGGGTTCCCCTACTAAAGTAGCCTACAGAACAAAAGGGGTACCCTTATTCTCTCCTCTCTACTGGAGGACCTGGCCCAACAAAAACAGATCTTGACCAGCAAAACTTGTTTTTTTGCCCCAGAAAGGCTCCGTTTCAGCTGGCCCCGGGGAAACGTTTCCCCAGGCTGCCGGGCTTTCTCATCAGCACCGCCTGCGCCACGGAGCGGCGCAGCAGCGCGCTGGAGCAGCTGGCAACGCTCCAGCGCCACGGCCACGGGGGAGAAACAGTTCTTGGGTGACTGAGCTACTCCAATTCTTTGGCGCATTTTACTTGGATGTTAGGACTTTACCTTGTTGCCAACTCATGGGCTTTCCAGTAAACCACTAAAAGTTAAACTTTTAGCAGGGGAGCAGAAAGCAACCGAGAATTCCAATGCAGAGGCTGCTGTGTTTCTTGGTTTTGCGGGGAACCCGATTTGGTTAGGGGTAGCCTTCCACCTTTTTGTTCCGTTCTTCAACGACCTGCGGTGATATGTTTTTGAATGAACTTTGGTTTGGGGGGGTTTAGCCCTCCCACCTGTTTTACATGGAACCTGACGTTCGCGAAGTGGTCCCTTTAAAAGGAACATGATCCTACCCAGGAACCCCCAAAACGTCAGGATGTCAATTGGTGGAAGGGTAGCTGACCTACTCCAAATGGTAGTGTCCTTGTTTGCTTGGTTTTGTCGGGAGCTCGTTAGTTTTAAAGGGAAGCCGAATATGCTCAACTTCCATTTGCTTAAAATGATTAGTTATTTTCTTCGGTTGGTTTTAATACGAAACTATCACAAATGGAAAAGCACATGGAGGTAAATTATGTTACATTCTTGGGCGAGACTAACATGAAGCGGATTCAGTGATCAAAACTGCACCAATGATCATGCGATCGGGTACTTGGCAAGTGGGATTCGTGACCCTGGTTACCGACTTTAGGACTCACCGTGTTTCCAAGGAGTCTCTCAACATATCTCCTATACAATTTGGGCACAACATATGGCGAATCTGGCCATACTATTGTCTTTGGTGTGCCGGGTGCAAAAGGAGTTTTCTGGCAAATGGAGCCTGGGGCCCCTTGTTTAGCCGCATGGACATCTTCGAAGATCGGTTTGAGCGCTGGAATTCATGTCCAGGCCAGGGCATTGGATGATCAAACGTGACGTCTTTGAAGCTTCAGGCTTCCCTGTGTGATTGGCGGGCGAAAAGACCCCCCCCCCTCGGCCCTCCCCAAGTTCTGGGGCTTCATACTTAGAGCAGCGGCCGAGAGTTCTCCAACAGACAGAAGAGGTGCTTGGACTTGATACTTTCTGGGTTTGGACCTTTTTAGTGCGTTGCCCTGAGTTTGTCGCGTTTGATACTTGCCAGTCGAGTTCGGACATTATATTTTGTGTGGATCTAGGTTTCCAAGAAGCATGATTCTACTTTGACCAATACAGTTCAAGATGCTTGTTTTGTCTGGCATTTGCTCGTTTACTCGGCAGGTTCGAGGTTATTCAATGTGGGACGTAGGTTCTCATTAGCACTTCGTCACTATCAAGATTCCAGAAAGCGACCAAAGTCCAGAAACTCAAGCAGTGAGTGGGTGTGGTTTTTACGGGTACCTGTTTTTGGTTGGTTTGGGACCACGAACCAAAAGGAAGACCACAATTTGGCCGAGAAACCGCGATTTGGATGAAACCTCCTCTTAGGTAAAGGAGGGTGGTTGTATTCAGCAAGCCATTGGTTAGATTGGCCTGAATCCCAGACGTTCAGCAGTTGCCTCTTGGCACCAAACCCTTTTAGGAAAGAATAAGAAACGTACGCCTTCTGGTAAGAGGTGTTGTTTGTCAATCTTACTTGGAAAGTGAAGCCTTCCCCCCAAAAAACAATGTTTAGAGACGGGGTGCGTCTGTTTTTGAGGGTGGCCATTCTGGGGTGTTTCACACGGAAACCAAAAGGAAACTAGTGCCATTTGCCAGGTGCTCCAATTTTAAGACACCCTTTCGGCCCCCACGGAAAAGCCAGGGACCCCCGGTGTTCAGGTTACCCTGAATTGGTAGCTTGGATTAGTGGATTGGGATTTGATTTGAGCCCCTTGTTCTTGCCGAGGGTGGATGGGAAACCGCCCCTTAACCACCAAACCACCGATCCCAACCACCAATTGAAGGGAAGCTTCCCCCCAAGGTCCCAGTACTTTTCTGAGTGGCACACAGGCAAGCCCTTATGACAAGCTCGGAGGAATCCGAACCGTGCAAAAGTCAGGGGCAGGGTTGCATTGTAAGCTACTCCGGGTAGACTTAATCTCAGGGGTTAACGTTCAGTTCAGGAAGTGAGTTTCGCGCCAGAGGAATGAAGAAGGGAATGAAGGAAGGAGGGAAGGAGGGAAGGAAGGAAGGAAGGAATCAGACCCAGAATCGAATTTGGCAGCAGGAATCCCCAAGTATGAACAGGAATCCCCAAGTCACAAGTTGCTATTGTACCCCATATAGGCCTTTGGCAACCCAAGAGTCGCACCCGCTGAGCTCGCTGAGCTTGTCGTTTTTTTTTCGGTGAGGCGGCGCCCGCAGTTGCGGACCTTCCAGCGGGACACGGAGCTAGGGGCGCGGGGCTGCTACTCCTCCCACCTCGCAGTGTATCGGGAGGCGCGTCGAATCGGAAATCCGAGTGCGTTTGGAGCGGCACTGATTCAACAAGGACTTGCACCCACTGGAGAGAACCCCTCAAAAGAAGACAGGGAGATAATGCATGGATCTTCCGCCAACACCAACCAAAAGAAACCCAATCTTCCCACCCAAAACCAAAACCAAGAAGCACCGTCCTTGTTTTGCCCAAGGCCAATGGGGTTTTGGGTAGATTTCGATTTTGAGCCCGTTTAAGCATCACCTTTTTGGGCCGCAATGCTTTTCCCCGAAAAAGGAGCGCCTAGATAGCCAAGTTGCCACTTTGCCGACACTTTAGCCTGAACAGTCACCACTGGGAATTCCAGTGAGGAGTCTCCTTCAGTGGACATAAATCCAACCTGTTTAACGACGCCCAAAGGGCTCAAGGATTTCGCTTGGTGATTTCGTGGAAACAGGCCGAGGCCGAGGGAAACCATTTGGGTAGCCAAAGTAGGGAGACAGACATGGTGTGGGGTGTCGCGTCACGCCAGAATTGCGCAGTGCTTCTAGTTGCCATGGTTCAAGGGGAAGCCATCAGAAGTAAACCCCAGAAGCAAACACCCTTACCATTTATAGTGGTATCTGGAAGCGCTGGGTTAGCTTACACGTTGAGGCATTCCCTGGTTGGTATTCGTTCAAGTTCCATTTGTTGATCTGAGAACAGTTCATTTGTTGCAGGGGGTCGCATCAGTGTGGCCCAGCAAGAAACTGCTTGGTTTAGGTTCTTCAGAGAAACCGATTTGGGTGGCTCGTCTTTCTTTAGAGGACCCCCAAACTGAGTGGTTTTACATTTTCCCTTTAAAACCTACCCATATTTAGTGTTTTTAGCGCGGTGGGGGTGGGGTGAACAAGCCATGCGTTGTTTTCCATAGACATGTTTTTTTGTTAAATGTGTTTCTTCTTTCTTTCTTTTTTTTTTTGGGGGGGGGGGTTAAATAAACAACCCATGAGGTCCCAAATTGTTTTGCGGGGGGGTTGATAACTTATGAGTTGTCTTTTCCAGCAACATGGCCACCTCCAGACGTCGGCAGAGGCATTGGAGAGCCAGCTGCCCTTTGCGATGATCTTCGAGGCGCAGAATGAACGACCGGACGGGTCGCTTCGTCTCACCTCGTGTGTGTTTGCCGCTTAGGGGTGATGCTTATAGGGGAATAGAGGGAGCCCCTGTGAGGTGTGATATTCTTGTGTCAAAAAGGGACCCAGAGGATCTGTTTGCCAGTATCGGTAGCCAAGGCCTTTCGCACCCCAAAGACAAACTAAAAGGTACATTTATGACAAAGGGTTACCTCTACGGGTATGTAGAATGCAGAAGGTAAGGGGGTGCCTCGGATTTGGGCCAAGTACGGGGCCTTCGGCCTTTGTGCTCGTGTTCCTTGTTGCAAAAAGGTCGTCTGCAAAAAATAGATTGTACGTGGTGGTTCCCAGACATCCGGTTCCTTAGGTTCTTAGCCTTTCGGTTGGTTTAGGGGTAGTTCCAGTTAACCCGCGAAAAGTTAGCAGGGGATCTGAGCCCAGTGTACATTTTAGGGTGAAGGGGCCATAATCTGAACATGTGTTACTTTGTGTGTGTGCCTCAGATTTGGACCAGGTTTGGGAGTTCGAAACCATACATCATGGGGGTTGGGGGGGAGGGAGCCCAAATAAGCCCTTATTATGCGCTCAACAAGGCCTTATTTAGAGCTTATTTGGGCTCACTCCCCCCGCCCCCCCAGCCCCCATGAATACAGGCCCCCAAGAATCCCAGGAGGCCCAGGTGAAGGGGACTCTTGTGTGACAAGGGTCCGACATGTTGTTCTTGCCTTCAGGGATCCTACCTCACTCCAAAGACACCAAGGGAAATAATCATACCGCAATGCTGGGGCTGGGTCGGTGTAGCTATCCTTCTCCTTGGCTGTTAAACCCACTTAGGCCGTAGGTCCCCCAGTAGTGCCCTTCTCTCCCCTTTTTTGGTTGGGAGGCTTCCCCTACTAAAATCGACAGAGAAAAAATCGGGTACCCTTATTCTAACCTCTCAAATCTGGAGGACCTAGTATCCATGGCGATTTCCCTCCCCCCCATGAAATTTGTTGTCAGGACAACCTCCAGGTGACCGTTGACCAGGCCGAGGCGAGAGATCTGCTGGCGAAGGCTGAGGACTTCTGTTTGGAGGAACAGCCCCAGGCGAGCCGAACCGAACCGCGACCGGACGACTCGTCCGATCCGATGGGCGATGGCTTGACGCCAGTGCTTGAATTTTGGAACCCTAAAAGGACGGCTTGAAAGGGAAACCAAAAGATCTAGTAAGGTGGATGCATGCTGTGTTTTTGGAGTACGCTAACAAGGTAAGGGTGGTTTGAAAGGGAACGCGAAGGGATTGTCAACATGTTGGACGCTTGGCTGCTTGGGTTGGAAGGGGAAACAAAGTGCCGATTCCCAATTTGACAAACACCCATGTGAGCGCAAGAGAAGGAACCCCATTTTAGGAGAGGTTTGGTCAGAGTATAGTGTATGGTTCATTAGGGCGAGAAGGGCGGGCGAACTCCCCACAAAACGAGCTTTCGTTTCTTCGGGGAGTCGTAAATCTGA
>CAUJNA010001879.1:202072-237072 GCA_963377175.1 Effrenium voratum | reverse complement strand
GTGATCCAGGAGTGTTTCTTTTCTTGTTGGTATGTGGAATCTAAGATGGCTTCCAGGCCCAACCACAAAGGGCAAAGTTATATGCAATTTATAAATTATCTAGTGCTTGTACATCCCAGCACCCTTTTCTCATCCTGAAGTTTAGGCGCCCCATTCCGAACCTCCCCCCAGACCCTGGCAGGGCATTGGTCCGGTCACCATGGAACCGTGTAGACCATTGGTATCAGCCCAACCCCATTTGACTTTGTCTCATGAAACCAAATTGCTGGTGCTCAGCAGGGAATGAGGCTGCGGATTCCGTCAAAGGAAGCCGTAGGAAATGGTTTAGAGGGGTCATTCCATTTCTCATTCCCTGCCTATCGCACCAAGCCAAACTGGGTGAGGCGTTTCCGATGTCCCTCTCGTGTTTCCCGAAGCGACCCAGTTCCCCGCGTCGATCGCGATCCCAGGAGAGCGCCTTGGTATACACGGGTCTGTCCAGCAGCCAATTGGTGTGGGCCTTTCTGGCGACCATGACTGCAGCTTGGCCAGAGGCTGAACAAACGATACCTTTCGGGGCCCAAACATCGCAGGAGTTTTGCCTTTGGAACAATGGGTCAGTGCTTTTTGTTTTTGTTTAGGGTACCCACCTATTTTGTGGGTTTGAAAGGAAACCGCGAGGAACGACATTTGGGGGCTCCCTTAGAAAAGACACACCCAACTTCCAGGGGTCCATTTTTTTGCTCCCCTTGAGCCACACCCACAAAACTTGTAGAGTGTTTGACCTCATCTTCGTGGCAATGTCCAATGATTCACTGTAAACCCAAAGCCGCACCCTGTGGATGTGAGTCTGAGGTGTTTTGTCACTCTGGGTAACCTGAGGTAATCCTTCGCCATATTCCTTGTGTTGTTCCCTTGCCTATTGTACCCAAATTCTCCAAACCAAAGCTAGGTTATATTTCGCGTAGCTAAACATGGAACAGCGTCAGACCATATTTTCTGTGTATTGCAGATGTTGGCCAAGAATCACTGGACTCGGATCGACTTCCACCTGCGAAAGTTTGAAACGGAGGGCCATTTTTTTTAGGATTTTTTTTAATGGTTTTTTTTTTGTTTTTTTTTTTGAATTATTTTTGTTTTTCAGGATGGGTGGCTTTTCGGCTTTTTGGCTTTTGTGGCTTTTACGTGGGTTTTTGTGCCTTTTGTGGCTTTTCATTTCGCATCCTCCGCATTCACAGTTCCTCTCTTTCGCATCCTCTGCATTGCCAGTTCCGCTGGCTTTTTGGCTTTTGGCTTTTCGCATCCTCTGCTTTCCCTTGGCCTTGGCTTCCTGCATCCTCAGCATCGCAAGTTCCTCTCTGCCCCCCGGCCACCCCCTTTCGATTAAAATGCACGCCCAATTGAATCATCACTTTTTCGATCATCATGCGACAGCTGCTTTTTAGATTCTTTGGCTGCCGTTTTACAGGGATTAGTTTGCCCGTATTTGAATCCTCACTTTTACCATGAGGCCTTGGCGCAGAGGCACTGATGCCCCCCCCGCTGCTTTTTTATATATATTTGTTTGGCCCATTGAATCATCACTTTTTTCAATCATCATCCCCCCCGACTTTTTGCCCCTGATTGAATCATCACTTTTTCGATCATCATGGGGGGCTGCCGCCCCGCCCCAACCCCCTCGCGCCTTTAATTGAATCATCACTTTTTCAATCATCATGGGGGGAATTGCCGCCCCCCCCACCCCCGCTACGTTTTAGGTGTTTTACAGGGATTAGTTTGCCCGTGATTGAATCATCACTTGTACCATGCGGCCTTGCCGCAGAGGAACTGATGACCCCCCCGCTGCTTTTTTATATTTTTTTGGCCCTATTTGAATCATCACTTTTTCAATCATCGTGGGGGGGCTGCCGCCCCCCCCAACCTCCCCGCTATTTTTTGGACTTTGTGGCCCTAATTGAATCATCATTTTTACGATCATCATGCGACCGCCACTAAATTCTTTGCCCCCAATTGTTCGATCATCATGGGGGGGGCTGCCGCCCCCCCCAACCCCCCCGCTATTTTTTAGACTTTTTGCCCCTGATTGAATCATCACTTTTTCGATCTACAGGGATTAGTTTGCCCGTATTTGAATCCTCACTTGTACCATGAGGCCTTGCCGCAGAGGAACTGATGACCCCCCCGCTGCTTTTTCACTTCTTCAATCATCGTGGGGGGGGCTGCCGCCCCTATTTTTGGACTTTTTGCCCTAATTGAATCATCACTTTTTCGATCATCATGCGACCGCTACTTTTTAGATTCTTTGCCCCTAATTGTTCGATCATCATGGGGGGGGCTGCCGCCCCCCCCAACCCCCCCGCTATTTTTTAGACTTTTTGCCCCTGATTGAATCATCACTTTTTCGATCATCATGGGGGGGCTGCCGCCCCCCCCCTCCCCCCCAACCCCCCCGCGCCTTTAATTGAATCACCCCCCCAACCCCCCCGATATTTTTGGAATTTTGGCCCCAAATTGAATCATCACTTTTTCGATCATCATGCGACCGCTACTTTTTAGATTCTTTGCCCCTGATTTTTTGATCATCATGGGGGGGCTGCCGCCCCCCCCAAGGGGGGCTGCCAACCCCCCCGCCTTTAATTGAATCCTCACTTTTACCATGAGATGCGGGAAGCCAATTTGCTGGTGATGCTGGGGATGTTGGCTGGACATGCGGGGGATGTTGAAAACGATGTTGATGATGTTGACGGACGCTTAAAATACGTACATTTCGCAAGAAAATGCTTTAAATTACAGCACTTTAGTAGCCAGGACGGAAAACAAAAAAACATCCCAAAATAAAACAAAAAAAACTCCCAAATCAAATCTCGACCCGTTTGAACAGCCACCTTCCAAGCAGAGGTCCCATCTTCCTTTCGGGGCATCAAGGCGTGTCACCAAAAAAAATTGGCAACCCCCGGGATTCAGAGGCTTCAACAAATTCACAGAGTCAACAAAAGTCGACCTCGTCATAAAACGGGTGCACAAATCCAGGCCTCTGGACTCGAAAGATGGAGTTTGCCCAAATGTCAGGGACCCCAGACCTCCCGTAGGCTCCCGTGTCAAATCAATTCTGCTCTAGTTGGTGGCGGGGGTTCCCTGCCCGGTTTTTTGCGCGACACTTGAAATGGGGATCCGGGCTTCAGAGCGAGATCTTCTTGAAACGGCGGAGAACCCATGACTTTTCTGGCATGACTTTGACTTGATAATTCTCAGGTAACGAGGAAACACAAGTTAAAGGCTACAAATCCAATAGCAGACAGGTCGTTTGGCCGATTTAAAAGGAGATAATGAGCACCTAAAAGGCAAAGCTCAACAACATACGGCAATCGTCTGGTAGTGTTCTGTTGTTCAGAGGTTGATGTCGCAATCCTGCACGAGCAAATCAGCAAACAGCTTGTTCTTTGAACTGCCCTGGCTTAAAGCGAACAGAAAAGAAGAGCCAACAACATTGAACTAGCTGGTTCTCTGTGGGGAGTTCCACAGGTTTTGGGAACCCAGAGGTGAAAACTACAAGGCATGGTGCAAAGGCAGGTTGTGACGACATGTTCCTTACAGTTATCCTCTGAAATCCAGAGCGAGTTTCTCAATTTCACTGATGACATTTGCGTGAAGAGAACACAACTCGGGTAGACTGGGGTCATTATTTTGACGGTTCTGGGGGTTATCAAAGTGAGAAAATGTGGTTGTTTCCCTTAAACCCACCACTTAAGGGGTGACTTTGATCATGGTTAAATTGTGAGGCCACTTAGAAAGGGCAAGTTGGACGTTGTGAAGCGATCTAAATACAGCTCCATGTTTATCTTTTTGGGCCACTTCCAAGGATTCGTTTGCTTCACAACGGGAATTTCACCCATGTTTGGGTTACGAAGACGGAGCCTTTCTACAAAGGGACGTAATTCACGAAACAATATGGGGTTCGCAGCCTTCCATTTGCTTCAGCGGATATGTTCCTCTTCCTTCTGTTTGACTGCTAAAACCGTTTCGTTTGGCGACACCTGTAGGTTGAATCGGTTTGCAACCAGCAGCATTTTCCGCAAACAAGAGTGGGGGTACCATGAGGCATCTCAAGCCAGGCTTCCATTTTTCAAACCCAGGGGTTCCCTTTTTGGGGTACACGACCCCTGGCATGGTTGTTGTTGGGAAACATTTCACATTTTTGCTTACTGTGGTTTGGCTGGACATTCCCACTTAATTGCCCTCTTTTTTTTTTGCTTCCCTTCCAAGGTCAACCAAGCTGGGTTTGAGTCACTTTGGGTAGTAAGGCAACAAAAAAAAGGTCTCAAGCGGTTCAATGCCAGGCATGGACTTTTGGCGTGACCGTCCCGGTGGTGAGCTTCCTCTTGAGATGAGGCACGCTCGGCGCATTCGGCGCAGTGTCCATAGATACCCCGCTGCAGGTCGGCTCAGAGACATGGACAGGTCGTGGCCATTGGTCACGCTTGTCCTCCATTTGCTTAAGAATATGTTTTTATTCTCCCTTGTTGGTTTTAAAAGGAATTCATCACTAGTGGAAATATCATGTTTTTTCCTGGGGCCTGAACCAAAGGGAAGTTGTGAAATTGGGATTGTTGGTTTCCACTTTCTTTTAAAGTGGGCTTTGCTCGAAAGTGGCAATGGGAATCAACTAGTTGATTCTGTTCCAGGCCCAATGGAGCACCCATATTCGAGCCGTGAACCCTGACAAGAAACCGAGGGAGAGAGAACCCACAAACTTGACAGCAAATCCAGCCTCTGGTTTCAACCTGTCCACCTTCAGTCTGGAGCCAAGCCCAACCTTTATGATTATATAACACGTGGATTTGTTGTGTTTTTCTTCAAACAGCATCATTAGCTTGCACCGGTACCTGAAGGTTTTCTTGAAACCAATTACTTGGGTCGCTGTTTAAAAACACACCGCCGCTGGGGTGGGTTTTTTGGATTTGAGACACATTGGGTTTACATGGTCGATGTGTTTGCCAATGAAAATCCAGTGTTCTTTGGCCCAGCGAGTTTACCGTTTGCCTCATGTGGTTGAGCATGCAGTTGCCGTTCCATGATGGTAGTTTTTCTTGTGGGTTTTGTGCCCCGCAGGAAACATACAATTAATCCTGAAGAGGGCACAACCATGTGTTCTTGGCTTTGGTACGATCTTGAACATGTGTTCTCCGCAAATTGCAAAACATCCTCACGAATTGGAACCCCGGATTTGACCCGCCCATCCTACGCGGCGGCGTGTCACCCACAGTGATCCGGAGGGCACTCGGGACGCTGGTTCAAAATCAGCAGTTGAGACCTGCCAGGGGCGGTTCACCCCGTTCGATGGATACAGCCAAAGCAAGCTGCGAGTCGTTTTTTTCGGTCAGAGAGAGAGAGAGAGAGAGAGAGAGAGAGAGAGAGAGAGAGAGAGAGAGAGAGAGAGAACAAGAGAAGAATATCAGAGCTCCTGGGCAATGCGAGGTTCCTAGAAATTGCTTGCCGAAGTTGATGCGAGCGCCCAATACAGATATTTGCCTTTTAGAAGGTGGTTCTAGTACCTGGTTTAAACATGGGGTCATAGCAAGGCCTGATTATGTAACCTTGAACAACTTGAAACATGTTGTTTAAAGGGAAGTAACTACGTCCCAACCATCGTATTCCTTCTGATGTGGGGCTGCCAGCATACTTCTGCTCATTGTTCCCCTTGACCCTGATTTTTGACCCCTCCAATCCAGCGAGAGGACTTCTTCAAGGCGGCTCCACCGTGAGACCCGCCATATTTGGTCTTCGGATCCCCGAAAGTCCGGTGGCAGTTTCAGGACCTGTGAAGCCAAAGAAAAATGACCTGCAAGAAGTTGTCGACCCATGGCTAAGTTCATCAAGTTTCAGAGCCACATGCGGGGTACAGGGGTAGCATGGCCACGGCACAGACTCAGAGCCGTCACCAGACTCAGGCCCCATATGTTCCTCTGACGGGAGCGTCACCATGTGGGTTTCTATGTGGGAAACAAAGCCATCCACAAGCCTCTGGCCCGGTGTTCCCCTTTCTTTCCTGACTTCAAAAGCTTCCCTGGTTGAACAGCTACCTCCCTGGAGTCTCCCATGGAGACTCGCCCTTTAAACATGGCGCTTTTTGACCCCGGATTGGGTGGTAGATGACCCCGTGCCTTACGGCTCACGAAGACTTCCCCATACCGAAAAAGGGCCCGGTGGCGCGGTTTTCCCTACTGAAAGCACCGGAGCTCTGTGAAGCGAGCGATTTTCGAGCGAGGTCAAAAAGACAGAGCACTGCATGAGAGTGGCATTGGCAGTTTCTCACAAAGGTGCAAGGGGAAAACCAAGAGGACAACCATTATTGGTCCCTTACCCATTTTGGGCAAGCGGCTTTTTGCCGACATGTGCATCCAGTTCCCCCTGCAGTATTGGAACGGTCAAGAGGGGACTAATTGGTGCCACCCCTTGTTCTTTAAAACAACTGTGCTGTGCTCAACCTTTAAAAGCTTCACCCGCCCGTCCCGGAAGTTTTGTTCTGACTCGGTTTCCCGACATGAAAACAGCTTTCTTAGGTCTTTGCCTGAAGCCTGCCGGATATTCAGATTGGCTGGGAGCAGTTCGATCTCGGGAATACCTTGTGCACCTTGGTTTTGAGGGGAAACCAAGAGGAAAACCGAAGGCTGTGTTTGCCCCCCAATATTTTGAGACATACCCACATGAGCAACGGACAAAATTACTGGATTGAACCGTCGCCCTATTTGAGGCACCCAGTGCATCTCAGTTACCCCGTATAGGTAACTCATAGGTAAATACAGGTAAATGGGTGTGTTTTTGTGGAGACACACTTGTTTGGCTGTTTTAAAAGGAAACCAAAAGCCACACCACCCTTTTGGGGGAGGAACACACACACACACACACACACACCCACACGCACACGCACACGCACACGCACACGCACACGCACACGCACACGCACACGCACACGCACACGCACACGCACACGCACACGCACACGCACACGCACACGCAGACGCACACGCACACGCACACGCACACGCACACGCACACGCACACGCACACGCACACGCACACGCACGCGCACGCGCACGCGCACGCGCACGCGCACGCGCACGCGCAGCGCACGCGCACGCGCACGCGCACGCGCACACGCACGCGCACGCGCACGCGCACGCGCACGCGCACGCGCACGCCCACACACACACACACACACACACACACTCCGGTTGTTTTCAAAAAGTTCAAGGTGAAATTTCCAACCAAGTAGCATCCAAGTTGCTTGTTGGTTGAGAGAACAAGGAAGCACACCCCAGAATACAGGTACATGGAGCCACGACATATGAGCCACAATCAAAACCCGGGTAGATTAAGGTTAGTAAGGGGTACTCCCAACCATAAATAGCTGCAGCCGCCTTCTTAATTCTTTACATGGTTCTGGATAGACCATTTCGATACCGGGTTTTGATTATGACTCACATGGCTGTGGGTCAAAACCAAAAAACCCCTTTTTGGGGTAGGTGAACTCACCACCCATTTTAGGACATATTTTAGTGGGGATTGGGATGTTCACGGGGGGGCAACCGGGATTTTGACCCATGGAGCCACTATGGCGTTGGGTTCATCAGGAGCTGGACGCAAAGCACTTCCGCGAGCTGGTCATGGCCTTTGCGGCAGGAGGCGAAGCAACCGCCTCGAAGACATTTCTTCGGGTCTGGCCGAAGTCCAAGTCGAGAGTTGTTTTTGTTGTTTTTTCCCGAGTTTCTCTGGGGGTGACCCCTAGTTCCTGTCGGCTTATTCTACTTTTTGGATTGCATTCGCACTCACTGGTGCAAAAGGGATGTCGTCCATTGAGCGACTCAGTGAACGGGTTCCAGCAAATAAGTTTGATCGGATGCCACACACACACACATACTCGCACACGCGATTGTATTGTGCTGCAAGTGATTGAATCCGTTTATTTGATTAGACCCCCAGTTTAGAGCGGTGATTTGCCCATGAGCATCACCCGCAAGAATGTATAGTGTAGTGACCTCAAGAAGGGAATTTTTGAGGTCCAATGGAGGGTCCAATGAAGCTTTCGAAACCAACACAAAAACAGTGGCTCTATCCTCAGCCGGCTTAAGTTGAAGAGCCATGTTCCGTTGCTGTCAGCAAAACCTTTGTTGGCACAAGGGAAATAGCATACGGAAGGGGATATTGAGAGGGTCGGTCTCTAGAGTTCCGTCTCTACAGTGCCCTATTGTTTTTGTTGGGTCAAAATGGGTCAACGTCAAAGTAGACCCGTAGAAGGTACGCAGGGCCCGCCGGCGGGGCTCTGTTTTCCCAAGGTTCGACTCTTTTCGCGGGTCGGTTCGGCCAACCCAGTCCCAAAGTGGCTTGTGTCTTGAAACGAGGTTTGGTCAACAAGTCCCAGTAGTCCATGGTCCATTTGGGAGGGACGACTCAACAAACAAATCGGACACACCAAATGTTCCATGTCCTTTGGGGATAAGTAATTTTCATCATGGCCCGTGTTGGTTTGTGCAAGGGAAACCAACAGGCAAAAAGAGTTATTTTCACGGACCTCTATTTGAGAAATACCCCCACTTCACGCCAGACGGTCGTGGAATTGGTGGTTTTGACATCGGACACGAGGCATGTTCTTACTGGCTTCCTCTAAACCAACAGTCCTCTTTTGGTCCCCTGTAGCTTTGGTGCATTTTGCTTGGATGTTAGGAATTTAACTTTTTGTGCCAACTAATGGGTTTTCCATTAAGCCACTAAACGTTAAACTGAGCTTTCTTTGGGGGTGGATGCAAGCACCCCTAATCCCTTGCAAGTTCGGCAAGCCTTCAACCACCCAGGGCTTAGGGCGACGTAGTGGGAAAATGCCGAGCTGGGCCGCACTGGCCTACACAATTGGAAGACGAGCTACATGCACGAGGGCATATTGCAGGATGCAATAAAGCTCAAATCAGGCCATTCTACGGGGCGTACGAGAGGCTTGGCTCGCCTTCCAAGCAGGAGCTGATTGATTTCACTTCCTTCTGTGAACTCCTGGATGAGTTTCTTTCTCGGATGGCAAAAGATCCAGCATATCAGCTTCCAGGAAACTCGCGAGTCGCGAGAGTGTCCAAAAAGCTGAACTTTTACGAATCCAGCAAGGTCCACGGGGAAGACCACGAACTCAGGACGAGAGCAGTATACGCTAGCTGCATTGCGCGCACTACGCTAGCTCGCTGTGTGATGGGAAAACTATTTGCACGCGCTCTGTGTGCACCTCTGTCCGGAGGCGGTCACGCTAGTATTATTACTATTATTATTATCATTATGATTACTATTATTATTATTAGTATTATTATTTATCACTATGAATAATATTATTAATGTTTTTTTTTTTTTTTTTAATGTATTTATTTTATTTATTTATTTGTTTATTTGTTTATTTTTTGTTATTTTTTTTTCCTGTTTGTATTTTCGCAGCACTCCGAAACCTGCAGGGCCGAAAGCGGGGAAATGGAAGATCGCGGAGACCGGTGGTCCAACTGCCCATGGCCCCTCTTTGGCAACTGACGGTCCTCCAATTTTGGTGGGTCTCTTCCTCGAATTGGTTTGTGTCGCCTGAGAAAGGTTTCCCTTGCCAGGATCTCTGGGCAAACCAAGCGTTCTAACCACGACCAAAAAAAGATAACTGCGACGAACAAATAACTACGACAAAAACAAGCGTGAGGTTTCAACCAACGCCAAGGGTTTTCGTTTCGCCCTCGAAGCGAGCGAAAACGAGCAGGCGCTTGCCTCATGGCGATCTTCGGCACCTTCCGCGGCTGGTCCCAGGCGGGAGGGGCTTTTTAAACGACCTCATGGGCTGGTAAACGTGAAGCGTCCGGTGCCTTAGGTGTTTTTGGTTGGTTCTTTGGGGTTTAGTGGCTGGGTTTCCATGTAGCCAACTGAAAGGTAAAAACTCTTTACGACTTTTAGCAGGGGATCTGAGGACAGCTTAGTATTTTGCGCTGTTCAAAGTCACCCCCCCCAAGTAGATGAAAGGGGACCACCCCAGTTTCTGACTCTGATACCCCCAAACCCGGTCAAACGAATGAGCACAGTGCGGGGTCAGTTTGACTATTTTGGGGGCAAGTCAGAAATTGGTCGGCTGTTTCTTTTCAACCTGCAACTTGGGTGACTTTGACACTGCTCAAATCATGCGGCCAGGGCTTATGGTTACATTACACTACCCAGACGACCTGTGGGCAAAACCCGTTGATGAGAAACAGCCAGAAAGAGAAGGTGCCAAGTCGCTAAAGATCATTCCTCATTGAGATCCCCGGCTATGAAAGGGAACAATCAGCAGATACAAGCCTCAGCCTTATATCAAGCAACCTTTAGTTGGTGGTTCGGATTGGATTTGAACCCTTGGTTCTTGTAGCGGGTAAATGGGAAACCCTCCCCATTTCACCAAACCACCGGACTTTTCCCATTTGAGACACATCCTTGAAGGCCACTCTCCCCCCAGTCTAATTGTTATTTAACCCTCTCTCTCCTCACTTGCCCAGTGGCGCCCTTTTTCCCCTTTTTTTGGGAAGGGTTCCCCTTTCAACTCAACCAACCACAAAAGGATGCCTTTTTTTCCCATTGCCACTGGGCATCTGAGTCTCTCTCCCCCTGGTTGCACGAGAGCCTTCAGGAAAACAACGCCACGCCGTCGTCCGCAGGGCGCTGCTCGCACGGACGGGAGCGCATCATCTCGCACGCGCGGGACCCGGCCGTGGTCGTTCGAGTCGCCGTTGGCGCAACGCCCAGGGTGGCTGTCCTTAGTCGTGAACCCTTGACTTCTTTCTAGGGGTTGATGGGGTTGAAGCCTCCACTTCTTTCTAGCTTGCCCGACATATCCCATGTTTCTGGGGTTTTGATTCCTTTTCCATTATTTTCAACCATCGTTCTTTTCAGGAACCGGCTGTTTCCCCTGGGATTTTGATGGTTTCCTGGAAAGAAGGATCCCTGGAAAGAATGGAAATGGAAGGTACCCCTAGATTCTTGGGAAACTGCGTTTCAATTCCCAAGCAGGGAGCCACCAGACAGAAGGCAAAGGATTGGTTCACAGGAGAGTCCTTGGGAAGTGAGGGGGGTGTTTGCCAAGTTGGAGAAGCTTCACCGCGGGGTAGGCAACTCTACTCTGCTCGAGCCTCGAGACCAGGTAAAGTTCAACCTGTATCCATGGTGCCGGAAGTCAGAGCAAATCAACCATACTCAGCCGTCTCCGGCAAGATTGCCTACGAATTTCCATGTGTTCAAAGATACTTGTAGTTGCCTTGGTTTTAACGGCACCTGATTGAATCTTGCTGGCATCAACTTGACGGAGAGGAGCGACGCCTGCTCGGAGGTCCGATCGGGCTTTTAGACCTGGCACTAGGGCAGGGGTACGTCAGTGGTTACTTGGTGACTCCCAGCCATCCGATTCCTTAGTTTTTTACATCCTTTTAGTTGGTTTAGTGGTAGTTTCCATTCAAGCCACTAAAAGTTAGCCACTTTTAGCGGATCAGAAAACGGGCAGCCCAGGTTAGTAAGCATTGTCTACCCACCAAAGCCATGGTTCTATCTTGCATGGACATCCTGAAGCAGCCCTTTTGACACAGATCCGCCCACAACGCGGGGCTCGGATACCATTTCCGGGCTCTTGCGTTCTAACAAAAAAAAAAAAAAACAGCAGAGCAAGCAGCGCGCCCAAAATTTGGGGGGCTATCCCGAAAATGGGCGCAGCCCCTGCGTTTACACAAAATCGAACCAACAAGCAGCACACAAGACCCAGCGTCCGAGGATCTCTAGAGCGGGCGGGAACGCTCCCGCCGGGCACTCAGACTGTTGGAGCGCCGCAGGTGACAAGGTTTTGTAGCCCAGAAAAGGTTCTTGGAACCAGACCTCCCGTTGCAGGTCCTTCCCGCTTTGTTTTACAGGAAGAGCCCTTGACATCAACTACCAACACAAAGGAGTTCCGATATTTTCTCTCCTAGATGGTGGCTATTCAATCACTTTTTGCAGGTTGGAAGATAACCGACCATTTTGCCCAAGCTCAAGTCGAAGGATTTACTTATTAGTCAAGAAAGCGTGGCTTACTTCCTGGGCGTTCTCACACTCCGGCACATGCGTGGCGCGACCTGCCAACTGTTGGCGGGAGATTCCGGAAACCTTCGAGGCGGTTCTTCGAGTTCAGCTTTCTCGGGGGTGTTGTCTCTCCCTCAACTATACGCGGGGGAGGTCACAAAGGGGCTGATCAAAGGCTTCTCGTCGAGCCTTTCCGGGATCAGGGGTGCCCATTTTGTTTGTCCCCAAACTCTATGCAGGGGGGGAGGGCATAATTACCAAGAAAGGTGCCTTTTCCCATCCATCTGCAGAAAATGTGGTGCAAGGGAAATCATGTATGGGGGGGTGGAGGGGGGGGGACGCTTTTCCCAGTTGAAGAGATCTTGTCCTTCTGACAGGATCGGAGTAGTGGAGTAGTGGACATGAGATTGGATAGTTTAACTTCAATGATACCACTCGGCCACTCGGGAGCCTTTACCCTCGCAAGCGAAGAATCGAATCATGGCCACCGTGGTTATTCCCAGTGGTTGCACAAGCCTGGTTGTGCCATATGGGGAAATCGTCATGAAAAAAGCACATTGGTTGTGATTCCCACATCATCCCACAAACCAGGTTGGCTGGCCAAAGTCTCTAGAAGATTATCGGGTAGACATTTGGGGGTTGTCTCAAAATGAGATGGTGGCAGCGGTGGTAAGTCTTTTGGTGACCCTTTGAACCAACCTTAAAAGGGGTACCCTCAAGAAACCGAAAGACACGCCCATTTCTTTTGATTCCTTGCGCTTCCCTTTAATTATAGTCTTTTGGAGCAAGTCTCTATCATAGCAATCGTTGCTATGGCTCACAGAGGGCGGCTTTACAGAGAATCCAACAGGAAAATAATCCAAATTTTGTTGGGTCCCCCTATTGTCAGACAGGATTAAAGAGAGTTTTGCCTGGGAATCGACTGGCCAATGTGAGGCGGACACATCCAATGGCGAGTATTGCGAGAAGCTGAGAGATGGGCTCAAAGTGGATTGAGGATTTCTGGCTTTGGCCAAAGATTTTGCCCGTTCCCAAACCACTTGATTCTCTACTCTTCGCAGATTTGAGATATGTTTTTGAGATTCTTGTTGTACTTTGACTGGCTGGGTTTAAGGGACGAGCAGGGGATGACCATTTGCCCACTTACCAATGAGCGAACGAGCAAAATCGAGGTTTCCAATCCCCAATCAGTTGCATTTTGAGGTTCTCGAAATATGGACCTAAAATGAATGAAACGGCCCGGTTTTGGGCGGCGAAGGGTAAGGTTGATTTTCGCCAGGCGGGGTCCCCTTCAAGCGGTCCGTTTCATGTTGTTTCCTCTTGGGGCAATTCCCCAAAAAAAGATGTCCTTTTCGGGATTATATCGAACCAGTCTGGGCAAATGCAAACGACACCAGGAGCTAAAATGAGCTCATCCGTGATGAAGGTCCTTTATTGAGGGGGTCCATGTTTAGGTTTGTGAATTAGCGCAATTTGCCCAGTGCAAGAGTTCCCAGACAGTTTTTTTTCCGAATCTTCGAGTCATTGCAGTTGCCGGGCTCAACTAGCATTCTTGCCCTTTTGCTGGTTTGGGTTGTCTTCATTGTTCGTTTTAACCAGCAAACAGTGGTTGTTTGCAGGAGGTTGGCTCCGTTCGGTCAAGGAATGTGAGGATGGTCCTGCTTGTGTGGTTGTCAAGCATATTGGGGTGGGTGGGGGCGCAACCCCTGATCAATGCACCCGATCCAAATGCATGGGCCCATGCTAGTTTCATGTCCTGGTGTTTGGTTTGGTAGCAGCATCGTGTATACCAAGCGGGGTACGTAGAACGTTCAGTTAGGTGCGGGGATGCCAATCAACGTCTGGCCTGTTTCGGCGTTTTGTTGTTGGTTCAAGAGCTTTGCGCAGAAGGCTCGCTAGGCCGCCTTTGGTTACCCTTACACAAACAGAAGTCTCCAGCGAACCCAAGTGGCTTGGGGCTCGCACGCCTTGGCCCAGTCTTGGTGGCCGACGAGCACGAGACGGAGCGCGGGTCCTCAGGAGTCCAAAGCGAAATTGCGTTTGACTCCAAATAGGTAGGAGTGTGTGTGTGTGTGTGTTGCTTTGAGGGTACCAACTTTTGAGGGTGATTGGACATCAAAAGAACAACCACCATTCTTTTTTGTTTGGGTGTGTGTGTGTGTCCCAAATTGCGACACAGAGCTCGAATGTATTGCCAGACTGAATTATTTGTTTGAATCTTTTTGCCTATCTTGTGGTTCGTTTCTATCTTTTCAACCGCAACAGGTTGACTTTTGGGGGTCTAAGCCTGGCCCATTCAGGAACCTCAATGGGTCTCGTTTTGAGCCAACGACCAAACAGAGTAGCCGCAAGAAACGACACGCCCGTGTGCTTTCAGGCAGCAAACCCCTTGTCCGAATGTCATCAAAACGGCCTACTGCAATGTAGCCTGCGACTCAGGCAAGACGTTCGGACCCTGGCCCCATCACTTGGCCGGCTATGGCCATAGCGATAACCTACTTGGATGAACATGCCAGAGCCCTCACTAAGGTTCTCACTTCCCGGGGTGATTGACTTTGTTGAATGCCATGTTCAGTCTCTATGAGCCGCCAGAGAGACCATCCTCTGTCCTGAGTTTTGTTCCTCATTCCAAAGGCCCGCACAGGTTTCCGCCTGCTCCAGGGTCAAGTAGTTTTCTTTGATTTTGCGAAATTTGTGTTTGCATAAGCCAACAGTCAGGTTGCCCTTCATGGGTGGCTAGGATTGGTCTGGGTGAATTATAACGAAATCACACGACCTCACCCCAAATGGTGGTTTATGTGGGGAATATCCCTCCCAACCACCTAGTTTCAGGTTGGTGAAATATTATAAATTATAATTCACCCCAGATCGGTGGTTTGGGTTGAACATCCCCCGGCTTTTTCCGGGGAACACCTCCAAACGGGGCTGAAGACGATCAGGCTGCCCTGGGCCCCTCGGCACATGGAGCACATGGAGATGGAGGACCTCAGCTGAGAGCTGAGGCGAGGTCTCGGCGTGAAACT
Organism: Effrenium voratum; assembly: GCA_963377175.1. Taxonomy (NCBI): domain Eukaryota; class Dinophyceae; order Suessiales; family Symbiodiniaceae; genus Effrenium; species Effrenium voratum. The sequence goes on along the minus strand of CAUJNA010001879.1, from coordinate 221,989 downwards.
TTGCAAATCCAGGTCCCCCAGCTAGGTGCCCTTCTCTCCCCCCTTTTTGGTTGGGAGATTCGGTTCCCCTACCAAAATAAACTACAGAGAAAGAATCGGGTACCCTTATTCTAACCTCTGGAGGACCTAGTCATGATGAAGGTTTCAGACATCCCCGAAATGGGTGGGGTCTTCCTTTTGGCGTCCTAGGGCGGCCCGCAACAAACCCTCGACACTCGGGACACAGCCGTAGTTTTTTGGCCCATGGGCCACTGCTGGAAAAGAAAACCACCTACAAAACCCTGGTATGATGATTTGCCGGTAAACACCAACAAACGTTATAGTTGCCAACCATGGTGACTCAGTTCGTGGTGAAAACAAACAAATTTCTATTTTGACCATCCACAGTAGGTTTGCTGGGTTCTCGCCAGTTTTGCTGGGAGTCCATTCGATGGAAGGCCGGTGCCGTTTCGAGGACTCCCTGTTCTCGCCGTTTGGATTGCCAGCGGCAGTTTTAGTTTCCAGCAACTGTGACTGTTTGTTTTTACGGTGACATGGTGTGAAATGCCTAGGGCGAAGGCAGGAACTTGGCGATCTGGGTTTCCTTTTTGCCTGAGGCTCCCTTCCAGTTTCTGCTTTTGTACTACTGTCAACCCGAGGAAGGGCTCCGATTCTTTTTTACGGTGTCACCGAGCGAGTGGCTCATGTCCTATTGGTTTCCTTTTGGTTGAATGGGTTTCCTTTTGGTTGAATGGGTTTCTAGTACAGCATGGTCAGGTTTCAAAGGCGGGTAGTCACCTATGTCATCTCCTCAAGCCAGCAAGTTCTTGAACTTGAAAGAACGTTAAAGGGGTCCTAAGAAACGTTCAAGCAGGGATTTGGAGGAGACGGCAACAAGCGCTGTGTGGCTTTCACACGTTCGAGTGGCCCAAAGGCAGGATTCACAATGGCCAAAAGCAAGGGCGTATTGAAAACCGCCGTGTAGGACCAAACTCAGGGACTGCCACGTTGATACCGGATCAACAGGGAAGAGGGCGGTCCCCTCCGAAAGTGATGAATCATCACAAACGGACATCCCCCAATCAAAATCACGCAGGGGTCTATTGATCTGGGGTTTCGATTATATCAGAACTCGTTTAGGGGGTGTCTTGCTAGCCTGACCATCCCATCACCTATAGAAAGCTGGCTGGCTGCTTTTTGGTTCAGCTGTCAACCGCTTTGTTTCTCTCAAGCATACTGTTCCCCAAGTTGCCTCTTTCCCACAATTCTGGAAGCGGACAGGGAGATTGAACCAGGTTTCCCCAATAGCGTCTTCCCTCACCTTTTCAGCTCCCATTCTTCCGTCGGGTTCACCATGTTGGTCATTGCGTACCCCTGCTCCCAAACTTCCCCCTCGCGCCTCCGAGGTCGGGTTCTGGGTTCGCCGAGTATCCCCACCCGGGAAGGGGGGTTGACCCTGGCCCCTTAAGAAGGGGGGATGGTATACTCTCATTGACTCATGGGGTTGCTTTTTAGGAGGAGGTCCCCCTTAAAGGTCGGGGGGGGGGGGGTGGTGGGGAATGATGTTAGGTCCCCCAGCTTAGGATTTGAACGAATGAGCCCCGGTGACCATTTTTGGGGCGATTTGGAGGCGTCAGACATGACGCCTGGTGCCGGGGCCCCAGGTTGCGTTTGCTTTGGATCCTTGACCCCGGATGCTTCCCTGCGCTGACGCTGATCAGCGACCTAGATCCTTTTCCTTTTTGAAGCTCTCCAGGAAATTTCCCTGGGAGTTTCCCTTTTTGGGTTTCCTTGTCGATTCCTCCCCTTTTGGGTAGGGGGGCTGTCCCAAATCAGTGGGCTGCTTCGTTGCAACCGGTGGTTGATCAACAAGCGGTCCTGCTGAAGAGGGGAATGTTTCACTTTGGGGAATGCCCCGCCCTTCCCGCTAGTGCGGCAGGTTGATTGTCCCAGGCGACACTACTTACCTGTTCAGTCAAGCCGAATACTCGCGCTGATGTACCCCTGATAAATCCCACAAGCTCATTCAAGGCGATTACCCCCACTTTCTGGCACGAATTGATTTGGCTTTCCGGGAGCAAGTTAGGAAATGGATTGCCATTCATTGCGCACCGAGCAAAGGAGTCCATTTTCGAGCACTGGTCCTTCACCCCTCACTAGGGTCAGTCACGTAGGCCCAGATGGATACGCATGGCGCATTGGAGGCTTCCGAGTGCATCATCCACAACCAAAACCTGGTGGGAGGCCTGTTGTAGGACGTCTGATTTGTTCGGTAGGTGATCTATAAGCATTTTTCCCTTGAAAGTTCCCTACAAAGTCCTGACATTTCGGGTTCTATCCTTGGGACATTTGTGACGGCGTCGTTGGCTGGTGGATTCTTCGGGTAAAAGTTGTAGGGAGCAGTCCCGAAATTTCGGGTTCTATCCTTGGGAAATGCACGTTTTGACACTTGTTTGTGACGGTGTTGTTGGCTGGCGCATTCTTCGGGCGGGTACTGCGGCACTGATGCCCAAAAGCGGACAGCCACCTATCGATCAGACTGGGTGTAAATTTGAAACCTGCCCAAAGAAACACAATGCCCACTTGCCCAGTGGTGCCCAGTTCTTCCCTTTTTTTTGGGGGGAAGGGTTCCCCTTTAAACTCAGCCAACCCAAAAAGGATGCCCTTTGTTTCCCATTGCCACATCTGGGAATACCCTTGCGGGCTTGCAAGCAGTGGCCTCGGGGTAGATCGTTAATTACTCTCCTTCCGCGCTCCTCCGCCCTTGGCCTGCTTGAGTAACACCCTGGCTCATACTGATCTCCAAACGGAGTTTGCAAGGATCTCATTTGTTTCTTCTAGTCCAAAGGTCCCCGGGCCAATGCTGCTTTTGCGCTTCTTTGGGTAGGACACATGAGCTTCCTCACCTCCGTTTTCTGCATTCACCTTTCACTTCCTCTGGCTCCCGAGAACCCAAGCCCAGGCGCCAAAGTCGCGAGCCAGATTGAGTTATCGAGCAGCGGCCAGCATTGAAAGTGTATGGCGTCAGCTACCAAACTGCCATGCACTGATGCATGACCACTTGCACAAAACATGGGTGCCCCTTTTTCCAAAAGCCTGCGAAAGACTCCTGGGCCAACAGGCATGGCGCAGGAGCACGCACGATTTTTATGGCAATGTTTGGTGCCGCGAGCTCGTCATTCCCCTGCTTGAATCATTTGCACTGGAGATCCAGGAGATGCCCGTGAAGGGAATGCGCCAACATGGGGTGGACGTAGGGTCCCAACAATGGTTTGCTTAGTTTCCTTTTGGTTTTCCAAATTATGGGTAGACCAAATATAGAGCAGGTAGAGAAAATATATTTTTGTTGGTGTATCCCTGGTGTTGTGGGCCAAGAAAAGGGGAATCATTGAATCAAAGCAGATCGACCTTGGAACCTGCTCAAGCGCAGATCCCTGGCTTGCACCCCTTGTTTTTCCAAGACTTCTGGGAGGGGTTGACCCCCAGAAGCGCAGGACCAAAATGCCGCATGTTTGCTCAACCCGCTTAGGTTGTAAATACGATCTTGAGTAAATGGGTCGGTCTTATTTTTTCATGGTCACATGCATGGGTTGAGCGCTCAGGTGAAGCTGGGGCAAAGTAGATGGCACAGTTTTCTGAAGAAGGTTCAGTCATGCCCTTAGCTTCCCCACAAAGCACTGGTGCCCAGCCACAAAGAACGGCTGGGGTCTCATCCAAAACTAATTTGTACTTCAGGGAAGACTAAGTATGAAACAACATCTGACGTTTTTTCGTTTGTTTAATGATTCTCTGTGTACCGCAGATGTGGGCCAAGCACAAGGTTCCGCTTGAGCTCTCTCGCCGAAGCTGTCGGCGTCTCCGGATCTCGTGGAATCGAGGCATCCCAAATCTCCCCCAAAGGAGGGGAGCCTCTTCTCACTCGAGGCGAACTTCTTGGCCCGGGCGGGCCAGTTGGTCCGGCAAAACATGGCAGGTGAGCCACGAGCAAAACTTGGGTTCCCGGCCATCCGGTTCCTTAGCTTTTTAGGTTTCTTACGGTTTAGTGGTTGGGTTTCCGGTTTACCCACCTAAAAGTTAGACTTTTGAAGCAGGGGAACTGAGGATTGGTTGAACCCAGCCGCGGTAGCACTCCGCAACCCCGTCTGAACTATTTGTCAGTGTTTTTGTTGAGGGCCTCTTTTTGGGGTGGTAGCGGGAAACTACAGGGAAAACCACCGACTTTTGGGGTCCCCTGTTTTAAGACACTCCATGCCAAACTGTATGTATGCTAAGAGTATTACTTGTTTGCTTTTGCTGTTGCGGCAGTAAAGGATGCAATTCTTACGGCTTTGCCACTTGGCTCGTTGTTTGTGTGCTATGGGTCGAAGAGCATGGACGATATGCATGATGAGCAGCCTTTGATAGGGTTCAAAATTATGTTGCTGTCCCGTCCCTCGAACAAAACGCAGCCCCCCCTAATAGAAAAGCGATTAGTGTTTTGTTTTATTAGTATTATTATTGTTCGGGTGGGGGGGGGGGGTAGGAGTCAAAAACCGAGTGCCTTCAAATTGTAGGGAGGTCCACCAAAAGGAACAAACCTTCGAGAATGGAACACACCTTCTGGTTTAAACAAGATCAATGGTGCACTTGTTGTCGTTTTTGGTCTTGGACTAATCTCCTCCCCCTCTTAATGAATGACCCCCATTAAGAATAAATGCAAATCCGGGGCCCAAGGCCAGATTTCCACTCCGCACAATTGATTTTCCATTGCGCCAATACTAAACCAATACTAAAGTCTTGGAATCCGTATTAGGGGGCACTTTTAGCAAGCTTCCAGCCTCACTTTTCAAAAGGTGGGTTCCTCAATTCCCCAAAAGGTTGCTTCCCCAAAAGCTGGCTTCTCAAAAGGTTGGGTTCTTTTGGTGGGTTCCCCAAAAGGTTGTTCTTGACTCTGTTGTCCCTGGCTGTCCCTCACTCCCTGGCTGGCTGCGTTTGTCACCCTCACATTGTTGGAAAAGCAAAAAAACCCAACCCCAAAAAACCCAATTTAAACAAATATATTTTTGGGTGGATTTATTTATGATAGGGGGGGCGTATTTATTAATAGGGGGAGCGGATTAAACTTGCTTTAGAAGTGGCTTCAGGGGGTCGCTGGCGGACATTTAGGGTTTAGGATTGGCTTGTATTAGTCAAGTCTTGTCAGCATTGGCGGAATTCGGGTTGAACGGGACCCATGATGAAGATTTGCCAAGAACGATTTATGATAATGTGCATAGCAAAGGTTTATGTCAACCAAGCCCTGTTGTCCCACTTGTACCAATGGGTATAACCTACCTAGTAAGTATGCCAAACACCCAGAACAACAGCGATACCCTGGTCACTTTTTGCTTCTGGTGCGGGGGGTTGCTTACTTCAGGTGTGTAAAGTATAGTAAGTTAAGTATCGATAGTCCTTTGCTCAAATTTTGGTCGGCCCGTGCTATTGGCCAAGGAGACATTACCCGGACTTCTGCCCCGGATGCGCGGCACAGCACCACTTTGAAACCATGGTTGAAAACCATTGTTGGTTGGGATTTCCGTTTTTGTTGGCATCGAATTCTTCGGGTGCAAGAAGCAGTTTTCTGGAGCCATCCACAGTATCCTCTAGATGGACGAAGTGCGATCGCACCACTTTGAAACCATGGGGAAACCATTGTTTGCTGGCATTTACAGGCGGATCATCATTCCAGGGTTTCCTAGGTGGTGCAGGATTTTGTCCATCCACAGAATTCTAGTTTGGTGATCCTTTGTATTTAATCTTCAAGGTACGGAAAGCAAAGAAAGCGATAAGGGCGTGTCTGTTCTTGTGAGCCTCCTTTCGATTGCTCCGAATTCAAAGGGAATCAAACAGGGAAAAGCTAGGCCCAGTAGTTTTCATTAGTTGGTTCCTTCTTTTGGGGCGTTTCTTGTTTCATCAGGTGCGAATCATTCTGACACGTGCTTTTCCCCGCGGCATCCGGTGAAGGCTTGGCTTCCTCTTTGCCAGCGCAGATGGCGGCTGTGGAGAGTTCACGAAGTGGATGCTCCCGTCGCTGGATTTTGCGCGCGATCCTCCGCGACATTGAAGCAACGCTTATCCCATGCTGGATACGAACACCAAAGATGTTGATACCTCAAGACTTGGATCTATGCACTGGTTCTTTGGCGTGTGGTAGCAACCTATCCGAGAGAGAAGGGAGATCTATTCTTTCAGTCTCACCTTGGCTGATTAGAGAGTGTTGGCATCATGGCAACTGTCCTGCCTTGGTTCTGAGCTTGGGATGAATCCCAATGCTCGAGCCTTTGACCCAGGCGTTGATCAAAAACGAACCAGGCGCTTCGAGCGGAGATCGGCCTGCAAGAGGGGGGGGTGGGGGGGAACAGATTCGAGGCCTAGCGGCTTGCTATGTGCCACCCAAAGTGCTTTGGCCCACAAATTGACCCACTTGTTTTCGGTGGACTCCGCCGTTTCATTTTCCCCCCTGATTTTTTGGGAAGGGTTCCGATTCCTTTAAACTCAAGCAACCAAAAAAGGATGGCCTTTTTGCCCATTGCCACTGGGCATCTGAGAGTAAAGTCACAAGTAGATCAGATTCGGACAGCCAGAAATAGGTGCGGAGGCTCGCCCTTTCATTCTTTGCATTGGTTTGGGCCCTTTGGTATTTGGTGGTAATTGTGGCTCATGTGTTGCGCTGCAAGGGTTGCAGTATTTGTCAAGTCGGTTTGAAGGGAGATTAACAGGAAGGTTATTTGTTTGGAGGCTACCCTTTAACAAAAACCACCCATAGCCCTTTTGAGGTTGATTACGTAGTTTGGTTAGACATCGATGGCACTTGTTTAGATGGGATTTATTCCATTTACCGGGTCACCAATTGGGCACCCGCAAAGCCGCCTTGCCGATTTTCAGTGCTTATGCGCCCGCGCATTGGAATGCCAGTTCCATGTTCGTGCGCCACGTGCTGTTCTGATTCACCTCATGTCTCGGTTCCCTAGTTCTCAGCGCCATCTTCCCTTCGAGTTACTGGACTGGCTTGTTTTGACGACCATAGCGAACAATGGGTTCGTACTTTTTCTGCGGCCATCCACTCAGGCAAGGGACCCAATGCCAAGCGTCGAGCATATTGAGAAGGCAACCAACGTACCGCGCCGTGCTGCGTCCCGCCATGCGGCGCGCGGCGGCGCGTTGGTCGTCATGGGCGTCTCAGCGAGTTGTGCGCCAGACTGACATGCCACCTCCCCCCCCCAAACAAAGATGTCCATTTGAGCCACAATCAAAGCCTGGGTAGATGAAGGTTAGTACGGGGCAGTCCCAGCCAGAAATAGTTGCGGCCGCCTTCTTAATTCTTTACATGGTTCTGGGTAGACCATTTCAAGACCGGGTTTTGATTGTGACTACTAAGGGAACCACAGTCACAGCAGTTGGGAAGCAAATGGCTGGTTGCCTGCATGGGCTGACCTCAGATTGGCGGTTCGTAGTGGGAGCCCAGCTGATGAAACAACAAAGCCGCATAATGGCTGGTCTGATGTTTTGGGGGAATAACAGACAGGGGAGGGTGGACTCCTACGAAATATTCTCGCTAGCACGTTGGCCCGCAGTTGTGGTCCTTTCCGGAAAATCGTGAGATGCCACGTACCAATTGGGTAATTTTGACCCCATATGCATAGATCCTGGTTCATCAGTAAAGGGTGCCTCATTCGAGAGGCCATCATTCACTGAATCTGCCACCCCGTCGGCGAGGGTCTCTAAGAAGCCCGGTGTTAGTCAGCTGGGTGACTTGCCTTGGTGGTGCGATATCTAGGGAATGTGGTTGAATGAACCCAGGCTTTGGTTCCCTGAAAGGAAACCACCAGTTGGATGGTTTAGAAGGGTCATTCCAATTCTCATTCCCGTGTAGCATCTCCCATGCTCTTGAGGAGAGGTCCTCTCTTGGATGCTGCGATCGTGGTGAATGTTGTCCACTCATCTACGAGTTCTTCATATGGCTGTAGGTCAAAACCACTGGTACTATTTTGGGGAGGTGCACCACCCATTTTTGAACCTATTTTAGCGGGGGTACGGGCTATTGACCCATGGCCATATCTCGCACCAGCAAGTAGCCTCCAAACACTTTTTGGGCCGTCTCTAGGCGCGGATGTCTGCTCTCCCAGACCTCCAGTGGCTGGTGCACATTCCTCCTTTCCGACCTTTTGGGAGACGGACGGTGTCCCTTAAAGCAACGGACGAAAACAACAAGTAAGTGCCTTGTTTGTTGGCTGGCAAGTTCCTTTTCTCCAACCTTTTTGGTGGGGGTGTCCCTTCGAAGCAACAGACAAACAAAACGAGTGCCTTGTTTTTCAGAATGTCCCCTGAGGGGCCGAAATTGAAAATTCTCGGAAGGACCCCCAAGCAGAGTTTTGGGTTGCCCAATGAGAATCAGCGGAGCAAAGGTGCCCACTTCCTACCCGGAATGACGAGCGTATGGACCATGTGGACGACCACCCTTCCAGCGGGTTTGTGTCAGCAACGAGGGGGAAGCAGGCATCCCTATATTTCCCTTTCCGCTGGTTTTACACATCACCAGGGTTGTGGGATCAAGGGTCACTTCTGTGATACAGGGGAATCTCCCCCTTTATATGGGGGGATAGTCTTTCAAAAGCCCTTAAAATACAACATAGGTTCTTAAGCCAGTGGAAGTTCGGAATGCTTAAAAACCTCGAACAAGAAAGTGTGTTTTTTTCCCAGGACTGGCTTTCCAAGAGTTCCAGGACTATTGGGAACGCCATCCAGGATTTTGTTTGGGGCATAGGAGCCCTCTTTTGGTTGGCCTTAAATTGAAACCACAGGGGAAAACATGACTTGGTGTCAAAATGCATATCTTGGCACACACCCAAACCTTCGCTGGGTTTGCCGTTCTCGGCGAAAACAACTGGTCAGAGAAACGGGAATCTCATGCTCCAGGATCAGTTTTGCCGTTGTTGGCGTATCCGCGAAATGAGACTGGAGTGGATGCCTATGGGCAGTTGTTGGATTGCAAAGGGAATCTACCACTACTGGAAATAGTTGTATTCTTTTAGGGCTCAAGCAAATGGAGGCAAAGGCAAAAAGCCCACCCCCCAACCCCTACAAACACTCACACTCACACACACACACCACACCACCCCGCCCCACCCCACACTCACACGCACCACAGCACAGCGCAGCACAGCACAGCACAGCACAGCACACCAAACCCCGCCACGCCGCACACACACACACACACACACACACACACACACACACACACACACACACACACACACACACACACACACACACACACACACACACACACACACACACACACACACACACACACACACACACACACACACACACACACACACACACAATAAACACACACACACACACGCGCGCCTTTGGCACCGCGAGAACCGTTAAGGTGGAGACGCGCGCAGGGCCTCTCAGTGGGATCTCCCTGGTGTCCTCGTCTCCGGCGCTGGCGCCTTGATTGAGCAACGCCAGATGTTTTTTGTCGTACGCATTGCCAGACTTTCTCCGGCCGCCCCGAATCGGTGGCTTGGATTGGAGGCTTGGTTTTGGATGTAAGCCACTGGGCTTGCTAGAGGACAAATGGCGCACCGCCCCGAAACTACTACAGGGAAGCTGATTTGCTTGCCTTTACAACTTGTCGCTCCTTGAGCTTTCCTTCATTTTGACGTTTCCAACCAGCACAAGGTTAACTTTTTGCCCGAGGCTTGCCCAGAAAACTTTTAAGCTGGGGTCTCCGAAAGGTGGAGTTCCCGATCGCAGCCACTCAGCCACTTGAAGTGGCTGAGTGGCTGAGTGGCTGAGGGGCTGAGTGGCTGAGGGTCAGAGTGGCTGAGCGGCTGAGTGGCAAGAAGATGAACTTCAATAGGTACCGTCTTTTTAGCAATCGAAGTGTTCAAGACAACATCATACATTTTTTGATTTGGATGAAGCGGGTTAGCAAGTAAACAAATGCCCCTTTGTGAGGGTGTCTTTTTTCACATTTGCTGGAGCCATGAAACAGTACCAAAATCGGCGCTGTTTGAGCTGGTGTTTGCGAGATTGTAGCGGCTAGGGGGCATGGAGGTGAAGATGCGGGCGAGCTTTTCCAGGATTGACGGTCGGGTGCTCCGGGGCTTGCAGTCTGGGAGACTGGTGCAGGTGCTGCTCTAGATTGACGGCCGGGTGTTCTGGGGAGTGCTCTTTGGGGGTGCTGGCTGGCGCTTGATTGATGGCAGGGCGCTAGGGGGCACGCAGTTTGGCGCGGGTGGTTTTGGGGGGGGCTCGCCTTTTTAAGATTGAGCACTTTGAGGCTGGCGCAGGTGCTGGGGGGCCTGGTGACGCCCAGGTGTGCTTGTGCGAGATTGATGGCAGGGAGCTAGGGGGCATGCGAATTGGGGATTCTTGCGCAGGTGCTGTTTGGGGTGCTGGTTGAAGTGCTTTGCTGTCAGAGCTGCTGGCGTGCAATCGTTGGCACATGTTTCGTTATCTGGGGTCTATGCTGGTGAAACAATGTACTTGCTAATCCCATTCATCACAATCGCAAAATGCATGACGCTGTCTTGAAAACATGAGTTTTAAACAGATACCTACTGAAGTTCATCTTCTTGCCACTCTGACCCAGCTCAGCCACTCAGTGTGGCCGGCCTCTGTCGAAGTGGCTGAGTGGCTGATCAGCTTCCACCCGGACTGTTCATCCCTAAACGTGTCATTGTCGAAACACCCGCGTTTTGTTTGACACCAGTAGGTCAGCAAGTGAACCATGAATGCAAGCCATATAAGCTTTTTTTTCCCAGCTTGAAGCTGGGGTCTGAGAATTTTGTGGGGGTTGCCATGGGCTCGTCCATGAACACCCATCCAACAACTGCCCAAGCACAGGCACATATCGAAACCCCTGAAATTCGCCTACAAGGCGCAGTCAATATTTATTGTGTCCCCAGCTGAGATGGGAATCTGAAAAGATCTGGAAAGTAAACCACATGTCCTTTGCTGGCAACATGTGCAATCCCACTGACTTGACCCAAAAGGGACACAGCAATGTAGGGGTCCCCCAGGACAGGGGGTCCTTATACATTTGTTGTTTTTTTCCTTTTTCGGAACTGACACAGCATTGTTTGTTCATTGTTCATGTTCAGAGAAGTATACTTTGAGTGCTGATGTTTAAGGGTGCCGTATAAGAACCCATTAAATCGGGACACAACTTCCGAGATACCCCCGGCCGTAAAGACATGGTTCGTTTCAGAAATGGTACTTGAAGGTAAGCGAAACTCGCCCTAAGACAGAAAGTGCAACCATTGTGAGGATGTGCTTTGGCTCCCTTTTGTGGCCCTTAAGGTTTTAAGGAAACAAGGAGACACTCTGAGTTTGCGGAAAACAATAATATTTCACGGCCCAGATTCACCTGTTCCTGGCAAGGCCTAGTTTAGGGGAGTGTGCATCGATTAAGGGGCCCCGCGTTCCCCCATGGTAGCACAGTTCTGGGCAAGCACTGTGATGGAAACATGTTGGTTGCCTTTGGGGCTGATTCAATTTGAAACGGATGTGAGGACGTGGGGCCAAAAAGGTCGCAGCGGTTCCTTAGGAAATGAAGTGCCGTCTTTTGTTTCCAGAGGCCGACTTGTTTTTCCGGCCAGGGAGCATGGTTGTTTGTGACCTACCCAGAAAACGGAACATCCAAGTGTCTCACTGTTTTCGGGTTTGTGGCTGTGGATTCTGGATTTGGGATTTGGGATGCTGGGTTCATCAATTTGGGTATGGGTCAACATTAAACCACCAAAAAAGCCACAGGTGTTAGTCCTTGGTTCCATTTACCAGGGCAAGCCATTTGGGGTTACCCTATGTTTGACCCACAGCCATTTGAGCACGACGGTTATAACTGTTTTTTCCAGCTGCTCAGAGGCCCAAGTGTTTTCTCGCTTGGCAAATCGGTTCAGCAAAGTTACTTTCGGTCGGGACGGCAATGGGGGTCCCGGAAGTAGGCAGCGCCCTGCGTGATTTCAGTTTGGTGTCACCTTAACGCGGGTCTCATCCCAAATTGTTTCATATTTAGGGTAGCCTGAAAATGAAAGGGGTGTCAAACTCACAATCGAGTATCTCAATATGAGATTCAGTATGGCCTAAATTCTGGTAATCGGAAGCATCTGATCTTTACAGTACTGTAGATTTTCCGAAATTCAGGTACCCTTGGTTGGTGGTTTGGATTGGCTTAGAAGTTTGAACCCCTGGCTCTTGGTAAATGGTAAACCCCCCCGAAGCTTCAAACCAGGAATCCAAACCACCCACTGGAGGTAAGCCGAGTCAAGACCAAATATGACGCGTCAGACAAGATGATTGTGATGACTCACAGCCCAAGCCAGTAATACAGGGATGCCATGCAAACAAAGACAAGCATGCGCTGTGGCTTCCCTTGTGAGTCAGAACACCTCCACCGATTCGGCTCCAAACCGCCGAGGAAGCTGATGCATCTCTCTTAGGGCTTTTAGGTATGCATAGTAGGAACCAGGAGATTCTACACCGGGCCAAGCTGAGGACAAACATATCTGAGCGAAGAGACAAGAGAACAGAACACACCAGTATCACAAAATATCAGAGAGCTACAATGCCACAACAATGCATTCCCTCCCCAAATGGCAGCACGTAGAGAAACCCACCAGTCACCAACCCTAAACCAGCCCTTAATCCACCCTCAACCAAACATACTGAGGGACGCTTATGGGAAGACAAGGATACTGTGGATGGACAAAATCCAGCACAACTTGGTATGGATGAAACCGGACAAATGGAATACACCACCCATCCACCTTCGAAGGGGATTTGGTCCATCCGCCAAACCCTAAGCGCAAACCAAGCCTTAAGCAGCTCTCAACCACTGACCCCTCAACCCACTCTAAACTCACCCTTGAACCAACATACCTAAAGGGGCACGGTACTTAGTAAGTGGTTAGTAAGCCTGGTTACAGACCACTTGCCATTGCTATAATTCTCCTAAGTGGGTTCGAACCAGGCTTACTAACCACATACTAAGTACCTGCCCCTGTAAGTGCTGAACAAACTGTTGGGAAGCTCAGAATTGGGCCATCGATTCGAGAGGTGTGGTGCCACGGTTTGGGTGGCTCGGTGGCCAGCGACGAGCTGCGGGGCATTGGGGATATCTTGACGCTGGATGGGCGGCGCACAGTGCTGACCCAAGTTGCGTCGGCTTGGTTTTTTAAGTTTAGACGGTGGGTTTGAAAGATGGGATTGACAGATCGGATTGAACGGTGGGTTTAAAAGGTGGGTTCAAAAGCAAATACTTTCAAACAAAGAGTTTCCCTTTTGAGTCCTGTATAGTACGCAAGGCCTGTATACATTACCATTTTGGTTGAGCCAAAAGTCCGCCGCTCTCATCATTTCGCGCTGCCATCTTTTTTGGTGGTGATTTCGTCTTTGGTGTTCAAAGTCCCCGAGAGACTGCCAACCCGAAACCAACCCTCCTGGACTCCTGGGCGCCGTTTGTTGGTGGAACTGCTTTTGTGCAGGACGGCTTTCCCAGCACGCTGGAATTGGTTTGAGCTGATTGGGGCTGAAGCTATCCAGAACGCCGTTTGTCGGAAGTGTGTTTGGGGCTGCGCAGCCCTTGACCAACCCTAAACCAACCCTAAACCACTACTAAGCCAACCCGAAACCAACCCTCAGCCCACCCTTGACCAACCCTAAACCAACCCTCAGCCCAGCCTTGACCAACCCTAAACCAACCCTCAGCCCACCCTTCAACCCGAAGCCAACCCTCAGCCCACCCTTGACCAACCCCTAAACCAACCCTCAGCCCAGCCTTGACCAACCCTAAACCAACCCAGCCCACTCTTGACCAACCCTAAACCAACCCTCAGCCCACCCTTGACCAACCCGAAGCCAACCCTCAGCCCACCCTTGACCAACCCCTAGACCAACCCGCAGCCCACCCCAACCAACCCAAAACCAACCCTCAACCCAACCCTCAACCCTTGACCAACCCGACCCTCACCCCATCCTTGACCAACCTAAACCAACCCTCAGCCCACCCTTGACCAACCCCTGAACGTGCGACTTGCTTGCTCGCTCGCTCGACGTCGCGTCTCAGCCTCTGACCGCTCGCAGGCAAGGCGAGCGCTGGCTGGGTTCCAGAGGCGGGGTGTTGAGAGACGGAGCGCTGTCACGTGGCTCGGGCTTCGCTGCGCAGGGCGCGTGTCTCGACTGTCTGGCCACGGCTCGTAGATTTTGTTGGCTCGACCGTTCTCAGTGCTTTTCCCGCGCCAGCAACATGCCGCGCTACTGCCCCGGCGTCCCCACCATGGCGTGCTGTTTCAGCACGGGCGTGCCCGGCGAGCGGGCGCAGCCCAGCCCCGGGCAGACGGTGTGCGTGTGGTGCGATGAAAGCCGCCTACTCCTGGCCGCAAAAAGAAACCAGCCAGGACGGGTTCGATCGTTTTCTAATCAGACCAACCCGAAGCCAACCCTCAGCCCCACCCTTGACCAACCCCCCTAAACCAACCCAGCCCCATCCTTGACCAACCTAAACCAACCCTCAGCCCCACCCTTGAGCAACCCCTATAACCAACCCTCAGCCCCACCCTCTAGACCAACCCTCAGCCCCACCCTTCATCAACCCCTCAGTCAGCAACCCCTAAAGCAACCCCGTTGAAGATAAACCATCAGCCCATCAACCCTCAGCCCACCCTTCACCAACTCCAAAAAACAACCCTCCACCCTTGAGCAACCCTAAACCAACCCTGAGCCCAAATTTGAGGAATCTCAGCCCCACCAAGACCCCTAAACAAACCCTCAGCCCCAACCCTCAGCCTCACCCTTGACCAACCCCGACAACCCTCAGCCCCACCCTTGACCAACCCTCAGCTCCACGTAAACCAACACTCAGCCCCGTTCTCGAGCGCACCTTGGCCAACCCCTAAACCAACCCTTAAACCAACCCTCAGCCCCACCCTCTGCGCAGCTTTGTGTGCTCGAATTGCGACAAGCTCGGAGATGGGGTAGCCTCGCTCAGGCTGCGTCGAGGCCCAAGCCACTCTGTGCGTTGGCAGTATGTTGTTGTTGTGTGCGGCTGCGCTTCGCCGGGAGGGCTCGACCGCCTATATGTGCTGCGGATGTGGCGGACGCGCTGGGCGTTGCAGAAGGTGCTGGAGGACTTGATGCGGTTCCCTGCAAGCAGATTACTGCGCACCAACGCACACACACACACACACAGTTTTGCAAATGGATTTAACGCACGCCGCATAGCGATAGAGCCGTGGTGAGGAACCGAAGCTGAAGCCGTCGCATATCTGCAACAAGAAGTGATCTGCGGAATCTAACCAACCCTCAGCCCTACCCTTGAGCAACCCCTAAATCAACCCTCAGCCCCCGTTCTTGAAGAGTCTGTAAGCCAACCCTCAGCCCCAGCCCGCCGACGGAGACTTTGCCGGTGCATGGCTGCGGTGGGAGCCCGTGACTGTGCAGGCCCTTGAGGATGCTGCCTTGAACCGAGATGCCGTGCGCAGGCTGGGCGAGTTCGACTTGTTCGAGGTGCTCTATTCCCTCAGGGCCCGGGCGGTGCATATCCGTGGCATCGTGGGCCATCCCGGTTCTCCAGCGCAATTGCCGCTCCGCCCCAACCCTCCGCGGCAGCGTCACCTGTGGCGCGGGCGTGCTCCCCCAGCTGCCCAGCGGCAGCAGCGACAACAAGAGGCAGAAGCGCAAGAGACAGGATGAAGATTTCTTGCTGCTTACTCCTGCTGACGACCCAGAGCATGAAGCGCAGGCTGATGGTGAGGAGGAGAATGCTGACAGCCCACAGCGTGAGAAGGCCCCATCCTTGACCAACCCCTACACCAACCCTCACCCCCCTTGACCAACCCCAAAACCAACCCTCGCCCCACCTTGACCAACCCTACAGCCACCCTCAGCCCCACCCTGAACCTACCCTGAATCAACCTGCCCAGGTGCTGCGCCTGGATCTGAGGGGCCACGGCAGGTCCGCAGCGGCGCACGAGAACGATGAAGGCGGGCGTTCGAGCCAAAGCCCCGAAACATGTCGAGCGATTCCCCCATTAGGGCGCCGACAAACACCCACATATGCCAACGGACTTGATTTTTGTCAAACAAACAATACGCCAACTGAGTGTGTTTTTGTTATTGTTCCTCTTTGGCTATTGATTGTTTTTTTTTTTATTATTTCTAAGTAAATATATAAGATAACTCGATCTGCAAGATGGGGCAGTAACACGTTGCACCTTGCAATAGCGATTCTTCTTGGGTTTGCTTAGCGCAGGGTGCTGTTGATGTTGTTCGCTGGCTTGCTCGTAGATGTTTACATCAATCTCTCCGTATCCCCCCCCAAAAAAAGGCTGCGGCGACTTAGAACGCAAAGCCCCCCCCCCCCAGCGGCTGTCACGGATCCTCTAGTTTCCCTTGACAAGTCCTAGCGGGAGGCCCGACAACCAAATGGAAAATGTGCAAGTTGAAAATAGTATTATGGCCCGTCGCTTGGACGATTAGACTTACTGCGTGGGTGTATATGTATACATGTGCGTTTCAACCCGGCCCACAACCATTTCAGGGGGTGGGGGGGCAGAGTATGACCGGGGTGGGGATTGGATCTACGGGTACTGTGTCAAAACCCCACCCCTCGGTTTCCTTTTCAATGCCGACCGAAAGAAGGGTACCGAGCCTCAAACACAGACACACCCATGTGCATATGTTTGCTGCACATGTTCCACTTTCATTTGCTTGGTCAAACGTTAGTGTATTGGTGTACTGTTGGCTTTTAAAGGTTCCATTGCCCGTTGGTTTCACAGGGGACTAGCAGAGTTGGGCCGGCCGTTGACCATGGCAACCACGCAAGCTGTGTTGATTGCCAACAGCTGCATAGATTTATTTGGTTTCGGCCTGACGCCCCGCGTTTGCTCTCAGAAATCGCTGGGCCTCGAAACCACAGGGAAGGAGCCGTGGCACCAATACACTTGGCCAGAGCTGGCCAAGGACAGAAGAGAGACGAGAGAAAGAGAGAGAGAGGGAGAGAAAGCAAGAGAGAGAGAGGGACGTCCGTGCCACAAACAAGCAAACCCCTACACTTGGTTCCAAATTTTGAGGGTCCTTTTTGCAGCTTGTGTCTCCAAGTGGCAGTTGGAAGCTTGGGGGGGTAGCCACCTCTGAGGATTTGTTGGGAGCCTGTTCTGGGCTCCGCACTTGGAGAAGGGTTTTCCAAAGCGACATGGACAACCACTCAGAGAGGTCCCCGTGTTGTTCACTGATGTGTTCCGTTGTAGCCCAAGAGAGCATCTCTTAAAGAGGGTCTCAAAAGCAAGCCTATGAGACCTCTGACACTTAACGATTTAGTCGTTCGGTTGTCACCCGCAAAACAGGTTCGACACCTTTGTCAACGTAGCTAGTTTGTGACTCCTGATTTCCTCTTGTTTTCGCAGAGGGACCAGTCGTAGGTGGGCTTGTTGGTTTGCTTGATCGTTGCAATACTGTCAGCTTGCTCTTATGAACTGTATTGAAGCAGTCAAGACTTGGGACCCCTCATTACCCAGGATCCCCATGTTACAGGGAGACCCCCAGGAAGAACCATTGCACCTCCCTGAGTGGACTTGAAACGTGCTGGGGGAATCATGGCAATCCCACGGACATCCGGACTTTGTTTGACCATAGTTCATTTTTCGGGTAGATGAAATATGAATCAGAGACTCGACATATGATTTGGGTTGTACCCCAGAGAATCCACGCTGCTATGGCTTTGTCTTGTATATCCATGTACCCTTCTTTGGGAAGGGAAATCAAAGGAAGCTCCCTGTGAAGGGCACTTCAAATTGTGGATTGCCGGTCTTCTTTAACTGTCCGCCTGGGAGATCTTGAAAAAAGTGGCTGCTGAGACATCCTTGGAAACATTGCGCTCAGAGGCAGCAGCTACATCTGCAGCGGTTGCAGACAAATCGCAGCCGGTCCTGGTTGATATTGATTTGCAAGCAGAAGCTGAGTTTCCAGACGCTGAGGTTGCCGAAGCCGAGGCTTCCAAAGTTGAATCTGAATACCTGCAGGCAAGAAGTGCACGAAGTGGCGCTGCATTGACCCTGCTGCTTAATGACTGCGAGTGGAACCGCAGCATTGGTGACGGCCTGCGAGACAGCCGCGGCGGCATGCCGGGATATTCTGTCCGTTGAGCTAAGCGTTCCAAGAGGGAGCATGGCTCGGCAATCTTCAAGGACATTGGGGATTCCAAATCCGGCTATCATCATCATAAGTGGAGTTGGATGTGTGTAATTCTGTAGGCCGCCGGGTTTCCTCCAACATGATGTCATTTCGGTAGACGAAGCTCAACATGTGTTTATCTTCTCGTTGTTGAGGTACCCTTTTCGGGTTCGGTTTGAAGGAGAGCCAAAAAGGAACTCATCCGGATTTTGACCAACCCCCATGTTACACCCATAGGTGGCCTTGTTCGGCAAGTTTGGATAGACAGATAGATGGCTGGTTTAGATGCCATATATTCCATTTACCAGGGCCATGTATCTTTTGGTTTCCAAGCATGTCTCAAAGAGGACAACCACTGACTTGTGTTGGCAGTTTTAAAGGCAAACCAAAACGAGCACCACCATAACATATATATATATATATACACATAATATATAAACATAATATATATATATATATGTTGTGGGGGTCCCGTAAAACAGAGGACCCACCCCATGCAAACGTCGTCGGCTTCGGGCCAAATCCGCTTCCTGACTCCAGGACCTGCGGCTGGCGGCCGCCGACTCGGTGAGCCGCAGCTTCTTCGGGGGCGAAGGCCGGCCGGGCGAGCCGCGCGAGCCGGGCGAGCCGCTCGCGGGTCCGAGCCGCAGGTCCGAGCCAGGTGGATTGGCTCCAGCTGAAGTCTGGCCAGGTCCTGTGACCCAAGTCTAGAGAACGTGTTTTTGTTTGGCAAATTGCACTTTTTATGCGG
Source organism: Effrenium voratum (assembly GCA_963377175.1). Taxonomy (NCBI): domain Eukaryota; class Dinophyceae; order Suessiales; family Symbiodiniaceae; genus Effrenium; species Effrenium voratum. Next base: position 203,055 of record CAUJNA010001879.1, on the reverse strand, counting down.
GTTTCGCCATATTGCCAAAACGGTCGTATTGCGCTTTTTGTGGGTTTGACCAGTTCCCTAGAACGGTTTGGAGCGCTTTTTTGTGTGGATCTTGACCTGTTCTTCCCCCCTGTTGGTGCGTTTCTGGTAATCTGCTACTACTCTGCAACTATTCTAGAGGGGTGGATCCACAGATTCGCCAGATCCAAAGCGTTTTCTGGATTAATGGGAACCCTGCATAGCAACAGTGTAGGGTACCTGGAAGATCAGTTTCCTCTTGAAGCGACCTCGAGGTGCTATGTTGAGGAGTGCTACGTTTTGGTTGGATGTAAGTGGGAACCCCGGAAATGGCAGAACCCCTGGTTGATTAGCAGTATAATCGGAGGTGTCCCCTTTTTGTGGGGATTCCGACCACTTTTGGAGGGGACAGCCCCAGCTAATAGGATGGATTTGTTAATTCGCAGCCAACATTTTGTCCTTCAACAGGGTTCCCTTTGCAGGGCTAGCCTTTTTTAGACTTCTTGCCTTGTTGGGTGTCCACCATTGTCCATTCAGCCAGCAAAAGATTTAACTTTCTGCGGGGGGTCTAAGCTTTAAGCGTCACACGTTTTGTCGAAGGTAAGCGTCCCTTGCTTTCTATAGGGGAAATGTTTCAAGGTGAAAACGGAGAACCTTCTCTGAGCGGGTTATGACCAAGGCAACTAGCCACTTGCCTGATGCACCCAGCCTCTGGACTCACTTCCCGAGTTCCTGGACTTCATACCTTCTGGGACCATTTCAGCTGCAAGCAACATGTTCAGACTAAAACTTTGCCATCAGGAAAGTGAGAAAAGACTTTGTTTTGGGACGAGCTAAAATACCCTCTTTTGACCTTTTGACCAACACCGACCTTTTGACCTTTTGCTTTTGCTCCTTATCCACTTTTACTTGCTGGTGCTCAGGATATGCTCGGGAATAACCCTCATTCTACTTGATGCGTGCCGAGCTTGGATTGTAGCAAGCTG
>CAUJNA010001879.1:101200-201972 GCA_963377175.1 Effrenium voratum | reverse complement strand
GCATGCATGCATGTATGTATGTATGTATGTATGCATGCATGCATGCATGTATGTATGTATGTATGTATGTATGTATGCATGCATGCATGCATGCATACATACATACATGCATACATACATACATACATACAAAAGCATATTAACCCACACATACATCAAGCCCAGGAAGCACCCTTCGAGGGTTTTTGTCCCCGAGACGTAGGAGGCCTTCGCCGCGGCGCTGCTGGGCCACGCCGCCTCGGAGCAGGCGGCCAAGTCGCTGGCGGAGCGGCTCAAGGAGCGAAGCCGAGTCCGCCCGAAACCGAACAGACACCGAGGAAGCCCCCGGCCTGGGAATCACAACATGATTCCTAGCCGTAGGGCTATTATATCTATATATATATATAGATATGTATGCACAAATAAGATGAGCATGTATATGTGAACATATGTAATATATATATATATGTGTATATATATATATATATGTATATATATATATATATGTGAAATTGATAGAATGTCTAATGACCCTTATTGTGTGTTGACAGGTTTATATGCATATGTTTGGATGTGTCACCTGCGGCCCCCTCGCGCGAACCTCGCGAGGAAGGCTTCCCGCAGTCTGCGCCCACGATGGCCGCGGACGCCTACGGCGTGCCGCAGCACGGCGGATCGGGCGCGCTGTTTGTTGGGGCAGATGCCGTGTGTCTCATGCTTGGTGTCCTTTTCATAGGTGTCCTTTTTGGTTTGTTTGCTTCAAAAATAGAGGGCCCTGGTTTACATGGAGTTTATTCCATTTACCAGGGCCATCTATATTTCCAAAAGGCCACCTATGGTCCTTTTGGTATCCCATTAAACTTCCATTTGTTGCTGAATACGTTTTATATCCACTGTTGGTTTGAAGAGAATGTAGCACTATGCTTTTCTTTAAGGGGACTTAAGCAAATGGAGGCAAAACAAACCAAAAGGGGTTCCCCCAATGACAGGCGCACCTGATGAATTGTTGACTGTTTACACGGTGTTGCGACCACTTGAATACCAGGCTTCATTGATTGCGACTCAGATACATAGCCACCTGTTGCCCATGTTTGGTGAGTTGCAAAAAGAACGACATGTCATGGATGTCCGAACGTTCCATTTCCACCAGCGGAATTGCCCCGGAGGGGTCCAATGGCTCAGATCATGTCGTTGAGAGGTGTCCGCAAGAAACAGATGGATCAGGGGACTGAGGTGTGCAACGATTCTGGGGGTCTGCAATCCCAAGTCTATTGTGGGGCCAGGAAATGTCAAAGTGCGGACTGTAAAAAGGGGAGCTGAATCGGCAAAATATTCTTATTTTAGCATGTTGCTCCTATCCCTTAAACTTGTTTTCAAAAAAAAAGGGTGCATCCGTAACCTCCGCCTTGCTCCAAGCTTCATGAAATGAGGCCCCCCCTTTGGTGCCGGAGGTGGTTTCCCTTTAAAGCAGGTGCATTTCATAGGGGTGCGTCAGGTAACTGGTTGACCATGGTTATTAACATTATAATTTTTGTCTTGCTTGGAAGCCCCATGCACTGCCAAGGTGTCTTATCCGATAAGGAGGGGGGTTCGACAAACTTTGGGTCTCCTCCAAAGCTATAATATGTTTGGATGTCAAGTATCGAAGAGAATCGGAACACAGTGTTTTCTGTGTACCCCAGATTTGGGCCAAGAAGCTATCTTGACCTTCTGTTGAATAAACCTCGGGTGTTGGGTGCTCACCTGAACCACAGGCAAAATGACGTAGGTTCCCCTACGGACCCTACCACATAGAACATTTCGTGAGTCCGCTGGATTTCGTGGGACATGAGTTCCGCCTTCAACCCCTACACCGGCAGTTTTGTACCAAACCCCTCACCGATCGTGCCTACTATCGGGCCAAGGGAGGTCCTTGTCTGGCGCGTTAACTCGGGCGTTTCTCGAGCCAAAGGCAGGTCTTTGGTTGGAGGGGGGTGGGGTTCTCAAAGGAAGCCCAAGAGCAAACTTTTTGGGGGGAGATGTAGATGAGCCAGCAGCAAAGCAGCACCAGCAGCACCAGCAGCACTAATCTGGGGAGGGGGGGGGGAAGTCTAAAAGGAAACCAAGAGGACCCCCCCCGTCCCGTCCCTCCCCATTTGAGTGGGTTCCCCTACTTTGAGTCACGCGAGTTTCGAGTGGATTTTTTTTTGGTCCGAGGATGACCCCCGGGTGCCCGGTGCTGGTTCTGGCGGTGCCGGGCGACCCCGACAGCCCTGTGGAGGTCAAGCTGCCCCAAACCCCAGGGCGCCCAAGATTCCAGGGCTCAGCTTTCCAGTTTTCCCTTTGACTCCCTCCATTTGGCCATGGTTCAAAACCCTTTTGGGATCCCATTTTGGGGTTTTCGGTGAATTCACCACCCACGTTAGTCTATTTTGGATTGGGATGTTCACCGTTGCCGCGATTTGGGTTTTGACCCACAGCCCATTTCGGTTTGAGGGTACACCCCCAATGGCCGAACACGGCCGACCGGGTTGAGTGGAACGTGGTGCTTTTGGGACGAGCGATATCCCAATGAACATCCGAAGACTGATTCCCCTTTCTCGCCAGAGTTTTCTCCGTAACCCTCCCACTTCTTTTCATATGGAACTTGCGACGTTTTTTCGGGACCCCTTCAAAGGAACCATGGTCCACCCACTGAACTCGGATCCCGGCTGCTAAGTGCTGGGAGGGCAGCATTTTGGCAGATGCTTGGCGGATCATTTTGGCAAACAGGTCCGGAGGGTGTTTGACCGCATCCCCATGTCCGGATGGAAGATGTCAGCGCCCGGCAGACTGAAGGGGAAGGGAACTCAGACAGTGGGTGCAAGTCCGGCTTTCAGCTTTTCTTGGGTTGATTTCAACTCTTCAACGGTTTGGGTTTCAACTTCTTCCTCTTTTTTTTCAGGGGCTGGGCCGGGCCGATTCTTGTCTCATCAAGAACTACGGAAGTACCCTTGCCATCGGGGTGGATATATCCGCCAATTGTGACTTGCATCTTGGGTAGACCTCTTCAAACATCCTTTCCCATGTGTTTATTGCTTGGGGCAACGGATTGCCAGCATGTGATTTTCTGGGGTTGGCTGTTAATTATGTGGGGTGAACCCTTAAAATGAGGCTGTCTTCTTGTTTAGGACAAGTTTAAGAGGGCTCAAGACTTTCGTCAGGGCCTTCCATATTTATAGTTATACTCACTGTAGTCTACCCCCGCATGGGATCCATACTGTGGATGGACGAAATCCTGCACCAGTCTGAAACCATGGAAACCATTGTTTGTTGGCATGTACAGGCGAATCATCCTTCCAGGGTTTCCTAGAGGTGGTGCAGGATTTCGTCCATCCACAGTATGGCCATATGGTTCTTCAGCCGACCGACTTTCGTGGACACGCAGGCAGCGCAGACCTTGTCGCAGCTCTTACCGGACGCAGAGCTCCAGGTGGGGCTCTTCCGTTCAACCACCTGCGGTGAGATGGCTATGAATGTTAAGAGTCGGAAACCCCTCCAAAGTGGCTGGACATGAATCCCCACCTAAATCGCCTAAATGGTGTCCACCAAAGGGTCTCTTAAACTTCAGACCCATATGTCCTTTAATCAACTTTGGTTTGGGAGGTTTCGTCCTCCCACGTTTTTCACATGGAACTTGACGTCCGGGAAACGGTCCCTTTAAAAGGAACATGGTCCAAATCAGGACCCCTCGAACGTCAGGTTCCATGTTGATTGGAGGTGAATCAACGCCCAAGAGAAGGATGCCGATTTTATTGATGGAAATTCACTGGGTTGTGTCACGTTCATTCCTTCGGATTTTGGAGAACACCAGGATTCCCATTTAAACCCAGCGCCAGACCTGTGCCTGGAATTCGATAATCCATCTTGAAATCTGCCAAGGCGCCCTGAGATGCGTGCTGGTTGCAACCTCTGTTGCTATAGAATTGTGTGTGTGTGTTTTTTGAAAGGGAAGGGGATGTGCATCCTGGGTGGCATGGGCGTTGTCTCATGGCAGCACCCATTCCCGGAGGCAAGTGCAGGTGGGCCGCAGGCAGGCTTCCATTTGAGCGTGTTCTCTTGGGTCTTCAACAGAGCCCATTTTAGGTTTCAAGGTTGGCTAAAGATCGCTCGCAGAATCCGAAAGTCACCATGTTACCCCAGAGTGCCAGTATTATCTTCAGATTTTACCCCGCGCCTTCCGGGCTACAATCGAAGATCATTGCACTGGGCAAGCACCACCCCTCATTCCGCTCCTTTGGGCAAACCCAGCGCTTGTGGTTTTCTTTGGATCTGGGGGAAGAATTTGGCCTGAAGAATTGCCTGGATTTGGTGGCTCTCCGAGTACTTTCATCCCACCTATAGGTCATAACCCTTGGGAGTGGTTGTCATCACTCAACCCCCTATTTTCTTGGCTGCTGTTCGCGGTGAATCTTTAGCCTTGAGCCTTTTGGGTGAAATCATTGTTTCCCCACTCACTGGCAAAAAGTCAAGCCGGGGCAGCATGGAAAATGGAGCCAAAGCCTGGAAACGTTTTGTGCGGGCACCAGCCGCATGGGGGGTTGCCAAACTTAGGGAATTGGGGACACTTTTTGGTATCCCCTTTAAAAGGCGACACAAGGCTCCAACAAGGGGCCATAGTTTTGACCACTCCCCACAGAGTATTGCTTTGGCCTCTTGAGGGTACCATGACTCCACCGGGCGAAGCGTGCGCTCCGCGACAAACACATGCAGTTTGCGCCAACCCATGTTGTTGCGACAAACTCAAGGCAGCATTTTTGCGGCAAACCCAAGCAAAAGAGGGACCAATACCTGAAATGACTCCTCACCCCATTGACCATGGCATGAGTGCACGCACTCGCCGCCAGGTCGCTGACTCATTGGAGCCCCCTGGCAGCGGTTTTGCACATGTGGAACGCCTGGGTTTTAAGACCCTTCCAGTGTGCCTCAGAATAGATGTCACAATATATTATGACATTTGATTTTGAAGGTTTGAGGGGGATCTATCACTGAACATATTGTAGTTTTCTTTCCAGGGTTTCATTTTCTTGTTGCAGGGGGACAGCCCTTTGAGATTAGCCGGACAGAGAGTGCTGATTCTCTTTGCCCTATGGAAATCCGCTCGGTCTCGGGGGGGGGGGGGAATTCTCTCAAGTGATAGAGTTGTCATGGGCAAGGGAAAATTTAATTCTCAGACTTTTATATCACACAAAGGCTCAAAGGGATATGTCTCACAGACATGGTTTTGCATGAAATGCCAATGGACCAATTCCGTGAAGGCACCGGGCACGGATCAAATTCTACCGGGGGGTGCTCAAAATGGTGGACCGCCTTGTTTGGTTGGTGGTTCGAAGAACACCAGAAGGAAACCACTCATTTTATGGTACCTTTGAGAGACAAACGTATGAACATAGAGGCATGCCACCTGAAACGGATTTTGCACATCAGCTTTTGCAAGGGAAACTGCTGGCTTTTCCGCGGATCGGTCTTTTGTGTTTCCCTTGGGACCTGCAGCTTCCGGTAGAAAGAAGATCTGGCTTCAAGTCCTTTTTGGCTTCAGAATGAGCCGTGCCGTGTATCTGGATGAGCAAACGAGCAGGACATGGCATCGTTTTGCCAAAAAGCTACTTCCATTTCTTGCAAATGCTTTAAGGGGAGTCCTCGTATTTGCTTGAGAACATATGTTATTTTTCCTGTTTTCCCAGGAAAACTTAAGGCAAATGGAGGCCAACGGATTGAGCTTATCTCCAAGCCATTAATGGTGAATGGGGGGGGCCGCGGTGGTATTTTCACCACTCCGAGCTTGTTTGTTTGGTCCCGGTGGCCTCTTAGTTGGGTGCTTTTGGTGCGGGTCGAAAGTGTCTGGATCGGAAGTGGGACATTGATCCCCATGCCTATGGAAATTTCCGGTCACTTGAAGCAGTCATTCTGAGAGTATGACTTTAAATGGCTGTGGCTCAAAAAACCGGTACCAAAATGGAACCCTGGTGAGTGGAAACATGGACCAACACCTGCGGTTTGCCCCTCCTGTTTAATTTTGAGCCACACCCAAATGGGCCCATTCATCTGGGGGTTGTACTTCCTTTTCCTCGTCGTTTTTGCTTCAAGCCTTTAAGCCAAAGTTCGCCTTTTTGTCTCCGCCTTGCGGTATGCTATGCAGCTTGTGGTTGGGTGGACTCCTGCAACGGAAAGAATCATCCATGTGCTGTGTGTTGCAGCCTGCTGCGGTGGATGCACTAAATATTGCAGGTAAGGGAACAAGCAAAGCCCTAATCTATCGCAAGCTGCCATATTTGTATGGCGGGTGTGGGTTTACTTGCAATACTGTGGATGGACGAAATCCATTTCGAACCACCTTGAAACCATGGGAAACCATAATTGGTTGGTATTTGCAGAAGAATACATCCTTCCAGAGTTTCTCAGTTGGTGCGAACCGGATTTTGTCTATCCACAATATGTGGCCGTGCAACGCTAGATCCACCTGTGATCTATGCACTAAGAGCAAAGCGCCAAACAAATCCACAGTATGTGGGGCCTCCTCTGTCTTGGGGGCCCAGGCACGCTTACAGCACTTGGGGGGCCTCCATCAGCAGCTTCTTGCGAAAGGCGCGGATGAAGGTTTGAGGGACCTGCACTGTCAAACTTCTAGTGAGGTGAGCGCGTGTTTGTTTGGGGAACCCCTTTTGGTCTGTTTTAAACAGCAAAAGCAAAAGGGACCCTCTAATTCTATGACTTTGCTTGTAGTACCGCTTTAAACTGCGATGTTTTGCAAAAACATCAATGGGCAATTTCTCATTTGAAGGGTGAGGGTTGTGTTAGGATTGCTCCCGACCTGGGTTTCAGTGACTGAACCCTTTTTTGGGTCGAGAATTTGTATTGGATCCTTTTGAACTTCTTTTCCAGGGACCTTATTTGGTGTGTGTGTGTGTGTTTGTGTTTTTGAGGGTACCCTTGTTTTGTGGTTTTACAGGAACACTCAGCACCATCTTGGAGGTCCCCTCTAAAAGACATACGTGACATACCCATTTCCATTGTAGTGATGGGGGTCTTTGAAGAAACACCCGTGCCCGGGGCATTAAGACTTTGAGTTTGAAGGTTCATGTCTGTTTCTTCCATTTGTGTCAGCATACCTTTGTATAGTTTGCCCTGTTGCGAATCTATCACTGCTGAACATATTTTGTTCAGGGGACTTTTTACATTGGAAGCTTTTGGGAAGTGCCTTATTTTTTCGGGAGGGACAGGTTGCCAAGATCTGGGATGTGAAGTTGGAGGTTTTAAACTTCCAAATCCAAACTTTGAGACTTTTAGTGTCCTTAGGGTTTGAACTTCTTCCCAATATTTGCAGGAAGGAAGCAAGATTTAGGGATCCCTCGCATTCAAGGACGTCACCTTTTTGGCCTTCAGATTCGGCCATGTTTCAAGGGCACTTTGTGGTGCATGGACTTAAGCCAAAGTACCCTGACCCAAAAGCGAGCGGTTGACTTTTGGCCGGGGCCCCGGAATGGGGGGGGGGGGCGGGGATTTGTTGGACCCTTGCGCAAGGTGCTGCCTTTCAGGGGGCGATCAACAAGGGTTACGTTTAACCCCCCGAAATGTTGCTGACGCAGCACAGGTGTCCTTCTTAGGTTAGCTTGGCTAGGATTGGATGGGTTCCACTGAGAAAAACAGGTTTTGTGCCCCATCAACCAGGGACGCCCATCTGCTTTTCGCGGCAAAAGGTCACCTATGGCCAGGAGGGTGTGAAAATGGTCCCAGCCACGGACTCCTCTTTCACCTTGCCGACGTGGGGCAGAGTCACCCGCCGGGAAATGGCGCGGAAATGGGACCCATTTCCGCCAGGGAATCAAGAGAAGCGGGAGCCCGCCCAGCCCCCAAAAAGAGCTCGTGAAGGCCCAATGGGAGCTGGGATCGTGATGCAAGTGCGTGGGCGGAAACCCATTCAAACGGTCCTTTCGGTGTCCCGATTTTCAGTTGCGTCCATGAGGTATTCGTTGGGTTTACGAAGCCCATGGATTCGAATCAGACCTTGGTATCATAAGAATCTTTCCACTACCCCGTCACTACCCCAAACTCACTACCCCCCTTGGGTTTTATACAGACAACTTGCTATTTCAGAAATGGCGTGTTTAGCCAAATGTTCCTGTTTCGGGGTAGTAGAGGCCGTCTTAGAACATTGGGATATTTGTTGCAAACAGAGTTGGGAAGTGACTTTGGCCTTGCCAGGCCTGGATGAAAGAGTTCCTTACCAAGCGTGTGATGCCGCAGTGAGAAAAAGGCTCCGGGCGCCCTGATGCCGTTTTTGTGTCGGTTTTGCATTGGTTTTTCAGCAACCAAACCGAATCGAAGCACTCCCCTGTTAGAGGGAAAGCACGAGGAGCTTGCTAATCCACTCCCAGAAGTGCTCGAGATACCTTCTTAGGAAGGCCAGTTTGGTGGTGAATAGCGAGTTTGGACTTGTTTTGGCCAATCCACTCAGGAAGTACGTTGAGCAGTAGGTTTGTTTAAGCCATGGTTGGAAGGATTGGCCCAACCCTGGTTTTGGGTTTGCTTGCCACCCTTTCAGCATAGCGTGTGAGGGGTTACACACTTGTTCATGTGATTCCTGCTTATCTTAGATATCGAGGGACACTTAGGGGAGGTTTGGAGGAGCAGGCTTTTCCTTTGAGACAAAGAGGCGCAGCGCCCCCCCCAACACGCGAAGCACGTGTCCAAAGGCTTCGAACTTCCAAGCACTCACTCACCCCCCCGAACCATGTCGCTGGGCTGTGCGAAGGCAGTCCTCCAGCCTCGGGTTGGGAGAGGGGTGCCCTTTGTGGCGATTTATTTCGCTGTCTGAGTTCCCGGACTTGAGTCTCTTTTTGGGACGGCCAGTGGCACCATCCAACTCAGGGAGTGAGTTTCAACGCAGGGTAGCCCCCTCAGAGAAGCATCCATGCAGAAGTTGCCCCCAGACCCGATGGTTCACTGACCCCTCTAAATCGAGTTGTGTTTGGTTGCGCACATGGTCAAACGAACCAGGGTTCACCCCTTGTTTGCTGTTCGGGTGGCGGATTGCTACTTAAGCACAAGAACCCAACTACGAGGAACCATTTGGGTGTGTCTTAAAATAGGGCACCTCCCCCTCCGGGAGGGGGGGGGCCCCTTGGTCGAGTTGCGTTGGTGTTTTTGGAGGGGTACCCTTTTCAGGTATCTGATGTAGATAGAACCAATGGGTTTATCTCAGAACCAGGAATCCCATCCAAAGGGTAGTGTTCCTTTTGGCGTTCGTTTTAAACCACAAACATGGAGTACCCCCAAGCAAAGCACACACTCAAATGGAACAAATTTGGGGAGTCCAGATCCCTATTCTTACATACTCTCATGTTTGTAACAACCACCTCCGTGTTTGGTGCAGCAGAAAAAATGACACGATTAGTCTTCGGAGTGTCTTGGCTCGAGCTAAAAGTCTCTGACCGAAAGCGTTCCGATGGCTGTGCTGGCCCTGATCTCGCTGCTGGCCCCTTGGACGAAAGAGCTGGCTGCTTCTGCTTTTCGGCGTCCTTTTTGTTTTCCTCCGGGATCACTACCGCAAGTATGGGTTTTCTTGCTTTTCCAGGGGCAATTTGTTAAATTTCCATGGAAAACAAGGGGCAAGCCGCGCGGCAAGCCCTGGAAAGTGTGAGTTCGCTTGGCCAACTCTTCGCGCCCGATCCCTTTGATTTGCCGTTGCTGCTCGGGGAATGAGGGCATGAGCCTGTAAACCATCCAACTGGTGGTTTTGGTTTTCTAGGGCATCCCAAAGCGCTCCCCTCCCATACCCGCTGGATTTCCGGAAAACCAGCAAGTTTTCTGCGCGTCGTTTCAACTTCAAGGGGTTGGGTTGTCGGCAAGGCTGTCGAATTTCTCCCACCTCCGAGAGGTAATGTATCATGGCAAGCCCATATGGTAGTGCTTAAAGGGTGGTTTGGTCATACAGGTATATGGATCCACCGGGAAAGAGCTGCCCCAATGTTCCTGAAGCTTTCTATGAAAGATCCTAGCCTTTACATTGGCCCAGGTCACCGATTTTCCGTGCTTGGCCTTTTGCCCCACATTTCACGGATGGTTCTTTACCCACTTTCCAACATGGGATATTCCCTCCCAGACTTGGTAAAGAAATGCGAAAAAGGCCTCCAAGCCAACAGGAACCCCAACCCTCCAGTATCGACATGGGTGTGCCTCTTTCAAGGAGGCGCTTGTCCCCCCCAAGTCTACATGGCCATGGGTCAAAGCCCAAATCGCACCCCCGGTGAACATCCCAATCCAACCACTAAAATAGGTTCTAAGAATGGGCGGTGAATTCACCTATCCCAATATTCGGATCGATCCAAAACGGTTTTGAACCATGGCCAAATAGCGGGAAGCTGACAACGTCTTCACACAACAAACATGTTTTTGCAGAGGGTAGATGGGAAACCAAAACCACCCCTTGACCATGGCCTGACGACACCGCCGGAGGCATGGACCGCCACAGCCACCGTGGTTCCCACAAAAGGCTCGGAGGCGCGCAGCGAACGGCCCGAGGGGACGCGGACGAGGAGACGAGGGGGACACGGGAGATTGAGATGGGTATCCGGACTACGCTGCCCTCGACCTGAAACATGTGTTTTTTGTCTTCTTGTTTTTTGTTGTTGTTTTTTTTTGGGGGGGGGACGGGGGTGAAACAAGTGGGTGTGTTTGTTAGGGGATCCACTACAATTCTACAATGGTGGTGTCTCTTTGGTGTCCCCTTAAAGCCACCAAAGAAGGTACCCTCAACAAAGATACCAAATGGAGATATTGCTCAAGCTGAAGAAAACTCCTGGCTTGTGACATGGGGAGATTGGCTCCAAAAATGGGGTGATGCTCCATTTTGAAGGGTAGCTGAGCTGTAGGGTCCAGGTGTGAGTTTTAGTCTTCCATTTGCTTCGAATATGTGTTATTTTCCACTGTTGGTTTTAAAGGGTGTTTCTCAGTGCTGAACATATGTTTTTATTTTTCTCCACGGGGGCTGAAGTAAATGGAAGTAATGGGTTACGAAACTGCCTTGGAAAAACGCGCAACCACATGCTTGGACAATGTCCAATGGGTCCTCGAGAAGTATTTATCCCCATGAGCAACAGACAGAGCAACGGCTGTTTTGGCATTTTGCGCCGGTCTCGGATTCTGGTGGCAGCCTCAGATCTTCATACTCTGAAGGCGTCAAGGCCCCCAGACACCCAATGGTGCCCTGTTTTTTGCTTTTTTTTTGGAGGGTGTCCCTTTGAAAGCAACCAGTACCAACAAACAGAGTGCCCTTGTTGCTCGTGGCCACATGCGTTTGGGGTCTCAAAAATTGATCAGCAGGAGCCTCGGTTTTCCCTTGGCTTCGCCTTCAAAACCAACCCCAGAAAGGGTAACAAAAAGAAACACGCATGTTGCGTATCCCGCGTTGGTCGTGAACGGTTTGGGTGCAGATGTCCCACATCCCTCGGCAATAGCCTCTTGTTTGGCTATGTAAGGCTAGATACGGCTACAAGCACGTTTCTTTGGCTCCTATGGTAGTCAAGCCCCCTCTCCAATGGTGGAACGACACCCCGTATATTTTTTCATGAGAGGGTTCCGACGCCAATAGAAACTTAGGATCTAAGCGCTCGTTTTTTTTTTGCAAAAGGGACCATCCCTTGGTGGGCCTTGTGAAAGTGTCTACCTTAGGGTTCATGACGCGCACGAAAAACATGTTTTAGGTTACCGCCCCTCCGTACTCCCCGCGCAATCCCCAATTAGAAAAAGTAGTTAGTACTCGTCATGGCCGATGTGGGCGATTTTGCATGCCAGACCGCTGGATATAGTTCGCAGTTGGTTTGCTCGCACTGGACTTTGGTAGGCTGTGAGTTGCACAAGCGTTTGAACACAAGGCCCTGTCTCAGCAGGGAGCAGCATCTGAAGGCGGCAATCCAGGTCTGCGGATGGTGAGAGCGATGCGACCTTGGACGAGCCATCAAATAGCTTTCGGAGCACGCCGGCCATGGGGCCTCCTGGTTTAGAAACTGGCACCATCTAGTGCCTGGCTTGCACTTCTCGGAGGTTTCGTTGCTGTTGATCTTGAAGCTGCCAACCCCAGATTTGGCCAAGTTTCCACGTAGTGCAATGAAGCTGGGTCCAAGTTGAATCCTCATGCTTACCTGGGAAAGAGGTCCGATGAGTGGTGTTCCATCGCATTTTCGTGGAAAATCTGATCGGCCAATTCGCATGCGCAGGCACTGGGGCTCGATGAGCTCGACATGACCGAGGGTGCTGAGTCCAACGTGACCGCGCTTTTGGCAGAGGGCGGCTGCAACGACGGGACCGAGCCGATGCCATGGGAGGGATGGATTTGCGAGTTGGCAAGCTCGAAACTTAGACCTTGCGAGGTGCCCTTTCTTTCCGTTGTGAGCCATCGTGTTAAACACATTGCTAAATTCATGGTTGGGAGACATCCTGTTTTTTAGCTGTCCATTGGATTTGTCGTACGGGGATTCGAATGGTCAAATGCTACAAGTATGAGGTGCTTGGACTTTCTCGTTTAGTTTTCAATCGTACGGCTGGGCTTCTTATCGAGCTTAAACGTTTCTGGGGCATCCAGAAAGATAAGTGGGTGTCCATTGAAATCTTCCATGTAAGAAGCAAGTCGTTTTTGCGGGTGTCCCTTTCAACCCCTATGGTGTTCCCTTGGCTGCCAATTCTATTGGCAAGTACGATCCTAGCATATCCTAGCTATAGAATTCCATGGTAGAGCAGGTGATACCATCATGAATCTATAGGCCTGTGGCGAACTCACCGAGAAAAATGTGTGGGCCTTCACTGGGGGGCTCTATGTTGTAGGGTTTGTACCGAGAGATAGAATTCCTGGTTACCTACAGTGGCTTGCCTGGAAGCACTGGTTTAGAAAACGGCTCGGATGCGTGTTTTTTGTCGACTCCAAAGGTTCTTCCCCCGGTTCCATTTTCCATTCAATCTCCAGATCCACTGCATCGATTCCTCGATTCCTCGAGTCGCAGGAACTGGCAATGCCATGGCTGGGCACAACTCGGCTACTGCCCGGCAACCGAGCATACCCCCCCCCCCCCCCCCCAGCCCTTCCCGCCCTTCACCGCCCCCCCCCGAGCCCCCCCCCCCCCCGGCTTGCTTCCATGGCCTGTTTTGGGAGTCAAGAACTGGGTGCAACTTTGAAATGCACAGACCACCCAAAGGAGCAATTCTAGAACATAGGCGTCCTTTTTGGTTGATTTGGTTGGACAAATAGAGGTTCCTGGTTTACGTGGCGACTCAATCAGCTGCCAGACCCATCTATTTTCCCGAAAAGGACACCCATGTTCTAGAATGGAAGTGCAAAGTAATGGGCTTCAAGGACATCCATAATTTCTGATTTTAAGAGTTGGAGCCGATCCAAGTGTGGTTGGACGTGAGCCCCATGTCCAAATCCCCCGCGAAAAACAACACGACAATGTCCAAAAAGGCGATGTTTCAGAGATCCAAGGACTCGACATCCAAGCCTTTGTAGCAGATGTCCAATACGGTGGGCCTGCCACGGGGAAACCGATCCTTGATTTGTTGGTTTCGCCCCCCCCCCCCCCGCCTTTTGGCAGAAAATCCTCGCCACCATGCTCCTGGCCACAAAGCCGGCCGAAAAGTAAGCAGCTTCCGGGGACATATGCAGCGAGCGGCGCAATGGCAAGCTGTGAAACCAGCCGCTTCAGCCACGGGTTTGGTCACAGCGAAGTGTTTGTTTCCGGCTGGCAAGTTTTCATGTGTGCAATCCCAGACCTGCGGGTTGCTGCGGTTGCTTCTGGCTTTTCATGTTTTGTTTTGCAGGGCGAGGGGATCCCTATAAAATCAACCACCAACAACAATACGGTGTGTCTTTCTCCCATTGCCGCTGGGAACCATTTGTTTCATGCTTGCCCAAAGCGCAGTCGCTGTTCAGGTCAGTGGAAAAATGGTTTCGCTTTGGTTCCTGGCCAACATCCACCAACTAAAAACTTTTGTCCTTGGCATGTACAAAGCCCACACCCGCGGATACGCATGGCTCTTTAATCACGTTCCGGAAGCATCCTTATAAGCTTTGAGACAAACCCATGACTCCCTGTTTCTACTTTGCAACTGGAATGCTGTGAGCTTCGTGATGGACGGCCTGGACCGCTGGAGGTTGCTTTGCCCCATCAAGTCAAGTGAGTCGATTCGCAACGGGTTCTACTGAACGGATTCTGATCACTCAAAGTACCACCATGTGTTGATCATCCGAAAGGAACCCATTTGGTATAGAGTTCCTTCAACGACCCGCTCAAAAATAGACGACTCGGTGCATTTCCTAAAAAGGCATAGTTTCCCTGTGGATGGACAAAGTCCGCTTCGCACCTATAAACCGCGAAACCACCATCCCAGTTGCCTGGCGATTTGGTCCATCCCAGCCCTCTTTGTGGGCTTTCCGAAGTCCATTTTGTGGAAAGGGGGTCCGAAATATTCCCTTGAAGTAGCCTCCCACTAATTAACAAGACCATTGTCCTTTCCTTTTCAGGGACCAGGTCCCTGTCAGGTTCCATGTGAAAAATGTGAAAAGGGTGGGAGGGCACCAACCTAAAGGTCCCTGAAACTCCCAACCCAACCAAAACCCACGCCTCACGCGGCCACGGCCTCCGGATCTCGAGGCCAATCCAATGCGGCGTACATGAACAGCGTCTGTAAGCGCAGCTGCAACCGATGCTCCACTGGTCCGGGCACTGGCAGGCCGGCGGGAGGACATTTTTTATGTTTTCCGGATTTATCGGAGTCGAATTCGGTTAATTACCCTCCCTCCAACTAACATGGCACCTCACAGAGGGTCCCCTGCAGGAGTGCATTGATCTGCCAGGTACCCTCCAGCAGGTGCTATGTTAGTGGGAGAGAGGGGACAACCCCCCAACAGCTGATTCTTGGACGGTACTTGGGATTCTGGACTTGGGAAAAAGCAGTTGTTGGGATGCTGGTTCGGATTCGAGTTCGGGGGATGTTTGGATTCTCCTTTTTTGTATGCATGTTTTGTTTTGTTTATTTTGAATTGAATTCGGGCGGTTTCAAGGCGAATCAGGTTTCAGGGCGAATCAATCCCCCACCTTTAAGTAATGTACAGGGCTCCCTACAAGGCCCGTTCAATAATTGGAATGGCGTTTTGCGCGCACTTTCAACCCATCCTGATCATGAGAGAACCATAAGCACTGTAGTAATTGTGAACTTCCCCACCAAAAGGGACATCCCAATAAAAGCCCACGGGTCTCTTCCGGGCTTGGCATTGGGCTCCGTATGCTGCAGAGGGCAAAAGCATCGCCTTGGGCCAACTTCAAGGGGCTCGGGCGATGTTTGCGGAGGCCCTGGCTGTGGGTCTTTGACCCATGGGATCCCATTTTGGGGGTAGGTGCACCACCCATTTTTGGAACAAATTTTAGTGGGGGTTGAATCGGATGTTCACTGGGAGCACGATTTGGATTGTGACCCTTGGCCACATGTTATATAGGGAGCCCGCGTGAAGTGACCCACTTGACACGTTTTCAGGTTTTTGGTCGACTGTTTGTTCTGTGACTTTAGGGAGCCCGCTTGAAAGGGACCATCAGGAATGGGACTCTCGCTATGTATCATGTCGACGGAAGAATGAGCCTCGTGGACTTGTTTGGGCTGGTGTTTCCAGGGCCTAGAGATTGATTCATCCTGCGTCAACACATTTCGTAGGCATTTCGCACTTGAGCCTTTCCCTTTCCCCATCCCATCTAATCCCTGCAAGCTCCGATGCTAGGTATGCACCCATTTGTCTTTTAGCGCTCAAAAGGTAGGTTCCCTTGATTTCCCACGACGCAGGCAATCTATTCTGTGTGAATAAATGTGGGCCAGACTTTTAGGCGAGGCACCATTGGAGGTGCATAGACAATCTCCACTTCGCAGCCGTTGAGCTCCAGGAAGGCCTACTGTGGACGAAATCCATTTCGCAGCACCTGAGAAACCTGGGGATGAGGATTCCCTCGCCAAAAAAAAACAACAAACGATGGCTTCCCATGGATTCAAAGTGGTGCAGGATTTCGTCCATCCACAGGATGACTGGTGCTAATCCACCAATCCCAACTTGATTTTTTTCCAGGTCCAGTGACCCAATGTCTGGTAACCCGTAGTAGAATAGCACGAAGCAAACAGAAACTCGCCAGCCATCAGACGCCAGCGAGCTCAGGCTAGAGGTGTTTATGACAAGAGGGGTTTGGCTCATAGGAATCGGTACCCCCCGAGCCCCAATGAGTTGTCGTTTCCTCTGGTTTCCCAATAGGAGATCAGCCCCAAACAGGGTACCCTTTAGAAAGCAGCCCCTTCAGCTAACCGCAAGGGATCAAAGCACCAAGTTTGGAAGAATCAAAGTCCTTTGGGCGCGGAGCCGCAATCTTCATGCTCCAATGTTTCAGGGTACTAGTTGCTGCTTTGCGGGGCCGGTCTTTTCAGGAAACGCCAGGGATTCACGTCAATGCGCTGCAGGGGCTCGTTTCGCGGAGGTGCCGCGGCTTGAATGAGCCCTGCTTCGTCAATGCTCAGTGCTGCAGCGCTCGGTGCCATCCGCGCCTTGGCGAAAAATAGAAAACCTCCGAACTCATTCCGCGAGGTCAACTCACGTACTCGACACCCAGTCCCCAGTTGCCCAGTGGGGCCCTTTTTTTTATCTGCGGGGAGGGTTCCCCTTTGAACTCGCCGGGCAGCTGAGCCTAGGTCCCCCAGTAGTGCCCTTCTCTCCCCTTTTTTGGTTGGGAGATTCGCTTCCCCTACTAAAATAGACCGAAAAAAGTTGGTACCAACTTCTTCTAACCTCTCAAATCTGGAGGACCTAGGAGCAGTGGTGCCCTGGTCTTACCCCCATCTGATAAAACATGCAAAGAGAGTTCCGCTGGGTTTCGGCTGGCCCAACAGAACCAGGGGAAAGCACGAACCAGAATCGGAGAGTCTTTCTGGTGACTTGGGCCCCCGAAAACCCCCCTTTCTTTTGCAGGGCTCCTTACAAGATACATGTTGCAACCATTTGAAACATGTTGCTTTTTCCACCAAACCAAAGGGAAACCACCATTTGCAAGTGCAATGTTCAGGTGTATAATGTAAGGATCTCTGTTTTGCTTTTGCATTCGTAAGTCAGAACTCAGGATCAAACTCAAACTCGTGGGTCCAGGTAGAAAGCTAGCCGGCAGCCTGTAGGATAGGCTCATGTTTGTGTTCGATGGAGGCTTCACAAGTCGGCGATCGATCGATCGAGTTGGACACTAAGACAAAACTCCGGTTTTTCCCTTGGCGGTTTCAAAGATCACCCGCGGTTGTATACAAGCTCTGTTGATTTAAGTTTAGTCTTCGGAGGCCCCCTTTTGTCCAACACTGGTACGTATTACTGCAAAATGACAAGCAGTTAGTTGAACACAATCGTGGGAAGAAGCCTTGCAGCTGTAAACAAGCACAGCTTTGTTGGGTAGCACACAGGCCAAACTTTTTTGACAAGGCCAAACTTTTTTGACAAACAAAAGCGAGAGCATTGCAAGAACAAAACCGACAACGTGTTTTACAGAAATGACCTTTGCACACCCTTCCTCACATCCACAGGTTGTCTGAGTGAGAACGGCTGAACAGTTACGATTTCGAGCTGGAGCTGCCAATCCATGTTTCGGAAGTTACCATGCTGCCGAAGAGTGCTTCGCTCGCTACACTCGTACTACAAGGTTGCGATGTCGGGGTCGAAAGTACAGGAAGCACAAAACACTGGGAACCGTGAAGAGGACAAAGAAAACGACAACCACAAAAACGGATGTCTAAAAAGCAACGATCGTGCTTTTAGAGCCTCACCTGTTCAAGCGTTTTGAGGTGAGTTTGCAACAGGGCCCTTCAGCGCTTCACAGCGTGGAATCATACATTTCGCCAAGACACTGTTGCAACCAATGAAATGGGCAGCCAGGGGCTTCTTAGAGCTTCGGGGGAGAATTCCGAATCCAAAATGTTTGTCACCCGGGCACGGCCCTCAAGCAACCAAAAACAAAGATACCCCGCTTTCCCCCATAGCCGTTGGGATAGGATCAACGGCCATGTCAAGCAGCCACACACACAACACACACACACACAACACACACACACACACACACGCGGGGGCGCGCGTGCAGATGGGTGCCCTCTTCTTTTTGTTTAAGCGTTACCAGGCCACATGTATTTGACACTTTGGGGAGTGTAAACGCTGGTTATTTTTAGAGGCCTCCACAAGAAGTGACAGACTCATAATCCATGTTTTCAGTTTGCCCCGATTTTTCAGGTTTCCCTCCATCGCTCGTTCCATCGCCAGGAACACCTTCCACTGCCGCCCAGTGGGTCGATGAGCTCTTTAGAAGGCGGGTTGCCCGAATCATGGACCCTACGGATGGCTATAGGGGGGGTGGGGCACAACAACCCCCACCCATTGTCCCCCCTAGGGGTCCATGACCTAGTATCCCACTTGCGCACGGCTGACCTTTTCATCTGTTTGGTTTCCTGCGTTGGCCCATTAGTCATGGCCCCAACAGCTTTCTTTTCCGGGTCCTTAGGGCAGCTGAGACACTTCTTTCCTGAGTGCTAGGACTTTGGGAAACTTTTTTGGCTGGCCATTCAAGCTAAGACTGTTATTCTTGGGAAACCAACAAATCTGGGGGTGGGACGAGTCGGGGGTTGAAATGATGGGAACCCGGGCTTGAACCCTTTCAGTTCATCCACCAGGCTGGTTGCCTGGACCCTCAAAAGGCCCCAAGTCCTTTTGCCTGGCGCAAAAGTCGACAAGCAGAACATGGGAGGCCAAATTGGGGTGGGTACTTGCTTGAAGAGTAACCTCACTCCCTGAGTTCCTGACCAACCAGCGACCGTTCATTTTCCGCATCCCCCGTTAGTCAGCGGCTAGTAGTAGCGTTGGTTACGCCAAACAAGATAAGTTCTGTTGTAAATGGTCTATGACTGATTGGGTCACAGGCGGCCAATTAGACGCAACATTATTTTTGTCACTGTCTTCTCATTGAAACATGGTCTAACAATGATTATGCGATGGTGCCCATTGCAAAGAGCACTCTTGTCGCTGACCAACGCTTCCTGCATTTCTAGACACTTCCTGACTCTGGGGACAAACTGTCATCCACGTAACATGACCATGTTGGGCCAAGTTTCGTTATTGTCCCACAATTGAGTCACAGTGAGCGGTACCCATAAACCAGGAGCTCATACCAGAGGTTCGTATATTGTGTCTGAATGGTGGGACCCGCAAAGCGGGTGGTTTTCCTGCGTCACATGATGCCAACCTGAACAGGTACACCCATCTAAACTAATTACCGTGTTGAACATGTCTGCAAAGGGTGTCCCGCGGTTGTTCAGCTGCTTTTGGGTCGGGATTCCTCAAATGAACCTCTGAATTCCTATAGGTTTTCACCATCAATCCTCAATCCTTTTGCCAGGCGGTGATCTCCCTAGTTGTGTTTCACAAGGATTGCGGACTTGTGACCAGGGATCCCCCATTTTGAACAACCCAGTGGGCCCATACGGACCTGTGCCAAAAGTGGAGGACTCTATGGTGACTTTCTCTGTCGGTTTCTCTTGACATGGCTGCGCTGAAGTGACCTCTTGCCTTCTTGCCTTTTTTGCCCGTTGGGGTTCCTTGGTTTCCCCTTTGTGGCAAACAAAGACTTTCTTGCAGGGGGTCTAAGTCTGGCCCAGTGAAGACAGGCGGGAAGCCTGAAACGGCAAGTCCGAAAGCCATATGGCCGTGGGTCAACATCAATGGTACCATTTTGGGGTGGGTGCACCACCCATTTTAGTCTATTTTAGTAGGGATTGGGATGTTCGCTGGGGGTACGGGGTTTTGACATGTTTGGCTGGGCCGAAGATGCAAACGCAGAGCCCTTGCCAAGGCCGGAGGAAAATGTCCCCCGCATGAGAGGCCGCGGCCATGGTCAAAATACCCCTCACTTTGGGGTTGGGAATGGTCATTCGTCCCTTCATAGACTAGGTCCCCCAGTAGTGCCTTTTCTCACCCCTTCAAAGGGTTCCCCTACTAAAATAGACTACAGAAAAAGTTGGTACCCTTATTCCAATCTCTCTACTGGAGGACCTAGTGGAGATTGTTGGACAACCAGGATTCCTAATCGAGTTTACTTGTGGGATCGTCATGGAACCTTCAAGTAAATTAGACAACAGTGTACAATTGAAGGGACCATGACCACCCGCAGCGCAGTTTTGTCCATGGCCATTGATCGGAGGAAGCGGGTTGATTCGCGAAGAATATGAAACAGAGTCATGCCATAACGGGGACTGTGGATGCACCACTTTGAAACCATGGTTGAATCATTTGTTGGTTCCAGGGGAATCGATTCATGACTAGGTCCCCCAGTAATGCCCTTTTCCCGTTTCTTTTTTGGGGAGATTCGGTTCCCCTACAAAAATAGACTACCGGAAAAAGTTGGTGCCCTTATTCTAACCTCTCAAATTCTGGAGGACCAAGATAAACCCGGGTTTCTGAACGGTGCCGAAAGGGGGACTTCGTCCATCCAGAGTATGGTGACAGGGGCCCGGGTCACTTGGCCCGATGAATCCATTGGCTCCCCTTGGCTCCCAGCCATGCGGCTCCTTGGGTTTTTCGGCTTTCAGGGCGTGGGGGGGGGAGGTGTCCGTTCGCAGGGGACCCTCCAGACATTCCCAAGCCTTGAGCCCTTCACTGCGCGCGTCAACTGCGCTGATGTTTGAGCCTTTAGGTGGTTTAAATACGACTGGAGCTTGGTGCTTTTTGCGGGGACGGGGCACAAATGAGGGGTTATCCTGGGGTTGATGCGGGATTCAGTTGCCACCATGAAAACAATGTGGGTTAGTATAGCCACCATTGTTTACCTGAGGAGTTTCATCATCCAAATTGGGTCAACAGTTCCGCTAATGGGTGTTGAACCCGAGGGATTATCTATCGGCACAACACAAAGCATCGCAAGCAAGCCCCCCCACAGAAGACAACCAAACTTGTTTTCCTCTTGGTTTCCTTTTAAGGACCACACAAATCCCCTCAACAACACACAGAACCGTATCCTTGAGCCTTGGTTTGAAGATTTGAAGCCTTGAGTCTGGTTCCGCCCAGACCAATTAGCGCTTCGCGCGCGTCAACCTTTCGGCCTAGCACAGGTCGGCCAGCTGCGAACTCGGCTGGAATTTGTGAGACGTGGAGGTTGATCTTGGGCCCCATGGATCTCTTGAGGCTAACGCATCCATCCCAGTTCTTCGAGTTGTCACCCGTTGATGTGAGTTGCTTCCTGATTGCCTTTTTGGAGGGCTTTCCTTTAAAATATTGGAATCAACGACCAAGAAGAGTAGTACCCGTTTTTGTTCTTTTTCTGCACGACCGCTGGGGGTCGGGGATAGTAGGGAATCTGGTATGTTTACCTCTAGCCTGGCATTTCATGCCAAACACGAAAAGTTCACGGATTTCCATTGGATCCTCCTCTGGCTGGTCGTTTTTGAGCAAACTGCTTGTGGGGTGCATGGATCGCCGGAGATCAGCTCGACGGATCCAGAGGTCTCACCGCACTGAAGGAACATATTGGCGACTGACACCTTAGGATGCAAAAGCTGCACGCAGTGGGGTTTGGCACGGGGGGGGCTTGGCAGATTCTAGGGATACGGATTCCCCCATGATTTTCAGGGATCCTTCTTTCTACAAAACCTCCAGACACCCAGGGAAAACGGCTGGTTCTTGAAAAGCACGAGGGTTGAAATTAATGGGAAAGGAATACACCCCTTAGTTCAGCGAGCCGGAACCTCAAAAGCCATAGGGTTCCTTCATGCCCCCCCGTTTTTTGGGCCTCCCAGGTTGCCAGGCTTCTGGGAACTCACCAAGTAAACTGCAGCTTTTGAGGGCGAAATCCTGTGAGCATGGGGCAGGCTTACACAAGAGTTTGCACGGGTTTGCATGCTGTGGACCACCTGGGACGCCGTTTTTTTTTGGGGGGTTTGGAAAGAAGACATTCTCACTCCACAGCGAATCGACGGGGGGTACGCAAATTTGTGCCGTGGTCGAAAAACCCTTTGCCTTGTTGGGTATTTTGAGACGACTAGGTCCCCAGGCCCTTTTACCGTTTCTTTTTTTGGGGGAGGGTTCCTACTAAAATAGACCACAGTGGCCACAGAAAAAAAGCCGGCACTCTTATTCCAGGCTCTCTACTGGAGGAATTAGAGATTCCCAGTACAGTAAGCTTTGGCGCACGCATTCCGCCAACGCGCTGCCCGGATTCCGGATCGTGCCCCTTCTGCGGCCGAGGCCAAGCTTTGGACCGGCACTCGCCGCAATTTCCCGATGCTGCGCAACAAATGGCTGTGGTGGTCAAAACCGTTTTGGGATCCCATTTTGGTTGGTGGGTGAATTCACCACCCGTTTTAGGACCTATTTTAGTGGAGATTGGGATGTTCACTACAACCGGGGATGTTGACCCATGGCCAGATATTCAAATTGGGTGTCATCCAT
The DNA here is from genome assembly GCA_963377175.1 of Effrenium voratum. Lineage (NCBI taxonomy): Eukaryota > Dinophyceae > Suessiales > Symbiodiniaceae > Effrenium > Effrenium voratum. Next base: position 179,492 of record CAUJNA010001879.1, on the reverse strand, counting down.
CCCAACTGCCGGCTGCCGCCGATCGGAGCGAAGTTTGTCCGTTGTTTGTAGAGCGGGCGACTACACTTGCCAGGCACTGAGTTTTGATACGCATGTTCGCCAGCTTTTTTGTGTCATTCCATGGAACACTTGATTTGTGGTTTGGATTGGTGGTTGGGGGTTGAACCCCGGGTTCTTGTAGGTACATGGGAAACCACCGCTCGTTTCTGGGGAAGCTAAATTTCGTGTTCAGCTGTAAAAGTCATCGGCCATTTGGAAAACAGGCTCTTTGTTTGGTGGTTGACTTAAAGGGAAGCCTCCCTTCAAGAAAAAGAGACGGACAACAACTGCAGGTTGGGGCAAAAACAACATGACGATAGACAACTCAGCTAGTGGGAGCATCCAAGAGGGTCTCCACTACCCCCACACCGCAAGGAACATTGGGACACCCGCCCTATAGAATTGGTCATATAGTGGTTGTACACCTGTTTGAAGACATTCTGCAAGCTCAATAGTGCCCCACCAACCACCTTATTTCAGGCTGGTGAAATGTTTGATGGGTCCGAAGTCGTCCATTTTGATAGCTTTGGCTCAGCTTGGAGACTGCTTCCGGACGAAGCAGCCTTGGCTTTGGTGCCGGGATCTCGGAGGTGTCCGGCTTCCAAAGTGGAAGGAGGTTCCCTCCCTTTCCCGGAGTCTCCTCTAAAACGTGGGGGGGGCCTAAATATGAACAGAGTCAGAACCTATGATTTCTGTGTACCCCAGATGCGCAAGGTTCTTCTTGAAACGAAACAACAGCAAAAAAGAGTACCCTGCAGTGATGTTCTTCAATGCAAGAAACGTGGCGCCCAATGGTCCCCTGACCGACTCACCCACAACAAATCAGGTAGAGAGGCAGAAGAACGGGGCCGGCACAACAACGGACCCCCTTTTTTGTGGGCCCCAGGGATGGTCCAGTCTTCAATCAACTTTGCGGGTTTCCTGGCACTTTTCCCTTGCAAACAAGAAAGCAAGAGCAAGGTACCCTGCCTCACAGATGACACCGCCATATTTGTGAAGGGGGTCTTCTATTGGGGCGGCAGGCGATCGACCTTATGTTTGCCATGACCCAAAGAGGGACCCTTCGCCGAAACAAAAGAAGGTAGATGCCTCACTCCTCGGCAAAAAAGAAGCAAGGGTCCCCTCATGAAGCAAAAGATAACGAAAGCACGCATCATCCCATTGCGTTTGCATGGGTGTTTACCTGTTTCCTAAAATCAACATTCGCCAAGCACAATATGTCACTTGCGTGGGTCTTGAGTGGGCTGGCCGGAAGAAGCGGCACTTTCTGTTTGCTACCAAAACGGTCTTCCCAAAACATGTACATCAACCGGTGCGATCTTGCGGTCCTAAGGTCTCATAGGGTGCCTTTAAGGTCTTTGTGAGGGATTTTCAGCGTGGCTGGCGCCCGTGGCCAGTAGAAAAAAAAGGCCTGCTTCACACCAATCTTTCGACTTTCTGATTCACAGGTCTTCGTATGGACAGAACCCAAGGTGTCATAGGTTTGTTCCCACCCCACGTGCCACACCCGGAAAAAAAAGGGGGAAAAAAGAAGTCTCTGCCGATCCATGAAGGGCACTTTTAACCCGATTCGATGGGATTTCGGGGGGATTCGCCCCTTTTTCTCGCTTTCTGCGAGCTTTCCCCACGGCCACTTCCGGGGAATGGGGGAAGCAAACTCAGCCATACTTCCTTGAGTTCCTTTGAGGAAACCCAACGGGCAATGTGTAGTTCGTTCATTTGTATGTGTCCAACGGAGGCGGGGACACCAAAAAGGGGGCCCGGTTTTCCAGACACTAAAAAGAACACCTATGTTGAGCAAGACCTATGTTTCCTTTGTTCCTCGGGCGAGCGCCTGGCTCCTGGCTCGCGCTGAGGATGAGATGCTGTGGAGATGGCTGGCCTGCACCTCCGTTGCATATGGCGAGCTCACGGATGTCGGGGGTAAAACGAGCGAAAGCCATGGAAAAGTTTATTAGGGATCCGTTAGTCTTATTTCAGGTTTTGGAGATATACAAAGATGCAGATGAATACTGCCCGACTTTGGTGGGGAACCCAACATTATGGAGCGGGGGGGACCTCCCACCAAGCAGCACATGGAACCTGACGTGCCAGGGAAATGGTTCCTTGAAAAGGAAAATGGTCCAAACCCGGACCTCCCGAAGGAGGTGGGCTGCGGGCAGATGGAATCCCAGCATACATGTAGCTGGATGTCCATCCACAGTCCCAATATGGGCCCTATAGGGCTCACGGCCTTAGGACCTAAAACTGCGAGGTTTCTTGGGAATGCTAGCTGGGTGGCAAAGAGCCAAGGAGCGATCCAAAGTCCTTTTCCAAGGAGTTCTTCAAGGACATAGGTGGGTATTGTGTTCAAAATTAGACCACCAAAGGACCGCAGTCCTTGTTTCCATTTGCACGGGGTTCCATGTTGGCTGTTACCCTATTTTTTACGCCACACACAGGTTGAGCATGAAGCAGAATCCGAACATATTTTGTTTGTACCCGAGGGCCAAGTCTTATCTGGGTGAATGGAGTCAACTCCCAAAAAAAAGGTTGCGAACGGCAGGCTGTTCGGGTCATAGGCGTCTTTTTAGTTGTGTTTAGCTTAGTTTGGCTAGATGGCAATGGCACATTCCATTTACCAGGGCTACCATTTTTTTCCAAAAAGTCACCTATGCTCAAGATCCCAAATGCCCCATGTCCAGTTAGGGATCTTGGTGGTCAGGCATGGGTCTACTTGGCGCAATGAAATTCAATAGTAGATTTGGGACCCCCCCTCCCAATCGCTCCTCGATTGGGCCCAAGTGGCTCTCTATGGGGTAAGATTTGCTCTTGTGATTTGGTCCCGCCATTCCCAAGTCAACAAGCAGCCTGGGTTTTGTCGCACTTGGATCACGCAGCAATTCCGTAGAATTCCTGACCCCAAGTCCCCTTGGTACCCTTTGAGGATGTTTTTTTGGGGTCAACATGAGTCCTTTGATCTACATTTCAACGCGCGAGCTCAACAGATCGGTTCGCATCCCCCGAAAGTCCTAGTCCTTGCTTGGTTTGAACATTCCGTTTTGGGAACAACCTGAATTCAAGTTCTGTTTGGTGGGGACACGCCGTTGATAGATATCATGATAAAGAACCATACATGTTGGGAATTCTCGAGACAGGTATCCACCAACTCACGCAAGCGCGTCTAGCGCTTAAAAGCGCTCGGCCTGGGCAGAGCTCTTCAGTTCTAAGGTGTGTCTTTCTTAGTGGACCCCCATGATGAAGACCACCCAAAAACAGGTAGCCCAGAGAAAAAAAGCAAAGGGCAGACCATTTCATTTTGACGCAGAAGCAGAGCACACAGAGTACAGGCCCAGGTTCGCGCCACTCTTTGCAACCTATGCTTGGTTTCCCTAGGCCCCAACAAATCCAGCCCGCCAGTGGAACCGTCGACCCGGCCGCGTCGACCCAGGGCTGGGCCTTGCGAGCGCCGGGGAGCCGAGGAGTTCCGGGTCGCTGGGCCCAAGGAGGGGGTTGGTACCCCCGTCTTTTTTTTTGGGGTGGGAGGGAGGGAGGAGCAGCACCTCCCTTTACAGTCCACGGCCAATCAGAGTGCCCTCTCCCCCCAGAAACAAAAAACCTGATCTTCGGACTTGTGTTTGGGGGGAAGTAGCTTTAGAAACACGACCCCCAAACGAGCTCGCCAGCGGAAAGACTTCCGCCCCAGGCCAAAATCCCGCGCGGGGAAACTGGGAAACTGGCCGATTCGCTCGGTTGGTTGGCCAGGGGTCCATTGAAGCTCGAAAAAGTCTTGACCTCTGAGCTGGGAGCTGCTGGTTGACGGGCACGGCCCAACCCCCGAGCCCCAGGAGTTGTTTCAGGGTGAAAAGTTGGTTGCACCGGGTCCGTTTGTCTCCAAAGAAAGAGGATCGAGTCTTTGAACAGGCAACTATGTCTCAGGGCTGTGGGAGTGAGCAGTTCCTGGGTTCCTTTGGGGTTGTCAGTTTTGGGTTCGTTTGGGTTCAGCTGGCTTGGTTAGTTGGATTGGGTTTGTTTGGTTTGGTTGTGTTTGGTTTGGCTGGCTGGGTGGCGGCTGGCTGGCTGCCTGTTTGGCTGGCTGGCTGGCTGGCTGGCTGGTTGGCTGGCCAGTCGGTGGGTGCGTGAGTTGGTCTGTCTGCCTGTTTGTTTGTTTGTTTGTTTGTTTGTTCGTATGTTGAGGATCCCCTTTTCAGGCCGCAAGGGAAGCCACCTTGCTCCCTCGCGTTTTCCAGTGGTAACCTGCTGTTTTCCAGCAGGCCCACCGCTGTAAGCAGCTTCTTAAAAGCTGCCAACTGCTGTCAGACAGCGCCCGTCCAAACACCTCAGCAAACTTGAAAAAAACACATGGCTCCCCGGCTTGGATTTGTAGCCTTCTGGTTGACCATGCCGTGTTTTTTGTCCAACTCAATCATGTTATGTTATGTTGAACATGTCAAGCAAAAACAACCTGTGGGACTGTTTCCCCAAGATCCTGTTGGTTTCCCATTAAACAAATGTTAAAAAAGGTACCAACTCAAACAAGAGCAAAGCCACATGTTGCCCACCAGTCCTGATTGTTCCAACTCAAACAAGAGACCAACACACATCGTTCTTGCTGGTGCTCAGTAGGGAATGAGAAATCGAATGACCCCCATAAAATGAAACACCTTCTCAGGGTAGGGACTCCGATTATTCGGGAATCCCAATATGCTGGAACGACCCTTTCTTCGGGAATCCACTCAGCTGTTGCGTGGCACCAATTCTTTTTCCCATTTCTTTTTGGTGGCTGCCCCAAAAATGGTCCAAGCCCCACAAATTGCCCCACTAAAACACGGCCCAAGCCCCATTTTTGGGGGTCCCAATTTTTTCCCAGGGTCACTGAACAACCGAGGGACTCCCATCTCAGGCGTTCATTCCCTCGTTCCCTCGCACCCGCGGATCGGAACCCGCGGATCGGAAGTCGAGGCCTGGAGCCCGGCAGGCCACGAGCGCCTCAACGACATCGCCCAGCGCCTGCTCCATGGCGCGGAGCCCCGAGAAAACCGGCGGCCTCGTGGGGTCGGCCGTGGGTTGGTGGTTTTTTCCCAGGCCAGTTCAGGGATGGAGGAGCTTGACTCTGGTTTCTAGGGGTCATGAGCCCTTTGCATGGTTGTTGTTGGGAAACATGTTTTCCCATTTTTGCTTATTGTGGTTTAGTGGTTGAAATCCAAATCCACTTAACTGCTAAAAACATGATTTTGTTGCTCCCCTTTCAACGTCAACCAAGTTCACCGGCGGCCTCGTGGGGATTTTCGGCCGTGGGTTCCTTGTCGTTTCTTCCTCCCAGGCAGCCAGTTCAGGTAGGTAATAGGTGGATTGGAGTGGTTGGAATTCGGGTGAAAGAACCAAAACCTCACCATGAAATGAAAAACTGTTCTTCTTATTGTCAGAGTGAGTTTTGAAGCCAACCCACCAAACCCAACCACCAACTGGGCGGTAAGGGTGACCACAGGTGTGTGTTGTGGTGCCCTGTGTTCCTGATCTTTGTTAGAGGGGTTACACACCCAGCGGGTTGTCAATAAGTTGTTCAACTGTTTTGCTCACTTCCTGAGTCCCTGCTTTTTGGGCAGACCATTGTAGTGGCAGACATAAAGCTTGGGTTTGTTTTGGCCAATCCGTTCAGGAAGTGAGTTTGGGAGGGGGGCCATGTAGAATCGAGCAGCTGCAAAAGAAAAAGGTTCGTGGAAATCCGCTGGGGGTTTGGACTATCTTCCCCCAGTGTTCAACATCTCTTGAGGACCGTTCGTAGGTGAGTGAGTGTTTTTGGGCGGTGATGTTTCAACAGAGTTTGCTCCTCACATGAGTTACCAGGCGTTCACGTCTTGCAAAGATCGTTCGAGGGGCAAACCAGGAGTTTCGGGCAGTCGCACGGGAGGCGAACAAGCCGTCCGGCAAAGACTTGGGTACTGAAACTAGGATATGGTTCAGAGCGTTCAACGGCGTCCAAAAGGTTTCAAGTTGTTTTTTCCTGACTACCCCCAGGTAGACTAAAACCCAGGGATGGTTCCATGGGGCATCCAAAAACTGGAACCGTGGACGCCGTGGCCTGTGTCGAATTCCACCACTGCGCTGCTTGTGCAGTCAACACGGGACCTTTGCTTCCAGAAGGATACCATCATAGTTGACTGGGCAAGATATTGTACAAAACAAGCGCCAAAGTTGCCGAACACAGCAAGTTTGTGTGTGCATTGCCAGCCTCTTTAACTTGTCCTGCCTCGGTACCGTTGTTTCGTTTATCGAAAGCAAAGCCAAGGCTCCATTCGGGGCCCCAGCTTGGCTCGCCGGTGCATCTTGCCTTTTGGGTTTTCCTTTGCCTCCCCTTTCGACGGCAACATGTGTCGTCTTGGACTGCCAACGGCCGCATTTTGCCTTTGATCTCGCGGATTCCTTTGACCCGGCCTCAGGGTTCACCCCCAGAATGGTAACCCAAAAAGGGATGACAATCCTGAACGGTGAGCAACGGTGGTTATACTGTGGATGGTTGCGAAATCCGCTTCTCGCACCACCGTTCAGAAGCCCTAATTAATTTCTGATGATTCCCCTGGAAATACCGACAAACGTTATGGTGTCAACCATAGTTTCAAGGTGGTGCGAAATGGATTTCGCAACCAACCACAGTATGAAGTGAACCATTGTTTTCTTCGTGGCCTGCCTGAGTCCCCCAAGGGAGACACCTCGTCTCAACCCGTGAACCCCGTGAGGCCAATTCTTTGGTGCATTTTGCTTGGATGTTAGGACCGAATATTTTTTTTGCCAACTAATCGGTTTTCCGTATTACACCACTAGAAGTTGTTTTTTTAGGGCAGACTTCGCAACCGAGAATTGTTCCTGGCCCGTGAGGCAAGCACCGAGACCAGATCCGCACCATGCCCGGAGCCCAGCAAATGGGGATTTCTGCTCAGCGAATTCGAAATCGAAGCGGCAACGGCGGGAATGGGCGGTTTATCCCTAGGTCCCCCAGCAATTGGTGCTTTGTAACCCGTTTCTGTTTTGGTTGGGAGAGTTCGGGACCCTACTAAAATAGACAGAAAAAAGGTGGTACCCTTATTCTAACCTCTCTGGAGGACCTAGATCCCATACGGCGGGCGTTCCATCACTGGCATGCCAGCACTTCCAATTTGTTTCTTCTGTGAGTATGAATAGAACCTGCGCAAGTATTGAGTAGCTTGAACTTACCCAAGTGGGTGAGTGGGTTTGTCTCGAAGGCCCCCCGGTCTTGGACAGGAGGTGATTTTTCCAGCCATGAAGTTTATTCGTCGCTTGTCCTTTAGGGTAATTATGTTGGCTCATATGAAGGAACACCGGCTCATCCTAGAATGGCTGGGGAACACCCCAACACCCAGCCACAAGGGGATGGCATGAGATGGGCATTTATTATTTTCTTCCAGACTGCCTATTTTGCACCCATTAAACATGGTGGTTTCTTTTTGGTTTCCCTTTTGAACCAAAAACAGGGTTCCTCACCAAAAGTCACAAGATTCTGCGAGGTTTTCACTGGATCAGAGTTGCGTTTGTTTGACCAGACCCAGGGATGGTCGATTTCGAATTGGAGGTCTTGGGGTTTAAGAATCAAATGCTGGAACCCTACGATGGATTGCTCAAAGACGGAAGTAATGAAGTGCGGAAACTGTTTTTTGGGGCTGGCAAAGGGAAACCAACAAGAGAATCGCCATTTGATTGGTACGTTACATCCGACCTGCAAATTCGTTTCCACAAGTCCATCCGTTCGGGGCTGGAGCCGTGGTTGCTGGGCGAGTTTTGCTGGGGAGGACAGGCGCAAGGAGAATGTGAAGGAATGGAATCTCAAGTCCGATCCGCATCGCCTTCCAATCAGGCGAAACACCTCAGGAAAATGAGCCCGTGAAGGCTCTTCGGCTTGCTTTTTCAATTGCCCTTCATTTCCCTAAAGGTGAACCGCTGTCTCACCCCCCCGAGAGCCACAGGCACTGGCTCTGAAGTGGTTTGAGCGAGCGCCTGCCCATTCCCTAGACTCAATGCTTGGATCTTCGAATGCCCAGTTGGTGGCTGGCGACTTGGGTCGCTGGCCATGTAACCTGATAACAAGGTGATCCCCACCTGGGACGTGTAGGTGGGTTGTATCCTAGCTTGGCCGAACACTCAAGTGGGACCAGTGTGTCAACTTGATTCGCCTGTCACTGGAGCCCTTGGGTGAGCAAAAACTCCCCGGAACCCGTGTTGGATGGTTTTGAGATTACCGTTAGCGCCATGCGCAAGCGCATTTCCTTTTTGGTGGGGTGATGTTTCAAAAGACGTGTCTAATCGATTTTTAGGGTAGCCTAATATATGTGTCAGAATCAGAATACATTGGTTTCGGAGCACCTCAGATGTGGGCCAAGATGTAGGGACTCAGAAACTCCGTCCCAGGACCGGGCTTTTGCGAAGGGGAAACCTCTTGAATTAGGTTCCTGGAGACCCCTTGGATTCTGGGACGTCATAAGCCACCGGCTCGTATGGCCTTACTTGTTGACCGGCGTCTTGGCGGCTAAGGTTTCTATTTTGGCAGAAAACACTTTTATGGGTTGTCCCTAGATGTTCCACCAACCCGGAGAGTCCAAGTATATACTTTCCAGAAGGCTTTTTAAGGTCCACATGCGAAGAGAAGTGCCGATCGAGAAGGTACTTGGACCCGGGTTGGAACTGAAGAATGTTGCCCTTCACATCCTTTCTCTGTAGGCACGCATTTGGCCGCCCTTGGCGAAGCTTTCCGAACGGGAGGTTTCAGGTTTTCTGAGGATGCACTCGGATGTGGTGAACATTGGGAACTGGGAGAGCGTCATGGACGGCAAGTACCCGGAGACCAAGGTGCTTCACTGGCACCTCGTTAAGAAGATGGCCCCTGAAAAACAAGTTGTTCGGTGTCGCCGGTACGTTCCGCCGGAAAAAAAGAAGGGGATGCCCGAATTTTGACAACCTCCGCTGTTGGATGAGTCCCCGGAAAATGGCAGGATTCTTTTCGTTTCCCCGTGGAAACAACCCCAAACGTGCCATCAAAAAGGACACACCCGTACTTCCCCTTTGGATAATGTCCATCACCCTCCTTAAAGAGTAGCAGGGGCTAGCGTGAACATGTGCAGTGGCAGTTTTTTTGGCTTGGTTGAAGGGAATCTGTCAGATACAAATGTCTAAGGACACAAGTACGAGCTACTTGGACCATCGGCTCGTGCTCTCAGCAACAAATAGAACTCACCTGCCCCAAGGCGGCCTTTTGACTTTCCAGGTCCCTTTAGCTGAGAAAATGTTTGACCCAGAGTTGGGCTTCGACAGATCAATGGATCACAGCCTCTCAGTCTGAATGTCTGCATACGCACATGGCCCCTCTATGTTTCTCCTCAACTCCCGGAGTGTAGTGGCTCCGGGGCAGACTCACCAACTGTCCGTATAGGAGCCAGGCTTTGTCTCAAAATACGGGAACCCGAAATGGGGGGGGGTTCCTTATGGTTCCGCATTAGACCAAACACAACACAGGGTACCCTCAAAAGCATCCGATCCCACACACGCTCCCAGACGCCCGTGCAAACGCACGCACGCGCACACACGCACGCACATTGCACACCTACACAGACACACTCACACACACACACTTATCCAGCAATATGAGGACAGAAACAATTTTGGACTAATCTCGGAGAACTCTTGTCGTGCAAAAGAAGTTGCACGTTTTGGCAACCTGCTAGGCTATGTTTGATTTTAGGTTTCAAAGGCTGTTTCTCTTAATGGTTCCCTATATACTCAGGCAAATGGATCCACTGGTAATTTAATCATATGGCGAGGGTGGTTTTTGTTCGCTTTCTTCAACAGGTTCTTTCTTCTTATCACTTTTGTTATTACGTTAGCTAACCGCACGCTACGAAGGCACCAATTAAACTGCGGATTAGTTACTCGCCACCCACGGACTCCTGGTGTCCTAACCATTTTTGGGTTCCGAAGAAGGCAGCGACGCTACTGTGACCGCAAAGGCAAGTACTTCAAGTAGGGTCCAAACTTGGACTCAACTTGGATTTCAATCACCGCACTACCCAATCCATGCTTAGCCTATTTGAGGAATATTTTGCATTTGTCTTCCAGATCGATCTACAAGAATCCACTTGAACGGTCGGAAGGCCCGCATCTAGGACTGGAATGGTCTTAGTACATGTTTTGAGAGGAGAGGCAGGTTGGTTTGCAGGGAAGCCACAAGGAACACCTACATGTGTTTCGGGGGGAAGCTATTTCGATCTATCCGCAGGTTGGTCCAATATTGGACCCTTTTTATCTCTCAACGCCATCCTACAGGTACCACAATTCCCGGTAAGGGGTGCGTGAATATGCAATCCTTGAACTCCAGAGTCATCAGCCTTGGCGTACCATCGTAGATCACTGTTGGCTTCAAAGGCAATCTATCACTACTGGATATGGCTATGAATTTCACCATGGAACCACCTCAGAATTGGTTGGTGGACAAAGCACAACGAAATGATGACCACAAAGGGTCCCCTTACAATTTCCCGACTAATGCATAAATATAAATATATGTAGATATACACACATATTTATGCATTATACCTTGATGGCTCCCAGCCATCCCCTGAGCTGAGGGCAGCCCAGATATGTTATATGTATATACATATATGTTATAGCATCGAGTTTTTCCTCCGGCGCCTGGCAACTTGGTCCAGACCTCCGAGTCGACGGGGCTGAGGCACCACCAGGAGCCTGAGTGGGCCTGCGGGCAGAGAGACGTGCAGAAGCGCGGAAGCTCAGAAACGCGGCGTCTGGGGTCCTTTGGTTCCCTAAATTGTCAGCTTCCCATTTCTAGGTCCCCCAGTGCCCGGGGAGGGTTCCCCTATAGACTTCGGAAGGGTACCCAATTTGTCTACCCTCTCTACTGGAAACCAGCCCTAACCACCCCACCAATCCAAACCACCACTTAGAACAGGCTGGACTTCAGTTGGGATGGACCCCGTGGCAAAGTTTCGCCCCCCGGAAGCGAGAGACGCAAAAGGCCAGGGGTGGTTTCAGGGAGCTCCAAGAGCACCCCAGGCTTCCAGGCTTCATTCCGCTTAGAGCTGAACCGATTTCACCATTGCCAACACCGAAACCAGACAGTATGCAGGTGATGTACACCAACAGTTGACCCCACTTGGAGGATAGATGTGGGCGAATGTTTCACCCGGCGTGTGTGGGTTGAACATCTAACTAAAAGTACAACACAAATTCAGGTCTAACATTGGGTTGCCACTCAAAGAACTGCAACTTAGTGGTTCGTGAGCTTAGTTTGCCCAGAACTTGCTGGTTCCAGCGAAAAAGGAGCCCCGAACAGTCCACTCGCTCCCAGAGCTCCTTGGGAATTTGGTCACGACCACTTCAGCGAACAAGTTGATCGACATTCTTTGCCCAATCGCAGGAAGTGAGACCATGCCTTGTGGTTTCCTGTAAGCTGTTCCCAAATGCTCCAGTCCCAAAAAACCCCAGGTTTTGACACCTGATCCTTGATCAAGTTTAGGGGGAGAAATCCAGTGAGCCTGCTGCTTCATTTTCCAAGCCTCAAACACCCACATCTTCAGTGGTGCCTTTTGTCTTGCTTCTTTGGATCAGAAGCTAGGTCCCCCAGTAGTGCCCCTTTGCCAACTTTTTGGGGGTGGGGTTCCCCTACTAAAATAGACTACAGAATAAACCCAGGTGATATCCCCAACAGCACGCGGCGCTCTTTTTGGTGCTAAGGGCCGACCGTGGTGGAACCCTCGTGGAACCTTAGTTCAGGGCCGCCCCGGACCATTCCGGAGCCTATTTGGGCAGGGGTCTCCTGCCAAAGCTTTCAGCTGTTGGGGAAGAAAAAAAGACGAGCTTCCTGTAAACAAAAAGACAGACCCATATCCCAAACTGTTTGTCCCAAGCTGTCCCAAACTGCCCCAAGCTGTCCTAAACTGTCCGCAGCAATATCCAAATGGGTCCTAGAGGCTTTGAGATGCTTTCCACCACCCCAGAGAAGGAAAAGAGCCCAACCTTAGCCTCGAACTCGCCTTTGAGGACGGACCACATCCGATGCGACGGCCACGGGGCAAAGCGGGGGCGCGGGCCCTCGGGGCCGGCACCGACCGCGCAGCCAGCTGCACTGAGGGTCTGTGTCACGGTTGCGAAATCCTCCAAACCCATGTTTCAGTTTAGGGTGGACTTTATATGGAACACGGCTCGGAAAAGAGTTCATGTTCTGTGTATCCCAGATGGGCCAACTTGACAGGGAAGCTTCTTCCTTTTTGACATTTTCTTTGGAGAGGGGCATTTGAGTCACAATCAACACATGGGTAGATGAATGTTAGGGACAGTCCCAGCCGGAGATGGGTGCCTTCGCCGCCGTTCAAATTCCTTACATGGTTCTGGGTTCACCATGTTTGTACCAGGGTTTGATTATGAACTCATTTCGCACCACTTTGAAGCCATGGTGTGTTGGGATTTACAGGGGAAATCAGAAACCAGGGTTTCTGAGCTGGGGCGAAATGGGTTCGTCCACAGTAGGATTCAGGCAGGCCACCATGAATCAGGTCCGTCAGGTTGGTGGTTTGGATAGGTGGTTTGGGAAGTAAGAACTAAGAACCCACAGCTTTGAGGGCAAATGGGACACCACCCCTGAACCACCAAACCACGAATCCAAACCACCAATCAGGGGCAGCGGAATTAAGACAATGGTTAGGTTCATATTTCATGGTTTACCTTGCGGGATCGTCATCATCAAAAATTGGAACCCACAGCCATTCTTTTAAAGGGCATTGAGGGGAGGGAGGTTTAAAAACTGGTCAGTTCAATTGGTCCCGGACCCTTGCCACCTCGGAGATCTGGAAAATATTTCTGAGGGCAATCTTAAGGGATGGACATCTTTGGGGGATGCATGTCCACTAACCACTTTATATAATATATGGCTGTGGCTCAAAATTAAGCAGGAGGGGTTACGCGGGTTTTGGTCCATGTTTCCACTTACCAGGTTTCATTTCGGTACCGGTTTTTTGAGCCACACCCATATGTATATATATCTTTAGGCTTTAGTTTCTGGTGAGGTGATGATTGTTGCTATTGGCCTTCAAAAACGTTAAACTGCTCGGGCAGGGGGCAGCCAAGTAAATCTTGGGATGCAGAGCTTCGTTGTGAAATTGTCAAACCCAGCCTCTGTTGGTGGCGGTTGGCAGGTTCCTTTGAAAACAACTAGCCAAACGGTGACGCCAGGTGCCGCATTTTGTTTTCAAGAGGTGTCTCGAAAGTGGTTGCACCACGGGCTCATGTATCAAATCCAAAAAGAAAGAAAGAACCCTTGATAGCCTAATAGCTGACAACACAAACACTCAATCTTGCCCCTCAAGCCCACAAAGACAAAGAGGCCCGCTGCCAAACAGTTCAATGAAAGCACCCGCCCGAGCCGCGTGTGTTTTGCAGGTCGCTCTTTTGTGCCCTGGCCCGGAGACCCGGACGTTGGGACATGGCAAAGGGCGAGAGTCCAGGATCGATCCTTTTCGCAGATTTTAAGCGTCCAGGAGTTAGGGTGGGCCTTGCCCATCTTTTTATGGTATCCTAGCGTGCCCCCCCCCCCTACGCAAGAACAGCATTTTTCAACCATTTGTTCACTATTCAAATCGTCATCCTTATTCATTATGCATATTTCCACTCAAAACATTTCATAACAGTCTCAACCTCAAAATCCATCAAAAAAGTCACATTTTCTCATTTTCTATTCCATCATTCTTGTCATTGTTAGGATGCTTGTGGGGAAATAGAAGTATAGGGTGGTTCATATGATATGGTTATTGATGGTAGGATGCATGGGCAAGGTTAAGCTCATTCATTAAAAAAAAAAAATATTGTTCAAAAAAGTAATATTTTCATCAAATAATATTTTCAAAAAAATAATATCTTCAAAAAAAATAATTCAAAAAACATATTGTCAAAAAATAATATCTTCAAAAAATAATATTTTCAAAATAATATTTTCCAAATAATATTTTCCAAATAATATTTTCCAAAAAAAGTTTTCAAAAAATAAATTTTCAAAAATATCATTCCAAAAATTATGATAAATTATCTTGCAATATTTTTATCATAAATTTTGTAGAAATATTATGGGCAAGGTTATGTTCATTCATTAAAAAAGAATCACAAAAACAAATTTTATAGAGTATAACTATGGTATAATGAAAGGTTATAAAGTTTTACAATGTTAATTTATATTATAATAACATAATATAAATAAACTGTCGCCCCAAAAAAGGGGGAACCCCACCTAATTTCAAGAAAAACATGCTGTTTTGTCGTTGGATTATTATCTATGAATAAACCCCCGTATCTTCATCATAGTCAATTTGATAAAATGTCATAGTTGAAGCCTTCGGTTCTTTAATTTCTTTGTTATTAAGTTTGTTTAAATAAATATTTCTTTTATTTTTATATTCACCATTGGTTCTATCTACTTCTTTACTTTGATAACTGTTTGTTAAAGGTTTCTTCTTTTCCATTTCTTGCAAGATTTCTAAAATATTCTTATTCTGTTCTAAAACCTTGTTCAGTTTTTTTAACAATCTTTTCTAATCCTTCATCCATGTAAAATATATATATTATATTATAAAATAAAACTTTTAAAACTAAACTTTTATTTTACAAAATCATATATCATTATAAGTCAATTCAAAATTAGTTATTGTGTAACTCGTTAAATTATTATTCAATTTACCAATTAAATTACAAATAATAGTTTTTCTAAATTTTGAATATTTATGAAACTTTTCAATATTATCTGTAATATAAATTATTAAACATTTAATACATTCAAACACATTAACAACATTAATGTTACTATTTTTGTAAATATTATTCATTTTTCTCAATGTAATTTCATAAAACTGAATAGCATTTTTATTATCATAATTAGCAATAAATCTTAAAGTATATGAATATATTCTTTTACAATAAAATTTTAAATCTGATTGTTCAAATAAATCAGCATAATTAATAGAATTATAAAACATGTTAAAATCAATTTTACTATTTCTAAAGTCATTAACAAAATTAATTAATATATCATTTTCGTTATATTCTTCAATAAAGTTATTTAATTTCAATTCTTTTACATCAATGAATTTAAGAATATTATTTATAACATCTTGCATTATAAATAATAATAGAACTACTTTTAATTATTTTTTCATCATTTCGCGTATCGTTTCCTGTGTTTCCTTTTCGCCATTCTCGGATGGAGTAACTCCCCTCCCAAAGCGAATAGCAATATTATGAACATCTGTTTCTAAGTTGATACTGTCTTTAGTTTTATCAATATTCATTTTCTTATCATTTTTACTAATTTTGAAACTTGTCGGAATACACGAACATTTACAATTTCTTTTTTTTTGAATTCTATTTCATTTTTAATCTCTAACATCTTTTTACACATTGGACAAGCAAACTCAATAACTGATGTTTCTTTAACAACTTCTTCTTTTTCTTCATCAGTTGAAGAAACAACTGGTTCAGTCTTATTCTTTTTCTTTCTTCCCATTTATAGTAATATTTACATTTTTTTTTGACATATTGTATCACAAACTTAATTAATTCTAAAACAAAATAACATATTTTTTTAAATCTATTATCAGTTATAACAACTTGTTCTATATTCTCTACTTCATTTATTATATTGATATAATCTGAATAGCTTCTATTCATATAAAATAATCAATATAAAATATTTTCTAAATAACTTTAATATTATTTTATTATGTCAGATGTTCCAATAATAAAGCCAATAAACATAACTGAATATGAATTCAAACAATCTAAATATGAGCACGTGCCAAAATTACCATTTAGAAGTATTATAGTTGCGAGTTCGACAGGTGGCAAAACAGTCTTGGTTCAGAACCTTATCTTAAATGTTTATAGAAATTCATTTGCAAGAATATTTATATTTTCCCCCAGCGTTCATAATGACCCAACCTTTACAGAAGTTAAAAAATATATCAGGGATGAATTGCACGTGGATGATGAAAAAGAACAAATTTATTTTGATAACTATAATCCAAGTGATTTAGAAAATGTAATTGAAAGACAGAAGAAAATAATTAATTATATGAAATCAAAAAGATAAAGAAACTACATTCAATATTAATCGTTATAGACGATCATGCCGACGATCCTAAATTTGTTAGATATAGTAAATTATTACATGGATTATTTACAAGAGGTAGGCACGATGCAGTAAGCGTAATTTGTTCAACACAAAAATACAATGTTTTGGCGCCTATCATTCGTTTAAATGCCAGTTCATTATATATATTTTTAGGTTGAAAAATGCCAGTGAATTAATGAGTTTTATTGAAGAAAATAGCGCCATTGTTGACAAACAGCAATTATTAGATATGTATCATCAAGCCGTTAATGACGCACCTTATAGTTTCTTCTACGTGAATATGAATGCTAAGAATGTGAATGACATGTTTTTTCTCCGTTTTGAACATTCTTTTAAGATTACAGATGATTGATATCTAAAGATAAACATTTTTACTACTATATACATCGTAATGCCACGAAAAGAAATAGATTATTCTAACACACACATTTATAAGATAGTGTGCAAAGATTTAAAAATCAAAGGGTGTTATGTAGGTCATACTACAGACTTTAAAACCAGAAAAGGATGTCATAAACGAGTATGTTATAATAGAAATGATAAAAATCATCATTTGCCACTATATCAGTTCATTCGTGAAAATGGCGGATGGGACAATTTTGACATGGTTTTGATAGAAACAGTGAACTGTCCAAACTCACTGGAGGCAAGAAAACACGAGAGAGAGCGCATGGAGCAAGAACAATCAACGCTTAACAAAGTCAGAGCGTGTTCTTCTTTGGAGGAGCAACGCGAAAATTGCAAGCGATATTATAATGACAACAAGGGGCATGTTTTAGAAAAGAAAAAGGAGAGATATGAAAGCAATAAAGAGCATTACTTACAGGAAATGAAACAATACAGAGAAACTCACACGGAGCAACAACAAATCAATCATAAGAAATGGGTATTACAACATCAAGATAGAGTAAAGGAGAACCACAAAAGATGGTGTGAAGAAAATAAAGAACACTTGAGAGAAAATCAACAACAAACAACAACATGTGAATGTGGCGCGGTATGTCAAAGTAATAACTACTTGAGGCATTTGAAAACAAAAAAGCATCAGGACTATTTGAAATCTTTTTCACCCGAAGAGTCAGCATTTCAATTTACAAATGATGAATAAAGATATTCTAATTTAATGTAATATAATAATATGCTAATGAAACTATGTAGATGTGGTGGATTTTATCGTAGAGGTAATTACAATTTTCATACTAATTCTTGGATACATAAACTTTATAAGGTATTGAAAAGAAGGGCAACAGACCAGGAATTATTAAGATTTCAAAATAATTTTGTTGATGAAGAAGATTTAATAGATGATATATGTAGCAATGCCTCAACAAAATTACCAGAAGATGAAATGACAGATTATGATAGTAATTAATAATATTAATGTATGTTAATATTATCAATTTAGAATAAAGAATAGCTACATAAATTTAAGGCAGGAAATTTATAATATGTTTTATCTTTTTTACATTCATTAACTTTTTCTGATTTATTTATTATTGCTTTCAATGAATTTATTTGTAGAATATCAATTCTTGACATTTCACTTATCGTATTTACATCTATATCTTTTATTACTTTAATAGCCTCTTCATCATCAATTTCTACTGGTTTTGATTTACTTGAACCCATTATATATAATATTATTTAGATTTTAATTTTTCAGAATTATAATTTTGTTTTTCTTCACCGTCTTCTTCTTCTTCGTCTTCAGTTGGTGCTGGTATTTCTGTTGGACTTTCAGATGAAGAACTATGAACAGTAATAGGTGGCGAACTATGAACACTAATAGCTTCATTTCATGAATTGCTACTGCTACCTTGTGCATTTCCTGCTGTTATTTGATTAACTAAATCTGCGATATTTATTGTTGTTGCAATTGCGCTATGTGATAAGTTTAATATTATATCTGCTACTGTAGCGCCGTTGTGTAGCATTATTTCTATCATTTTTGTCAGTTTGAATCTTTTTTCTTCTTCGTCGCTGTCCTCCTCGTCTGGTGGGTTCTTTGGCGGTGGTTCTGGTGGTTTGTTGTTGTCAAGCATTGTAGTAAAGGCTGACACCATTGCATCGCGTTGGTTTTTCAGGGTTTGTGTTGCTTGCGCTCTTGTTGGCTCATGTCTTTTGTATGTGTTGTGCCAAAAGTTTTTAAGCATTATTTTAAACATATTATCTTGGTTTTCCTTTACCTTAAACGCTTCGAATGTCATATTTAATTGCTGATTTGCATCATTGTATAACTTTTCTTGAGTCTCTCTGGTTTCTGTGGCGATTGTATCTGTATTGGTTGCAATGTCAATAAATTCTCTCGGTGTGCCTTTTTTCATGATTTTCGGTGGTTGTATTGTTGTTGGTGTGTTTGGTTTTGTTAGGTTATGTATTGAAAAACTGTCGTCGTGATCATAATTATCATTGAACTTCTGCTTCTTTCTTTTCAGTATATTTTTAGTTAATATTATCATTATTATTATTATTATTTATATTTTTATTTCTTACCTTTACCCTTAAAACTTGCCTTGAGTTCTTCTATTCTACCTTTGCTCAAATTTGCTATCCAACCGCCGTTATCAATAGTGTCTAAAATCACTAAATATTTTTGTATGTTCTCGCCTTGCCTCTTCCTTTTTGTTTCAATTCTTCTTGTATTTCGCTTTCTTCTGGCACTTGAATTCCTCTTAAATAAAACTGAAATTTAATATCATTTACTGTTAAATTAGGGTTGTCTTTCCAGTAAGCGGGACTAATAGTATTATCTATTGTTGTTTTAAATAATGGCGTCATTGGCAATGGTGGTGGTTGTTGGGTTGTTGAACTTGATGCTCCTGTTGCTTGTTGAACTGGTGTCGCGTCAAAATTGTCATCTACTGCTTGAGGTGATTGTTCAACATCTTCTACGTGCATTGTTTGCTGGTCGTCTGCTACTGCTCCACCTGCTGGCGCTTGTCGTGGTTCTGTTGGTGCTGATTGTCTGTTTGCCACCATTTTATGAAATAATGTCCCGCCCATCTCGCTTAAATTTGATGCCATCGCTCTGCCTACTTCTTCCGCTTTCCGCTTTGTTGCAGTTGCTATATCTTGTAGTTGTGTATCTACCGTTGCCTCGTGTTGTCCTGTTGTTTGTAGCGGTGTGGAAAAATCATATTCGTCTGCTATTGCTTGGTCGTTTGCTTGGACTGGTGTTTCTGCATTCATTTTGTGAACTGCATAAGTATGCCCGTTTCTGCGTGCTTCTTGTTTCATCATTATCGCTCTCATTTGCCTGTCTAATATTCTCATTTGTTGGTCTTTCAATAATTCTAAGTGGTCGCTTCCATCAAAAAAACTGCCTTGAGGACTTGCTTTAAAAAATGTAGCATCTCGGTTAGGTAGTGTTCCCGTTATTAATTCATTTTCGCCTATTAAATTAGTGATTTCTTCATAAGTAGGTCGTCGTTTCAATCCAAATTTTGCATATGGATTTATTAATTCTAAACTTTGGGTTGTTGTCATATTGATATAATATTAATTAGAAAATATTGTTAATAATATTTTGTGAAACATATTATTAATAATAAGATGTTATTGTTAATAATATTTTTGTGAAACATATTATTAATCTATATCAACATATTTTAAGTAAATATTAACTTTTTTGTATCTTCATACCATTTATTTAAATGTTCTTTTGTTGCATGTAAGTTAGGACGATATAATTCGCCCATCATTCTATCCAGCTCATTTACATAGTTTGCTCTCTTATTTCCTTCGTCAATCTTTTTCCTTAATGCTACCGATGCTTCTTGTGAGTTTCTTAACTTCATTTGTTCGTGTAGGTGTTTTAGATATTCTGTATCTTTTAGATCAAATGGACTATATTTAATTTGTGAGGATTGTAAAAATACTTTACCTTTATTTTTTAAATTATTTCGTTTATGAAATTTATACATTATATATTTATCATAGATTTTAATTTTAATCATAGAGCAGACTTCCGGATTCGCGCAATTCTAACACACTTTCTGAGATCATATGCACAAACACCTCGCGGACATCTTCATCAGTTGTTAGTGCTCTATTACTTCCTTTCAGTTTGAATACTAACAGACCTCCCATTTTAGTATTCTGTCCAGTAAAATTAGTGTCTGCCATTTTCTCAAATGAAATCCCAATAACGAACTTGTCTTCTCTGTAGCGTTTATATGAAATGCTAAAGGCGTCTTGATCAGGGTTCAAATAGTGTAATGTTCTTCGGAGGTAGTAGGCACTCTCGGCGAGGCTCTGGCATTCAAACTCTGGATATTTCTTATTATTAATTTGTAATTGCCACGTTAAATTTAAATCGGAATTTTGAAAGCCCTTTCCTTGGTATGTCGCGCGACCATCTCCATCGGGATCGGGACCATCAAAAATACGAGAATTAATCATAGGATTGTAAAAATAATTCCATCGCTTGTAAATGTAGTTGTCTTGTCTGTAATAATTAGTATTTTGTGGGTCAGTTCCTGCTCTTGGTGGGCGATACAATGTAATGAAACAACCATTTAATTTAGAAGCGGATTTAACAATATTCATATTAATTTCAGTTCCTGCCGCGTTGAATGATTGCGTCATAGTGTGATACATTGGAAATACTAATTTCAAACTTTGACCTTCTAACAAATGTTTCACTATATTATTATTGACCGTGTTGTCCAATTGTATTACCTCTGCTCGTAAAATTACATTATTTAATTCCCACTGCGTTGAAGTATCGCCGGTTGTGAAATAATAGCCGTATTTGTCAGTATATGTGTTGTTGATTAACTCCCCCGCTGCGTCACGAGTAGCAAATGGTGTAATTACTGGTGCGTGCTCATCCGATACAATTGTAAATTCTAATTCAAGTGGTGCATAACGAAGCGGTAAATAATAGTTGCTTTCTAACAGTCCGCATACTGGTTTATGTCCTAATCTCATATAACCATTAGATCCGGGAATTCCTGCAACTGAATGGCGGGTATATCGTGCTGTTAAATCGCCCCAATTGTTATGGTCTCCTGCGACGACTGTCACGGCATCTGGTGCTGTTCCAGTAGTTCCTCGTTCATTATTAGCATCAATAAATTCTGCTAATCCAGTAGCATATGTGTGTCGCCAGTCATCATCCCAACGAGGATTAGCGCTACTTTCTAAATCGTCCATATCTCTAGCATCTTGACTTTTAAAGGAATTGTATAATTCACAATGCCTATTGTATTCAATAATATCCTGAACTTGCTGACCTCCAACAGTGCATCTGTAACGGGCGTAAAAAATGGCTTCGTGTTCCGTCGGTGTTTTGAAGATTGGCAAATAAACGAATAGAAGATAAATCAATATATGTGTTGTCTTCACCTGTCATATGAAATCTAATATTTTTGTTTCCTGCCTTTGGACTATAGACATTACTACCCGATGGAAAATAATTAACGTGTCGTCGGTGTGTGATGTATTGTGCTGTTTCTGGAAGTCCAAAATTTAGCGAGTTAATCATTGTAGTTTCACTTTCTGCAATTATATTATCCATTACTTATATATGATAAACTTAGATGTTTTTTTATTTTTTTTTTATATTTTTCTTATGTGGAAGCATTGCAGTAGAATTATTTGAAGTTGTATTTTTTATAGTATTTATTAAATAATTGTTTTTTGTATCAACTATATCTTTTATAGTATCATAATCTAAATTCTTATATTGTTTATCGTATTTTGACGGTTCTTTTGTCAGTTTCTTCTCTAATGGAATTTTGTTTTGCTTGTCTTTATTTCTATACATATTATTATTAATATTATTGATATTTTATTGTTCTGGTGTTGAATTGGGATTAAACCCATTAGAAATATCAGTAGTAGGATTTATACTTGTGAGTCCATTTCCTTCCCAATTATTGAAACTGTGTTTATCTAATAAATTATTGCTTTCTATTTCTCCAGTTATTGCTGCGTCATCAAACATTGCTATAGGATCTCCGCGATTTCTAAATCGTAAGTATCGCGGGTTTTTCTGTTGATTACTTCCTGATACAAAAGGTGATGAATAAACAGTAGTAGCATATTTGTTTCCGTGTCTATTGTTAATTTCTTGAACAACGGATGAGCCGAGGGAATGGCCGACCAGTCTATTAACATCTGGATTTTTACTTAATTCTTCCATTGTGTCTTTATATCTTTCGCTTAATTGAATATTATGAGTAGGAATAAAAAAACAAATCTGCAATGACATCATTGACTTTGTGGCCTAGTCCTGTTTTAGCACCAGTGCCACCAATATATAATGTGTTACCTATTCTTGTTATTCCATTCACATTTGAATACGCGGCGTCTAAACCCTTGACATCATCAATTTTATTTTTATTTTGAACATTGATTTCTTCGGCGTAGCGTGTTTTATGTTTCATTATTTGCTTATCAAAATGTGTATTGAAACCTCCTATTTTGTCTTCCAATTTATTTTTATGGTTAAAAAATACATCTTCTATTAAATCCTTACCTGCAGTATAAGCTTTATCACTTGCTACGCCTGCCATCATTTGCGTAGGCGATCTGCCTTCAATAGCACCTAATAATAATTGTCTTCCTATCATATAATAATAATTATATAATAATTTCTATTGTATATTATATTTATGAGTGATAGGTTAACATATAAAAAAAATCTATGTTGATAGTGCCTACAGATTACAAGAAAGTAATTCTACCAGCGATTTTATTATAGAACTTGACCAAAACTTTGAAATTCCACCAAGAACAAAAATGTTCGTGACTGAGTGTTCATTCAGCACTCCGTTTTATACAACAGAGAAAGGGTTTTACGAATTTATGTATATAATGCTTTATGACAACTCCAATGTCTTATTGAGAAGCACTGCCGTTGATGTATCCGGTGAAATTTATTATGCTAATCAATTATCATACAAAATACAAACGGAATTAAACACGGCATTTAATGATATTGTGCCTGACTTATTCTTAACAGTATATGGACAAAGCGAACGCAAAATGGAACTTAAATTAAATGACCCCCTAACTTACAAAATTAAAATACCTACAGATGAAGAATTAGAAACTTATGTAAATGGCGAATGGAACAGAGGACAGTTTGAATATGACAATTTAAGACCAAAATCTATTAATTATTTATTAAGTAATTATATTGCCTATGATCCCGCGTCATCTTGGTTAAGTGGATACTTTAATTTAGTTCCTTTTCAGAATGTATATATTAACTCACCTCAACTAAGCGACTACAAATATTCAGCACCTAATAATTTTAGTAGTTCAGTAATTAAAAAAGTTCAAATTAATCAACAACTTTGTGGTGTTATTAGCGACTACACCTCACCTATATATGCAGATTTTATTGATGTAGGCGGTAAAAATATTAAGAGACTACACTTTAAAATTACAACTTCAAGAAACGAAGTTATTGATTTTCACGGCGTACCCATACAGTTCTCCTTGCTTTTTCAGCTTGATTGATTCTTAAAAGTCAAAAAAAGTAATTTAAAGGTTTAACATCATAATATTAATAATAGAATGCCAGACTATTCAAAAGGTAAAATTTACAGAATATGGGACAATGGATTTGGTAAATGCTACATAGGAAGCACAATAAACACATTGAGCAAAAGAATGGAAGGTCATAGGGCAAAATATCGCTTGTATCTAAAGGGCGAGTTTGAATATATAACTGTATTCTCATTGTTTGATGAATTTGGCGTGGAAAACTGTAAAATTGAATTGCTGGAAGAATACCCGTGTGAAAATAGACAACAACTGGACGCAAGAGAAGGACACCACCAACGAGAAAACCAATGCATTAATAAGTTTATAGCAGGAAGAACAGACAAACAATATTACGAAGATAATAGAGAAAAAATATTAGAACAGTGCAAGATTTGCAGAGATGAACACAGAGAAGAAATAAATGAATACTTCAAACAAAGATATGAAAACAAAAAGGATGAAATAAATGAACAACAAAGACAATATAGACAAGACAATTTAGAATATGTAAGGGAAAGGGATAGACATAATTATTATGAAACTAAACGGGCAAAACGACTAACCAAATATACTTGTGAATGCGGCGAGACTTTAAGTCATGGAAGCAAGGCAAGACACGAAAAAAGACAGCACCATTTACAACATTTAAAAACATTAGAAGATACTAACTAAGAATATTAATATTTATATCAAATTATTAATATTAATATTTCTCAATTTGTCCATATAGACAAATATATAGAAAATATAGACAAAATATATAATATATTATATATGTCAGAAGTCGAACCTGAAATTACTAATACAATTGAAGCAGACGCACCAGTAAATGAATTACCACCAATTGAAGAAGAAGAAGCACCAAATGCAGAACCAACAATAGAACCAACACAAGAAATAAAACCTGTAGAACCTCTTATAAACAACTCAAAAACTCAAGCGCGCAATGAAAAGAAAATAACCTGTCCAAAATGTGCCAAAACTTTAACACTAAAATCATACAGATACAGTCACGAACGCAATTGCCAAGGACCATTAGAAACTAAACCTATAAAACCTAAACCGAAAGCAGTTCCAATAGCAAAACCCCAAAAGGTAGAATATTACGAAGAAAATCAACAACCACGCGAGGAGATGCAACAACCACAACAGCAACAAAATAATATACTAGCGAACACACCGCCCCCAAGAAGATCGCAACCACAACCGCCTCCAAACCCGCTACACAATATAGCACAGCATTACCAATTATTGCAAAATGAATATTTGAGACAGAAGCAAGAAAAATATAATGCATTAAATAAAGGTATATTTGGTTCAAGAGGAAAGAAAAGATAAAATATAATTATTATATAACCTACTATATAATAATTATGTTTTCAACATTATCACTGGACCGCCCAAGTAGAATTGTAGCAAGTGAATTAGTATTAATAAATTCAACAGAACCATCAACATTAAGCAGTGTTTATGCTACAAAACAAGAATTAGCAGACACAGCAGGATCATTAGGTGGAGGTTATACAATTGAAGAAGTTGATGCTCTTATTTTAGCACAGAAAAATAAGATAGATGCCAATATTTTAGATATTACTGAATTAAACGCAACATCAACAACTATGTTTAATGAACAAGTAAATCAAAACGCAACAATTACAAGCAACTTTAATAATATAACAGCACACGGATTAACCATAACTTCAATACTACCGACTATATCAGCAAATACAATTAAACTTGATTCTAATTTTAATAATATTAGTTCAAATAGTTCACTAATAACAGGACACAATAATACATTAGCATCGCATTTAGTAGTATTAACAACACATGATAGCAACATCGCAACAAATACAAACGGAATAGCAATATTAAATAACACTGTTGGCAGTAATATGACATTTGTTAATAGTCATCAAAACACAGTTACCTCTCATATATCATTAATTGACACAAATATTAATAACATATCAGGACATGGAAACACAATAACAACCATTCTTACAGATATAGCAGATTTACAAGCAGGAGCGGGCGCTTCTTGGACTACAGCTGAAAAAACAACTATTCAAGCAGATGTATCAACATTATATACAACGATACTAATTTATTCAATACTAACACTGCTTACAGCATACATTTGCTTCAATTATATCAGATAATAATATACAAGATGTATTAATAACTCAAAATTCAAACACAATAAATAGTTTAATATCAGCAGATTTACAAAAGTTAGATAAAATAGATACTAACGCTCAATCAGTAGCAGGTGCTATTAATTTTAGCGATAATGCAACCTTACATAGTGATTTAAATATGCTTACTACTGGTTCTATAATATGTAATAAGTTTAGCTGTACCCCTTCACCAAATTTAGGACTACAAATGACATTTCAAATGTTTAATCGTGAGTTCAATACTAATAGAGATGGTAGAATGTGGATGTCAAGCTCAGGAGGCGTTTGGGAAACGCAAATCGGAGATGCTAATGTTGGTCGTGTATGGATAAACGATCGATTCGGTTTAGGGGCAGTTGGCGTTGTTAATTATGTTTTAAATTGTGCTGGGCAAGCTCGATTTACAAGCGCTGTCCAGTTTATAGGAACAGACAGTGCAATAAGTCTTAACAATGGTTCATATTTAAATTTTAATAATAATGGTTCAATACGAAGATATACACCAGATGCTACAGAAGGTTTATATATGGCGCATAATAATTTTGTTGCTGTTAGTGTTGGCGATATTACTAATTCTTCTAATCAATATTTTATGTGCGACGGTGCTGTATCAAAAACCATATTCAATAAACCAGTTGATATATTAGGTGATGTATACACAAACGGCGATTTAACAATGGTTTCTGGTAAGAAAGTTGAAGTCAATCAAGTTCAGTCTGTATCAGGAAATACTTTATTATTACAAAATTCACCGAGTGGCAATGTTCAATTTGGCAACACATCAAAACTAATAATTGATAATGCTGAAATGTATGTCGATACAAATGATTTAATAATTAGGAATAGCAACACTTCAAACTCTATTAATTTGGTTGTTGGATTATCTGCAACATATGCTGATAATAAAATTATTTTGAATAGTGGAAGTAATAGCGAATTACGAGGCGACTGGACTATTGACGGTGATATGACTTTTGGAATTGCTCATAAAATCAATTTGAGACATTTAAATAGTGATGCTGTTTTAAGATTAGAAGCATCAACAACTATTGATAGTTATATTGATGGCACTAAATATTTACAATTGGATGATACTCAATTTTCATCATTTAACGGATTTAATTTAAGTAGCGATAAGAGACTGAAAGATAATATAGAAGATGTAGAAGATGATACTGTAAATATGGTAAAAAACATTAAGATTAAAACATTTGTTAAAAATCAAAAAACTAAAAAAACTGAATTAGGATGGATTGCTCAAGATGTTCAACAATACACAAATCCGAAATATAATATTGTAAATGATTCGGGAGAATACTTAACGATGTGTTATGATCGTATGGCTTGTATTAGTTGGGATGCTTTATCAAAACTAATCGATCGTGTAGAGTATTTGGAAAATGAAGTTTTTAAAAAGAAAAAGAAAAAAGACAAGTCTAAATAATATTTATGCGAGAAGTGATATTAAACTTTACAAATAAAAATATATAGTTTTAAAATCTTGTAAAATGTATTTAAAGAAATATAATATAATATAATATATAATACAATGAGTATTAAACCTGAAGATATGACATTAGAGCAAATAAAGGAGCAACTGGCACTATATAACAGATTATATTATCAAAGAAGGAGACACGAAAAGGACTTTATGGACACCAAAAGGGCAAGTGCTATAAGATTTCACAGAAGAAAGAAATTAGACAAGATGGCAGAAAATGGAGAAATTAATTTAAAAGATATTGATTATGAAAATAAACCAGAAGATTTACAGAATACAAAACCCAGAAAATATAAGGCGCAAACATATAAAATTATAACAGTTGAATAAATAATATTCAGTAAAATTTAAATATTTTAAATAATATTTATTAAAATTTAAATATTTTAATAAATATTTGGTGCATTTTTGGGTTTTAGGTTTGAAACCCCCAGAGCGGGGGATTCGAAAACCCTGACTAGGGGGATTTGCCCAAAAATCCTTAAATTAGGTGGTGTTTAGCGAAAACCCCCAGAGCGGGGGATTCGAAAACCCTAACCCGGGGGATTCGAAAACCCTAACCCGGGGGATTCGAAAACCCTAACCCGGGGGATTCGAAAACCCTAACCCCGGGGGGATTTGAAACCATAAATTTAGGAAAAATATATAAATATATAGAAATTTTACTATAAAACATTGTCTTGTAAAAAAGTATTTAAAGAAATATTATGTATTATAATTATATGGTGGAAATGTTCGGTGAGATTGAGCAGGAGGAAATCATTAGTGAGTTCTTAAATAAAATCAACATGAATGACATTATAAGAATGATAAATAGAAAAATTGGAATGTGTAAAGAATGTAAATGTAATTATAATAATATTCTATTATATAGAACTAAATTATTAGAGAATATTATTAAACACATATGCAAATATAATTATAAAGAATGTTATAAATGCAAAATATTAAAACAATTGAGCACATTTGTAAATATTGACACTTGTAATAAGTCAAAAGAATTTATCAAACTAACTAAAATAATTGAAAATGAAAAGGGAGAAGATACAACCGTTACAATACACAACATCAAGGATTATTATTTTACAAAATTATATAAGTTTCCGACATTCAAATTTATCAAATCCAATTTGTTAAAGGATGTCGAAGGAAGGCATAATTACACAAGGGACATACACAACAGAATAAAGGACTGTTATGAATTATGCTACAAAGGAAATATTAAAACTGTAAGTGCTGGAGTAGATTTTACTGATACACCAATTTATAAAACAGTTGAAATAAAATACATAGAAAAATATAAAAATGGTCTAGTAGATAGATTTTTTGATGAGTATAAGAATGATGATGACATACCAAAAAACCAAAAGAATAGACGGGATTGTTTTAGATATATTGAAAATAATATTTTGAATACGCTAAACATATTCAAGATAATATTATCACATATTTTCAATAAGCAGGATAATGCACTTTCTAATATCCTTTTTAATGATGTAGGACAAAATATTTATAAGCACTATACAAAAGAAATAGAAATAAGCGAGAGAATACAAAATATGATATTTAGTTCATACCCAAGTATCAAAGATATCAAACCGCAGACTAATAGGAGTAACCAACAACAACAACAGTACGAAGCATATTTAAATAGTGCTGAAGATTTTGAATAAAATGATAAAACATATCACCTTTATTAATATGGCAAATATTAATAAAAATGATATAATTAGTAAAATCTATCATGACAAGAGCGGGTGTGGAAGCATTGCGGCAACCTACAAGGATGCTAAACAAAAGGAACAAAGCATAACCTTAAACGATGTTAAAGAATGGTTTCAAAAGAACATAGAACAGAAGAAGCAATTAAGAGGCAAAAATTCATTTATTGCTCCACATCCATACTTTGAATTTCAATTAGATTTATTTTTTATTAATGACATACCCAATCAACAATTTAAAGTAGGGATGGTTTTAATTGATATATTTACCAGATATTCTACGGTAATACCTATTAAATCAAAACAACCGCCCGACATATTAGCGGGAGTAATGGAAGAAATGCAGAAAATGAAAGGCAAACCAGAAATTATTTATAGCGACGAGGAAGGCAGTTTATATAATAAAACAGTTGAAGATTATTTCAAAGAAGAGGGAATAGAGTTATACCGCACAAGAGGACATCCTAATTTTGCAGAACGTTTTATACGCACCTACAAAGATATGCTATATAAAAGGGTTGAAAAAGATGAAAAAGAAGGAAAGGAACATATACAATGGATAGATTATAATTTTGAAATATTAATAACTTATAATAATACAATGGAACATTCAAGCATAGGAATGACACCAGTGGAAGCATTGAAGGAGAAAAACAATTATAAAGTAAAAATGAAAATGGCAACCGAAGCAACCAGAACCCGTAAATATCCTGAAATTAACATAGGTGACGAAGTGAAGATTTACAGAAAGAAAGCAATAACTGAAAAAGAAAGGAGTAGCAATTGGTTACCTACAAAATATAAGGTTGAAAGGATTGAAAAAAAGTTAGGTCAAACTTATTTTTATTTGGAACATAACACACGACCATTCTTAAGATTTGAAATTTTAAAAGTCTAAAAATATATATACAATCTTTATTATAACAAGTTTTCTTGTAAAAAAGTTATTTAAAGAAATATTTTTATAATATAAATATATAGATTATAGTATGAGTAAGTTTTTACAACGTAATATCAACGAGTTAAATAAACTCAAAAGAAATTCAACACAGAACGCAAATAATGCAACTAAAAATAGGGTTGATGAGATCGTTAAACTTTATACTGAAAGGAAGCTATCAAATGTAGCAACTGCAGAAAATTATATCAAAGGTTTAACATCTACTGATAAAAAGGCTTATGACAAAGCATTTCACAAATACAAAGATAATATCAAAAAAATCAAGGATACAAAACCATTAAATGAAAGAATGGCAGAAGCAAGGGCAAATAATAAAAAGGAAGAGGGTGGTGGTGGAAAATATAGGAAAATCAAAGATAATGAATATATAGGGAGTAGAGGAAGGAAAAAAGATACATATTTTGTTATGTATGACCTTTATATAATTGGTGATAAAAAGAAAATGAAATCAAAACCCGCCTTTAAAGCATTTGATGAGTATTATTATCTTTGGAACTATGAGCGATTAAGTGCTACAGTTGACATAGGAGAAGAATTTCCTAAGGAATTTATCCGCAAGAGAATTTTGAAAAAAACCGGTGTTTCGATGGATACTGATTTTGGAGAGACGGAACAAATAAATCCAGAATTTACAAAAATAATAAAAATAATGAAGCACGACGAGGAGTTTGCCAAACACATGGAACATTTAGAAAATCAGGAATATGGCTTAGATGGTATAAAAATATTGTCCGTGGAGATGATGAATAAATCAGGTAAAAAGTTTGATATATTAGCAGAAAATTTAAGAGATTCATCTAACGTATCCATTTTCCATGCATATATATACACACATTTAAAAATGAGTGAGGACACTATACGAAAGGCAATTAAACAAGGCAATTATATTAAAAATGAATGTTGGATAAATTCATTAACTGATTTTTACAGTGATACAATCATGAATGAAAGAACCCGCAACAGACTAACCAGAGATAAAATTATTGAAATCATAGGTAGGAATGATTTTAAGGAAGTAGGAGCAACCATTCAAGAAATGGAAGCAGTATTTAAGCAGTTTAATATTCAAGTTAGAATTTTTAATTTTGTAAATGAACTTATTTACAAATATAACCCAAAAATAAGAAACCGTCATATTAAAACATTTTACGCTATGGTGAAAAATAACCATATTTATACATTAAACCACGATTTAAGCAAAATACAACAAAAACAAGTAATATCAAAACTACCCACTATAAAGGCACACACTGATTATTATATAAATGAAAGAGAGGAACCACCGCAATACAAAATGATTAAATGTATAGATGATATACTTAAAATTAAAACTGATGATAAAACAAGGGAAGTATATTTAGTACCCGAAGATAATGATTTGGCAGAAATATTTTTCCAGTTGATAAATATTGGATATGAACCCAGAATTAAATACACAGGTATTATTGATGAAATTAGAGTCAAATTTAACAAGATAACATATATCATAAAGACTCAAAATTTAATTAAATCATCCAGCGATGGTTGGATCGCAGCAAATAATGAAACTATGTACAACAATATGAATAAAGCAATGTTTAATTTTAATAAATCTTTATTTATTTTATCTCACAAATCTTTTTATAATGACATTGATATAAAAATATTAAACGAAACAAGGACTGTAGCACCTTCGGGATTATTATGGGATAAATTTAATTTAATGTGTAAAACTGAAATCGATGAAAATAAGGCATTTACAAAAGGTTTCATAGATATTACTGAAATACCAGTTTTTAATCAGTTTGACAATTGGAAAGAATACAATGATGCAATTAATATTGATGAACTCCACGATCTAACATTATATTATATTGAAGTTAACTATCCGAATATACCAAATAAATACAGTATGGAAGGTATTAAACGTAACCATCTTTTGGAGGAAAGTTTAAAATTTAAATCAAAAGAAGAAGTTGAATTCATAATGACAAAAACGTTACTGGGGAATAAAGAGGGCTTAATGTTTAATAAAAAATATAATTTAGTTTATGGTAAGTTTTTAATAAAGTTTATTAATCAATATAATATTAAAGTATTATATTATAAACAACCTCCGTTTATTCATAAAACAAACTATAAGGATATGGTTAATGAACTTTGGAAAACTACTATAGATGAAGATGATAAAAATGATGATATACTAAGTAAAAAATTAATAGGAAATGTCAATTTTGGATTATTAGAGAAGGGAGAGGCTACCGCGCATCAAAGCATTTTGTTTAAGAGTATTGATGAAGCAATCCATTATCAAACAGAATACGGAGGCAAAATTCATAAGTTATCACAGATAGAAGGCAAAATTCATAGGTTATCACATATAGGTACAGAAGACAAAGAGTGTGAAGAGGAGTATGAAGAAGAGTATAAATATGAAATAGATAGAGAAAATATAAAAGCATCATATTATATATTAAAATTAAAGGATAAAGCAGTATTAAGAAACGGCTATAGATATATTAAAGAACTACTCATGCAACATCATAATTTTAAAATGAACCAAGACATTCACAAATTAATAATCAACGATATTAATGTATATAGTGTGAAAACCGATGCTTTTGTAATTGATTCATACAATGTAGAGAAAGCAAAGCAATTATTAGAATTTCATAATGATATAGGAGGTTGGAAAGTTTCTGGGCGAGACAATGAAATTAATCTTCCTACTGTAAAATATGAAGTTGTTAAGAATGATCTAATAAAAATACCAGTTCATGAAAGTAAAACTATTGATATTAAAGATGAATACGACACTGATAACATTATAGAGATTGTTAAACAGAATAACCCTATTATGATCAGGGGCGAACTACCGGGCACAGGAAAATCATATATATGTCAAAAAATGGTTGATAAAAAATATAAGGTAATATTTATTTGTCCTACTAATAAATTATTACAGGCATTCGAAGGTGAAACAATGACTATAAATAAGTTTTTTGGAATAAACTACGGCGATGCAAAATTAGAACCATTTTGATTTTACAGAATTTGATGTAATCGTATTTGATGAAATTTATTTCAGTAATTTAAATATATATTGGAGAATAAAACAATTTGTAGAGCAGAATAAACACAACAAAATTATAATAGCAACGGGAGACACCAAGCAATTAAAACCAGTTCAAGAGATAACAAATACTCGAGACTATGAATTATATACTGATAATATTATAGATAACATTTTTGAATATAATATTTTGTTAAAAGAATGTAAGAGACTTAACACACAGGAAGATAAGGATAAACTAAGAAATATTAAATTTGATATTTTTGAAAATAAATTACCTGTTATGAAAGTCATTGAAAAATATTTCGAATATACAACTGACATAAGCAATTCTAACAACAACATAGCATTTTTAAATACAACTTGTAAAAATGTCTCAAATGAAATTAGAAAATTAGAAAATAGAAAAGATGAATACGAAGTAGGCGAATTTTTAACATGTAGGGAATATACTAAAACTAAAACATCAGTGTTTAATGTAAATTTCAAGTATAAAATAGTTCATATTGGAAGCGATGGAATATTTACATTAAAGAATGTCAAAACCGAAATTTTACAAGCAGTAGAAGTTGCTAAAATAAGAAGCAATTTTATATTTGCATATTGCTCAACTTGTCATTCTGCCCAAGGCAGTAGCATTGATGATGCCATAACAATTTTTGATTATAACCATTAGTAAAGAATTATCCAGAATGGATATGGACTGCAATTACAAGGTGTAGAGATTTAAACAAAGTTAAATTTTATAAATATACAAAAGGTATTGATGATGTATTTAATCAAAAATGCATTTTAAGTTATTTTGAAAGAAAAATATTAAACTACAAGGAACAGGACAGGAAAGCAAAAAGAACCATACCTAAAGAAGGTTATGTAAATGCACAGTGGTTTTTAGACAATATAAATAATCAATGCAATTACTGCGGATGCGGTTTTTCTATGGACATGAAAAATGGTAATATAATGACAAATCTGACAGCGCAACGTAAATCAAACGAGTTGTCGCACGAACTGAATAATATTATTCCTTACTGTGTTAGGTGCAATTGTAGTTGTAAATGATAAATACCGTGAGAGATATTAATATTATTTTTAAAATGATGCATGAAAGAGATAAGATATATACACAATTTAATGGTCATCAATTGAATTATTATCCTGAACTTAAGTTATAAAATTCTATCTACCTAACCTTGCCCATAATATTTCTACAAAAATTATGATAAAATATTGTAAGATAATTTATCATAATTTGTGGAATAATATTTTTTGAAAATTTATTTTTTGAAAATTTATTTTTTGGAAAATATTATTTGGATTTTTTTTTTGAAGATATTATTTGTTGAAGATATTTTTTTGAATTATTTTTTTTTGAAGATATTATTTTTTTGAAAATATTATTTGATGAAAATATTACTTTTTTGAACAATATTATTTTTGATTTGTTTTTATGAATGAGCTTAACCTTGCCCATGCATCCTACCATCAATAACCATATCATATGAACCACCCTATACTTCTATTTCCCCACAAGCATCCTAACAATGACAAGAATGATGGAATAGAAAATGAGAAAATGTGACTTTTTTGATGGATTTTGAGGTTGAGACTGTTATGAAATGTTTTGAGTGGAAATATGCATAATGAATAAGGATGACTTGAATAGTGAAAAAAAATGGTTGAAAAATGCTGTTCTTGCGTAGGGGGGGGGGCACGCTAGGATACCATAAAAAGATGGGCAAGGCCCACCCTAACTCCAGGTCCCCCAGTAGTGCCCTTTTACCGTTTCTTTTTTGGGGGAGGGTTGCCCTGCTAAAATAGACTACAGAAAAAAATAGGGTACCCTTATTCTAACCTCTCAAATCTGGAGGACCTAGGTGTGGCTCAGTAAACATGGACCAGAATCAGGCACATGCGCCATGGTCGAAAGGCTTTACTTGGGGCTGGTCGGAATGAGCACGGACGAACGATTCCTAAGGGAACCATGACCAGACCCCGATGCGCTCGGAGTTTTGAGCGTGGCTCATATGATTTGATTCAACTTGGACCAAAATGTGCAGCCCCACAGGGCCCCACTTTGTAGCTGGATCAGTACGTTCCCTTTGAAGTCCTGGTGTTGTTTGGAGGACAACTGTAGGAGGCACCCCTGCCCCTAGAACGTTCCATACCTGGGCCCCCTTTCTTTGTGGGTGTCCTTTTGGTTTCCTTTTTCAACCAAACAAGGGGTACCAACTCGAACAAAAGCACACCCAGAGAAGCGGCGAAATGACTTATTCAACTCCTCCATCCCAGACCTCCCGTGGGTTTGCTTCCTCTTTCCTTTCTTTTAGACCGGGGAGCCACTTCACCTACCAAGCCAGACAATCAAGCTCTCATTAAATACTGGGCAAGGAATAGTCAGCTCCTATAAAACCAAAGTTTGGCATTAGATTAAAGTGCAGTTGTTTTTGTCCCGAGGAAAGAGACAAATAGGTGGAGCGAATCGCCACTTCACAACTCAATCTTTGATCAGTTGCTCCCAAACCTTTGGTGATGTCCATGTTTCCTTTTTTGGATGGGGTTGCCTTTTTCTCGGGGTTGATTCCTTGTCCATTCTTTTCAACCATCGGTCTTTTCAATAACCAGTAAATTCTCCATTTCCGGAGGTTTTCTAGAAAGAAGGATCCCCGGAAAGAATGGGGAAGGTATCCCTGGCCTTTTAAGACGAGGCACGAAGAAACAGAACGACGTTGCTTTCCCATGGAAGTCCACTAGGAGTCTGGGTGTACAGGACCCAACAAAACCGCCCTCTGGTTTTGCTGCTAATCACGTGACGGGGTCACTGGCACGTTTCTGGAGGGGCTGGTTGCAAAGTTCGCAGCCACAAAGAGGTCCTTCGATCAGGTGTTTAAACCATGGTTTCGCTTTGAATTGCCCAGCCCTGCTTTGTTTGAAGAGCATAGTCGGCGTCGCATGTTGTCTTGAAGCTTGACCCTTTCAGAGCTCATTCGGATCATTGGAGGGGCCAAGGATCTTCATTAGAAGGGTTTGGACCTTACCCCAAAAAAGAATCCCGAAACCAATCGACAGAGGTGTAACTCGTTTTGATACAAACATAGTACACACAATTTCTGGCAGACCCATCTGGTTGAAATTGAATTTATGCCACAGAGCCCAACATATTTCACTCATCCTTTTTGTTTTGGGTTGGTCTAGACCGTTCTTTCGGCACCATTGAAGAAATCGCTTGCATCGTACTTTGATGGGCCCGGCAACGTGCGCACCACGCGCGCCATGAGGCCTTCTTTTTTGAGCACTTTGTCCGGGACTCAGAGAGACAGCTTCAAGTACAACGGGTTTCTCCGAGGTTCCACGGGTCGCAGCGGGTCTTCCAAAACAATTGCCACATTGGGTGCGTCGGTTTTTGAATTGGGTGGCGTTCCTTTGGGTTTCTGCAATGGCGTAGCTCTCAAAGCGCAGCACAGTGACGTGTCCTTTTGGCACGGGATGCGAAGGTGGTCTGTCCACCGGCGTAGTGATGGCTGCACAGGTCGATTGCTAAGGCGCAAGGGGCCCCTAGATGATTGGTGGCCGCGGTATGCACACAGGAGACTCATGTGAGGTACTTGCAAGGGCAGCAACTGATAGGCCCACATGTACAGAGGCCTAGCTGAATTGCATGGATACAAAACCCTTCCTCAGTTGATGACCTTGCATCGTCAATGGCCTTCACGGCGGACTTGCCCAGGGAGTGGTTCTTGCGGGCACTGGTGAAGTCCTTGTCGTAGGCGATGCTCCAAAGCCCAGTCTGCAGATACTTGTTGAGCCCAACTCTGCATTCAGGCTTCTTCTTGGTGAGAGCGTCGCCCAGGTCATAGTCGCTGGCCAACCAACGCAGCTCAGAGGCCGTCCGTTGCATGTGCTCACGCAACTGTAGGGCTTGCAGGGCAGCCCTCGCATTGCTCAGACCAAGCATCGGGCTCTCGTTGTAGACGACAGCATCATAGCCGCCCTTGGAGTCGGTGCGCAGGACCCCTTTGACGTTTTGGACCAGGGTTTCGCCCCAGGTCACATAGCCGTCCTGCTTGGTGAGAACGGAGCCTGCGCCATTCATCTCACTCCAGAGACCACGAATCCTGAAGTTTTGGTCTTTGCCCTCCAAAATGGCTTGGACCTCAGCGTCGTTCGAAGAAATGGATTTCCTTCGAAGTTTCCAGCTTCGCCAGGCTAAGGGTGCCATATAGGTGACCTTGCCCTTGGTGGCGGCAGGTCCAGATGCAGTAGACAACAGGCCGCCGGTCGAGTCCAGGTTTGCTCGGTTGGCGTGCGCCTGATCGCAGAGGTGATGAAGACCACATCACGCCAGGATTCCACCTCATCGGGGCATCGAAAGTGCAGCTGGTGTGATACCTTGCGGATCTCACCTACCATCTGTTGAAGTTCACGAGCAACAGCCATGTGCTTCTTGGTGGTGATCTCCGAAGCAAGTAAATTGCACCGGGCACTGAGTTGTGGCTGTGTTTGCAAAGCCAGCCACTGAAGGTTGCCCCATGTTGCTCGGCAAGCACCAATCTCATCAGCAGTCATGAGTGCGTTTTCTTGCCGAAGGCGATCTGGAGGGATGTCCAGGTCCGGCACAGTCTCGATGTAGTACTGCTGGCTAAGAGTGATCTCAGTGCGGCCCTTGTTACCCTTGAAGGCATGAACATCGGTACCAGCATGTCGGTAGGTGCCGCGCTTGAGCATGC
Organism: Effrenium voratum; assembly: GCA_963377175.1. NCBI lineage: Eukaryota > Dinophyceae > Suessiales > Symbiodiniaceae > Effrenium > Effrenium voratum. The sequence goes on along the minus strand of CAUJNA010001879.1, from coordinate 141,637 downwards.
CCCAGTCGTAGAGCTTGTCGATGCGTTGAACAATTTCAGCCCACTCTTGAGATTGCGGGTCGCCGATTCGGTGAAAATCATCGACATGACCGCCCATAAGACCAAGAACCTTGGGGACGCCGAAGGAGTCCGAGTAGATCTTGGACAGCCAAATCCAGATGCAACGTTCTCCAACAAGAGGCGTACCACCTATGGAGGCAAGACGCTTGTGCAGGTCTAGCCACAGACCTCGAGGTGCGGTGGTGCTCCCGTAGATGTTCTTGAGGATCTTCATGACATCGTTGGGACCCAAACCAAGAGCGTCTCGAAGTTCAGCAACATGATCAGCCTCCGTGGGCTGAGTCTGCAGGAAGGCGGTTGCAAGGTCCAGACCTTCCAATGGCCAATTGTGAACACAAGCCATGAGGTAGAGGAGGTTCCTGCCCAAATGCGACTGAACTGGGCTGGCGGTCTTGAATTCAGGCCGAAGGAGATCAGGGTGCTCATAGCCCAGCAGCACTACGCGTGCTTTGGCTTTGCGAAGTCCATCCTTGGTGTATGGAGATTTCTTGTTGGTGGCGGCTTCGCGCTTGGCCTCCTCGATGTCCTCGGGAGGCGTGAGTTTCCATGTGAGGACCCATCTGGCTCGCATGATGCGTCCAGATCCAAAAGCTTTGCGGACCTCTTCATCGTTCAAGGCCTTGCGAACTGCCTCGGCCTTGATGAAGCTACTGACTTCCTTGGACTTGGCACGGTTGAAGAGTTCCCGGAGCTCGTTGGACAGTTTGGTCAACACAACCTCGGAGTCTCGCATCTTTTTGACCATGAAGGCGGAGGCGTTGGACTCGAAGGATTTCTGCTGACGGTGTGACGGCAAATCCACATCGAGCTCGATCTGCATAACGTCCTCACACTGCATGAAGAGGTGGTGAAGGTCACCTTCTTGCTGTTGAAGTTCTTGCAGCCAATGAAGGTCGTAGTCACGGCTCTCCTTGGTGGTAGTGCTTGAGGTCGAGGATTTGAGCTCGTGGAGCAACTGATCATCCTCTGCAGTGCGGGCCTTCTTGGAGTCAGGCTCGTAAGCATTGACCGGAATGTCATCTTCCAAATCAGATGGTAGTGCAGGAGGTTCCGCATCTGGTGACGTGGGTTCGTAGAAGTCGGAGTCTCTTTCCCAGGCGTCATCACCGGAAGGTGCCGAGACCAGACGTCTGTTGTCGGGTGCCAGGGCAGACTTCTGTCGCACACGACGCTTAGGAACGTAGACCGTCTCCTTGTTGGGGGAGTCAGGCAGATCTGGTAATTCACGTTCACCAGGAAGTGGTTCGTCTCCGCTGAGGTCGACATACTCCTTCCGGGGGAGGATGTCCGTGAGGGAACGCCACTGGGAGATAGCCTCCTTGTTGTTGATTTCAAACTCGGTCTGCTCCAAGGACGTGGTAGGGCGTACCGAGTGCACACTGCAGCGAAGAAGTTGGTTCTGCAGCAAGACCCAAACAATGTGTCGGCGCTCATCGTCACCTCGTTGGTGTGGAAGCACTTCGTGGAAAACAACTCTGCCAGATCCTACCCAGTGAGGCTTGCCCGATTTCTTGTGGCCGCCACGCTTGCCCGAGTGGACAGATGCTGGCCATTGCTTACGCCACACCATGACCAACTGCATCGGATGGAAGGTGCGAAGTGGCTGACGAACCGTGGTGTTGTTTAGCTTGGACATGATTCGTAGAGCTCTGGTTCGTCGGGCCGTGTCCTCGGCTGACTGGCGTAGTTGAACTAGCCGTGAAAAATCACTACCAGGAGATTCTGGCAGAACCGATAGAGTCCTCATGTCCTCATCGGTGATGGAATAGTCCTTACCATAGCACCACTGGAAGGAGGAGTAGCCCTTCACATACTCGGTGGAGTTGAGAGCGGCTATCGCCAGGTGCAAGGTGATGATCGGATCTTGAGCAGGTGCTCCAAGCTGGATGGCAGAGGCAGTCATCTTGACATCCTTCATGGCGGATTCAATTTGGCCATGTGCCCAGCTCTCCTTCTCGGCAGGTGGTGCCAACTGAATGCCCACATCCGACAGGAAGCTGCCCATGTCCTTGGAGACCATGGTGAGTGCATTGTCCGGGATGAGGATCTCCGGCTTGGGTTTGTCGGCCAACCATTTTTCAGCAAAGCCGCGAATGATGTCCTCCGTGCTCTCACTCTGCATCTGCAGTGTGTCGTAGCACTTGATGATGTGAATGACACGTAGGCGTGTGGCCAGGTCCATCATGAGGAGGAACTTGACCTTGGTCTTGGCGCTCGGGATGATCCATTCACTGACATCCATGCCAACGGCTTGCCAGGCTCGGTATAGCTGGTGTGTAGCTGCAGGTGGAACCAGGCCAGAAGATGCTCCGCCAGGTCGAAGAGCATCACAAGATGCACACTTGAAACGCTTGGCCATCTCGATCTTCCAAGGTGGTAGTTGTGCATCGCGAAAAAGGTGGATCAAGCTCCGGTTGGTCGGATGTCCAGCGGCTCGATGAAAGCGATGTAGTTTTGCTTCCCATGCCTTGGCTTCATCAGGATCTACATCGGCGAGTAGGTCAGGTGGTTCGCCATCAGGTGCTGGTGGATCATCAGGCCGTGCAACTTGCTGGGCATAGACGTTGCCCGTTGAATTCGTTGGTAGTACTTGAGGAGGAGATATTGTTGAGTCGCTCTTGAGGACGTAGACTGCAACAGAGCTTGAGGTTGAGATGCTGCAGGCGTCAAGGGAGCAGTAGTAAAGGCTGAATCTCCATCCAGGTGGTGGTAGTTCATATGGATGTTTTGGAGCGGGCTCTCACGACGAGTCCAGTTGCCGTCCTCATCGTCAAACTCGTTGTTGGCGATGTTCTGGGTGGCCGAGAGGTACTTGATATGGCGAAGAGGTACCAGTTCACGAAGCCAGTGTCTGACAATGGCTTGTACCATCTTGAGCGGGTAGTAGGCACTGCGGGCTGTTTCACTGCCCTCTATGCGGGCGTGCTCGTGGTTGGCGGTGCAGACCTTGGCTCGGAAGTTGTGATGGAAGCGCTCATCGGTGGTGCGGATCATCCATTTCTTGTGGATCAGGGCAGATCCGTCCGCGGTCTTCATGTCGTACCGACAGCCATCAATTCGACATGGAAGCCAGTCGTGACCGAGAGCTTGTAGTCCATCACGAAGATCTAGTAGTGGCTGTTGCACCCAACCAGAGCAGGGGTGTGTCCATTCCCAGTAAATGTCAACGTTGGGGTCCTCCCGGAGGATCTCTAGGAAGAAGTTCTTGGCCTGCTTGAGCATGCGGCGTTCACGGCGCCGTGCAGTTTCTAGGACTTCGCAACGTTCAGGAGTGCTGTAGTTCAGATTGGCAAACTGACACCACTTGGTGCACGGTGGTGAGAACCAAATCTTGCGTGGTTTGTGACGTCGCCGTAGAGCACGAAGCTTGTCCCAAGTGTCTGGTTTGTAGATGTCGTAGCCAGACTCGAAGTTGATGCGGCGTGCTTGTAGTCCATGTTGCTGTGCCTCGGAGGTAAGCCAGGAGGTGCTGGAACAGGCGACTTCCCAGATGAAGTCCTGACCATCAAGTACTATGTCAGCTGACGCTGAGGTGAGGTTGTTGTTCATGAGGGTCATGAGCTGGAGTAGCTTGAGGCCAAGATGCTGAGGTAGTCGCTTCACTGACTCTCCGTGATGGGCGTCATGATGCCGTCCTCGAAGGACTTGGCCTTGCGCTCCTTCAGCATCTGAAAGAGCTCGAGCTTCTCCTTGTCGGCGAGGTGCTTCTCCATCTCGTGCATGATTTCGAGATTCTTGGGATCCTTGGTAGGAGAGGTTCCCACAGCTTCCCAACTGCCGTTGGATGCCGCCGATGTCGACGTCCTCGAAGGTGACACGGCGCGAGTCTTTACTGGTGCTGGCTGTGGTGGAGCAGCTGACTTGGTGGCTTTCTTGACCTCGTCGACCTTGAGAAGGAGCTTCTCCTCGGCGTTCAGCTTCTCCATCATGGCGAGGCATAGTGTTGCCGTGGGCTTCACATCCTCGAGCAGCACCTTCAGCTGGGAGAGCATCCGGCCCACCACAACAGGGTTCATGCTCTGAGTGTGACTTCCCGGACTGCCCTTCCGAGGGGTGTACTGAAGGCGGTAGTTGCAGACCTCGCATTGAGCCCACTGGCCGTGCGGATTGCTCTGCATCTTGGGTTGCCGTAGCATGGCCATTGGCTCTGGGAGTGCCGGGGATCTCGAGTGTCCGGTCCCACACTCCTTGACAGGTCGAAGTCCTGTGGTGGCTTCTTCTTGGGAGTGGACTTCTTGATCTGGTCGTAGATCAGTTCCTCGCCCTCCGCGCCCAACATCGGTGGTCGGGACATGGCCGTTCCGGGAGGTGCGAGAGGTATACGAATTGGGTTCCCGTGGCTGAGATGCCACGCGCATTTGAGCAGATGCTCTACGGAGTCGATCCATCATGAGGATTCGCCGTGGATCAACCGCACAGTCAACTGTGGCAACATCATGCTCGGCAGAGTCAAGCTGGAAGTGCAGGGGATGAAATTCAAGCACATGTGACTCTCCCATCATGCCACCGGAACTCCCTTTGATGAGAACGTGGGCGTGACCTTGTGGGTTGTGCTGACCCTTGGTGAGATACTCCCTAATGTCCAAAACATAGTGTCCCTTGTGGTTCTGTCGAAGCTGGTATGGACGGGGATCATCTTCCAGGGTATTCAAGGCCAGGCCGGTAGTAAAATCAATCATCATAGATGCCCCATGTTGACCCAAATGATCCATTCCAATGAGGATGGGGACCAACATAGATCTTTGGAAACCAGGAGCATGTAGTTCTGGTGGATTGGGTAGGGCATAGACCTTGAAGTTGCGGGTTTCACCTGAAACGGTACTACTGATGTTGACCTGGTACAAGGCACGCCCCCACTTCCCGTTCCCATAGCGAAAGTATGGCGAAGCGGATTGGTCCACTTCGATCACAGCTGAGTGGTCCTGTGCCACGACGGCCTTGATGAGGCCCTGTACTGCGAGCTCGGGTCCGGCTGATGCGGTGGCCCCGCAATCTACCACACCTTCAAAATCGCCCTGCTGAGTAGATGCCAAGGAGGTGGAGTGGCACTCTTTTGAGCTTTTGGTGCTCATGTCCAGGCCAAAGTACTCCGTGGTGTAGGAGTTGACAAAGGAGCGCGGTGGTGCAGAAGTGCCCTTGCCAGAGGACCAGTTCTTGCCTTTGCCCTTGAAGTACATGGCATCGTGGTCGTACTCCCCGAAGTTGGAGAACTTGCCCTTGCCCTTGCCCTTCTTACCCTTGGAGCCCTTGAAGTAGTAGATGTCGTAGTAAGGGTCCATTCCAGCCATGAAGCTGGAGTTTCCCTTACCGCCGGCTCCTTTGGGATGAGCAGGGGTGACGTCGGTCGGGACAGTCACGAGCCATGTGATTGCCGCCGCAATTGAAGCATTTGATGGGCGACTTGCCCTTCCCGAAGCCACGATCACGGTGAAGAGCAGCAGTGGCTTGTTTGGCCTGCACCCATGTGCGTTGAGCTTCTTGAGCAAGTTGTTCAGCGACACGTTCAGCTTGCTGTGCTTCTTGAAGATGGCCATCATCACCGGTGTCAGGAGCATCTGGCTCCTCAGGTGGTGTAGCGTCGTCTTCCCAGACGGAGGCGTCTCCAGCGTACCATTGTTGATACCAGTCCTCTTCAGGCCACCAGGGCTCAGATGAGTAGCCTTGCTGCCACTCTGATCCATGATGATCAGCATCAGGAGCTTCTTGATAATGCAGGTATCCTTGATGGGCAGCAGGAGAATGGGCATGACGAGGACCAAGTAGTTGTTCATCCCAGAGAAGACGAAGAGCACTGCTGATGGACTCATAGTCCATTTGATTGCGCGTTGTGGACAAAATGTCCCGCTTCTCCTCATTGGAGAGGCTTGCAGCTTGAAGCAACCGCCAACCTCGGAGAACACCCATAATGAAGGAGTCGGTGATGGACAGCTCACTCACGAGGTTCCCATCGAGGGCCGCAATGGGTGGAATAGTTGACTCCACAGCCGGTGCAGCAGTCGATGGAACAGCAGGCGTAGGACCAGTGGCTGAGCGGGTAGGCGAGGCACCGGGAGCTGCCTCTCGGGAGCTCGTCTCTCCTGACGTACTGCCAGGTTGTTCTTGTGATGGTTCAGGGGCAGAGGGATCAGCAGGCTCGGCACCATAGAAGGAATCATCCCATGGATCGTAGTTGGCCTCATCGCCGTACCAGGACTCCTCGCGGTAGGCCGGAGGGATGCCGAAGTCCTTGTCCTCCTGCTTGATGCCATTCTGCTCCTCGTAGAGACGAACCAAGGCTTCCGTGAACTCTGCATATCCCAGGGTCTCGCGGATCAAGAAGGCCTGCATGGTCTCCTGAGGAAGGCGCTTGAAGGCAAAGTACTGAGCGCAGATCGCCGCAGTGTTCGGAAGGCTTTGTCTGACCAGTGGTGATGCTGCCAGGCGTCTAAGAAGGTCACGGGTACCATCTGGTGTGTCGAAAGCTGCCAATGGCCAGGACATGGCCAGCAGCCTTGCAGGTCCTGTCAAGCGACTCACCAAGCGGGTGGCGCAATACCGCCGCTTATGTGGTGGCACTGATTGTACCCACCAGGCAGTCTCTCTTGTGTATTTGCGCCATGTCTTCGCTGAGCCATCCCAGGACGGTGCGCTGCCCTCCTTGTCGCTCATGATGTGGATGCCAACCTCAACGTCGCGTGGGCGAGGGAGGTCAAAGCACGGGTGGTGTATCACAGCAGGGAGACACAAAAGGAAAAGCAGGTGGTAACCCTTGATGCACAGGGTCGGGCCAATGAAAAGGGCAGAAGGTCTCTGATGTACAGAACCAGGCCTTAGGCGGATCTGAGAGGGTTCAGGAGCTTCTGGATCGGGTAGCCGTGCTCCGCTACCAATGCAATGGCGTAGCTCTCAAAGCGCAGCACAGTGACGTGTCCTTTTGGCACGGGATGCGAAGGTGGTCCGTCCACCGGCGTAGTGATGGCTGCACAGGTCGATTGCTAAGGCGCAAGGGGCCCCTAGATGATTGGTGGCCGCGGTATGCACACAGGAGACTCATGTGAGGTACTTGCAAGGGCAGCAACTGATAGGCCCACATGTACAGAGGCCTAGCTGAATTGCAGTTTCCTTTTAAAGCCATCCAACAAGGGGTACCATCAAGAATGTCCCCCTTTTGCGTCAAGCCTACAAACTGGAAGAAGACAGTGACTTACCTGTGCTCTTTGCAAGCATTTTTTCACGCATATGGGATCATATGGGTGTGTCTCGCAATGAGTCGGTACCCTTTAAAGGGATGGCTTCAAAGGAAAACCAAAACCAAAGGGCCATTTGTTTTGGATTTCGCTATCTCGAGGCGAAACCATGACATCTCTACTTGTATCCGCCCTTGTTTTGGCTACATACCCCGCTTTTTCAAGTTGGGTAGCGATTTGCCGGTTTGCGGGGGCCTCCCTCAGGTCCCGTTTGAGGAGGAACAGCTCAGTCGAAAACAAGCTATTTGTCAATCCTGGCTTCAACTCTGTAGTCTTCTCCAATGAGATTGCATATAAGCATAGGTGTCCTTTTTGGTTGTTTTGGTAGAAAAAATAGATGGTGTTCGATTCCTGGTTTACCTGGTGGTTTAGTCATCTACCAGGGCCATCTATTTGCTCTAAAAGGACACCTATGCATATAAGGGTAGACTAGATATGGAACAGAGTCAAACAATATTTGTTCTGTACCCAGATGTGCGCCAATAATTTTGTTATGTTGCCGGACTTCCAACAACTTTGCCATGAGTCTGAGACAGCAAATCCACTGGTTAATCCAGGGTCAACTTTTAAGCACATGTGCTTCTGAACACATTGGAGCCTCACTTCCCATCGAGTGGATTGTCCAAGAAAAGCTCCAAAACTCGGCCACCAAAACGGTTTCGGTGTGAAGGGAGGGGTTTCTCTTTAAGCCAACTACCCGGTGCCTGGGTACCAATTCCACCTCGCAGGGTGAGAGGCGAATCGCTGCACCCACAATTTTTTGCATAAAGGGTTGATGAGTGGCTACATGGGGGTGGCATTTCTTGATGGTACCCTCTTTTGCGTGGTGTTGGAAGAAACCACAAAAAGGAAGCCACCATTTTCGTTTGGGGGGGGCCCTTTTGTCAAGACACACCCAGATACTGTTTGTATCTCCCATCTTCCCTGTGTTTTTGACGTGTAGGAAGTGGCAACCTTTCCAAAAGGAACGTCGTTTTCTTAAAGGTTTTTTCCCCAACAGCTGAAAGCGTTGGGGTCTCAGCCCAGATAGGCTCCGGGGTGGTCCGGGGCGGCCCTGAGGTAAGGTTCCACGAGGGTTCCACCAGGGTTCCACCAAGGTTCCACCAGGTTCTGCCACGGCTGTGGGGTGGTGCGAGCACTAAAAAGGCACTAAAAAGAGCACCGCATGCTGTTGGGGATATCACCTGGGCTTATTTGTGCATTCCCATTCCTGCTGGTGGGATATCCGATTATAACCACCGTAGTGGCCTAAGCTCAATCGAACGCCGCAATCGCACTGAGGCGGACGAGATGTTGTTGAAGGACGGGGTGTTGTTGGGAATCCGCTTCCCGGGTGAATGTCGATGGCGCAATTCGTCCATGTTGGTGAGGTCATTCAGGTAAAGGGAGTTCCCATCCACTCAGTAGCCTCATGCAAACTGTTGCACAACCGCCCGGGCTTGTTTTTATTGAAGGCACTCGTTTTGCTGGATGGCCTGGAAACCCAAAGGAAGCCAGCCACATGCAGGGTGAGCTTTGGTCACTTGTCGGGTTTGGACCGTTTTGGCCAAGTTTTGGAGCTCTTCTAAGGCCAATCCACTCGATGGGAAGTGAGGCTCCAATGTTTTCAGAAGCACATGTGATGTTTTTCGATATCTTAGCACAGATTGCCAATGAGGTCTACATGCCTTAGGACTTGTGAGAGAGAAGCTCGTGCGCAAGCGAGCGAGTTCTTCTTCCATTTGCTGAAATTAATGCTATTATGTGTTTTATCTTTCTTTCTTTTTTGAAAAAAGAGTCAATTCCCTTGTTAGTATGCTTTTTTAGACATCAATTCCCTTGTTGGTTATTTCAAGGGGATTTCTCACTTCCGGATTATTTTTCTCACTTGTTCCAGGGGCCGAAGAAGGTCCGTGGAAGTCTTAGGCCTGCTCTTTTCGCAACTTGCATTTGATGAGACGCACTCCGAACTCTGTGAATTTCATTTCGGACTTTCGTCACTTGGGTCCAGGCCCATTCTTGCTGCGATAGGCAGGGAATGGGAAATGGAATGACCCATGCAAACCATCCCCTATGGTTTCCTTTAGTCCCTATAGGGGTTCATTCCCTGATTCCCTACTGAGCACCAGCAATTGTTTTGTGGCACTGGCAAATACAAAGCTCCGTCTCTTTCGGGCCGCGGAAGTGAGTAACTTGATGCATGTTTGCGCAAGTGAATAGGTGCTGCATCGCTTGGTTGGGGATTTCCTTCACACACAAGGGATGGCCATGCAATTGAAAGTCGACTTGAAAAACAGTATCCCCTTTTTGGGTTTAGCCATCCCATCTACTTACCCTCCTGGCCACAAGCATGGAACCCAGAGGGTCCCTTTGAATGGAACATATCTTCCAGTACCCCGAAACGTCCAGTATGTTACTGGACCGGAAGGTACTCATTGAAAGAAAGCTGTGCCAGGCGTTTTTGTTCCAGTCCATCTTTTTTGTCAGACAGCTGTGGTTTGGTCTGTCTTTCAATGCGCTGTTTCACGTTGGGGTCTCCCGTTTTGAGATCCCTTGACTCGAAGGTTTCACCATGTCAAGCAAGGGGCGACACATTTGCCAACATCACTGAAAGTCTACGAGATGGACTAGGGGCCAAACAAGAGTTGTTGTATGCTACTGTGGATGGACAAAATGGACTTCGCGCCACTTAAGGTAAATGGTTTACTCTAGCATAGGGATTCATAAAAATTCCAAGTGCAGGCACAGTAATCTGAATTCAACTCATGGTCATGGAATAGGTTTGCTAGGGTTTGCCGTCTCAAAACAAAAGTCCCCTTTCCCCCCGTAAATAGATCTGCAGCCAAGGCGTGCTTGTCCCGCGAAGCGTTGAAATCGCCAACGACGCCTGAGGAGTATCCTGCGCCAAAGACGCCCATCGGCACTCCGAAAGCCATCTCCGCATTCGCCAAGGCCGGTTTTTTTTGCTGTTCGGCGGCGCCCCTCGAAATGTGGGTATGGGTCACAACATATGCCTCCATTTTGGGGTGGATGAACACCCATGTACCACCTATTTTGATGTAGGGGTAGAGGAACTTAACCCACAGCCATGTTGTTTCTTTTTGGTGGGCTCGGCCTGAAAGAAGGCCCAAAAAGGGTGGGCTCGGTGCCGTCGCCAGACCCTGCATCCGCGGGTAGCGGGACAGTTTCAGGCAATAGCGGTGGCACTGTCGATTCTGCACATGGTCTGACGGTAGACGGGTTTTTCATTACTCAGTTGAGCCATCGAGACCCTCGAAAGTCTCCTTCGCTCAGGCCCCACTTCAGCGAAATTCTAGAAACTTGTAGCCGGTTTTCATATGAACTCCAAATTATAGGTGTATTCTTTGTAGAAATGACGGATGACGCTTCATGGCTAGTCTCAAATTTGACATTGTCTTTTGGAGAATCCCTTCAATGATTTCAACAGAAGGGGAAATTGGCATCCCCGTCCACTTGAGATGAACCGTAGCGAATGGCGCCCAGCCCGAGCCTATCCACCCAAATCGTGAACCCCCCCTTTTTGGCCTGTTCAGAATCAACCCAGCAATTCCAGGCAAACCACTCTGGGAGTTGTCCAATGGCACCACCCTTTTACAAGATTTAAAGCCAACATGGCTTCCTATCACAGCGGCAACTGGGATCCACTGGGCAAAAAACCTGAACTTTTTGTGTTTTTCTTGAGGGGTTTCAAACCCTCAAACTGGGCACTGGGAGTCAACCCCTGACAGACGGTCATGGTTTCTCTTGCTCGGAGCGGGATTCAGGACCCCCTGTGTTGAACAGAGTTTGAGTGGACCCATCTGGAACCAGGGGTCAGACTCTAAGGCTAAGCGCCCTTTGGGGTGGTTTTACATTATTTGTCAGCTTGATATGTGCTGCTGTGCTGTTGCCACACGTGTTTTCTTCTTTTTTTTTGCCAGATTTCAAATGCATTTGCTCAAAGTTTTGACGGCTAAGATTATGTTGCCACTTGGGGAGGGTAGCTAAACCGCTCGACGCTCTTGGTCAATGGAGGGACCAGGCCTGCCAAAAGTCCAATTGGGCGGCAAACCAAACGCAGCGGGGCTTGGTCTCAACCTGGCAGATTGCAACTGAAATCCAGTGCCTGAAGCAAGGCTCGATTTGGGTGTTTCAAAGGGTCTGTAAAAGGTGGTGACCCCTGACCCCGTCGCCCAGCGGCGCCTTGATTTCCTTTGTTCGGGAAGGGCTTCCCTTTTAAGCTCCAATCAAACAGAATGCCCTTTGTTTTTTCCGTGGCCACTGGGCATTTTGGGCATTTAAGCTGATGAAACAAACAAGCCAATATGAATCAGGTCCTGGAAGAACGGATTTGCTGCTAAGGGACTCTCTGTGCTGGGCTTTCGGGGTGTGGCAGAGACACGGGCTCGTTTCGGTTACTCGGTCCTTTGTGGATTCCTGAATTCGGGTTGTCCAATTATGGTGAGTGGGAAAAAGCTGCCAGCTAAATCATTGCCAGCCATCTGCTTCTATGATCCTGGCCGATTTGGGCTGTTCAACCCTTCTCGATTTTTCTGCCCTTGTGCAGACTGGTGCCTTTGAAATTAATCAGCTCGCGAAAACCAACATGGAACCATAGGTGTCCTTTTTGGTTGGGTTGCTTAAAACATAGAGGGCCCTGGTTTAGATGGTCCTGGTTTAGATGGTTTATTCCATTTACCAGGGCCATCTATTTTTCCAAAAGGCCACCTACGCATGGAAGCACAACACCACGAGATTCGAACCTGTGTATAATACTACAGCCTCTTTTGCGTCTCCCTAGGAGCAACCTCCGCACCGGTCGTCTCCACCTTGATTTTTCCCATTTGGACCAAGCCCCCAATGTTGCCATGCCCTTCGCTAACATGAAATATGAAGCGTAACTCATGTGAAAGTATTTTCTGGGGTTGAAGGATGACCGGGTATTTCCCTAGCAACATCGCAGCAGAAGTGTTTTGCTTTAAAGGAAACAAGCTGGGATCTCGTTTGACATTTTTTATGATGCTTGGTTCACTACGCATATAGGATTGGCAAAGAGGGCTTTGGGGCCAGTTTCTTTTGATACCCTCCCCCACTAGCAGAATGGCTCCCAATAAGCGGTCCATTTTGGAGATGTTCTTAAATCCCTTTGGGAGGAGGGTTCCCTTTAAAGAGATCAACTGCACAAATGGATGTGGCTCAAAATTAAACAGCTGGGGCAAACCGCAGGTTTGGGTCCATGTTTCCACTAGGGATCCATTTTGGGTACCGGTTTTTCTGAGCCACAGCCAAATCAAGGTGCATTTTCCCCCCAATCCATTGGTCTGGGCCATGCCCCTTAAGCGGGCCGTTGCCGTTTCAGGTGGACATTGAGGACTTGGGGGACGGCAAGAAAAACCGACGCTCGGCGCAAAAAAACGCAAGCAAGTCGTGTATGACAAAAGGACCCAGCGGTCAAATTCAAGAATCATACTCTTTCATTTGGTTAAGAATATTTTTGATTTTCACCCGTTGGTTTTAAAGGGAATCTATCACTACTGGGCATACTTTTTTTCCAGGGGACTTAAGCAAATGGATGTACTGGTGCCCTTGTTTGTGTTTTGGTGGTTTTCTTTCAAAATCAAGCAACAAAGAGTGCCATTCATCTGCCATGGGCAGTGGGGTCGTTGCATATCCTGGCTCCCCGAAAAAAAGGGCGACCAAAAGAAGAGCGGTTTGACAATTGGCTTCAACATGTTCCTCACTGAGTTCCAAAGCTTTCACAATTTGTTTTGTGAGGACTGCACTTTTCTTTCTTTCGTTTTTGTTTTGGGGGAGGGGGTTCCTAGACTTTCATTACTTGTTTTGTGAGGACTGTTCTGTTCTTTCTTTTTTTTTTTCTGGGGGGGATGCCTAGACGTTCATAACTTGTTTGGTGAGGACTGTTCTTTTCGTTTCATTGTTTTGGGGAGGGGATGGGTTCGTAGACTTTCATAACTTTTGTGGGAGGACTATTCTTTTCTTTCTTTCTTTCTTTCTTTCCTTTTTTTTGGGGGGGGGGTCCTAGACTTTCATAGCTTGTTTTGTTGAGGACCTTTCTGTTCTTTCTTTTTCTTTTTCCTTTTTTTTTGGGGGGGTGGGCGTCCCCCCTCAACAAAGCAGACAGACCCAAATGGCCATGAGTCAAAAGCCCGTACCCCCAGTGGACATCTCAATCCCGACTATAGCCTAAAATGGGTGGTGCAACCCCAAAATGGGATCCCAAAACGGTTTTGACCCACAGCCATTTGGAGGGTGGTGAAAGGATGTTTTGTTGTTGGGTTCGCGGAGTCATTCGCTGCGCGAAGCCAGAGCCCAGGGAGCAACCAGAAGGCGGCCTTCTACTTGAGGCGAGTTTCGGGTTTTTTCTAAGCTGAAAGACGAGAGATCGATATACTCTAAGGGACACGACAATTGTTTTTTGGCGCTTCTCTCTTTTTTAAGAACGAAGGAACAAACACAATAACTGTATGAAAACAGTTGTTGTTTTTTGAGAATACATACCCACTCCAAAGGACACACGCACACACACCCCTTCTTCATGGATACCCCCCTTTAAGCACAATCAAATCCGCGGAAATCCCCTCGCAGCAGCAAGGATGGAAACCCTTGCCCCCTTTGCCGGGAGCGCCAAGGGATGCTGCGGGGTCTAGAATGAGGAAATGGCCAAATTCGCTGAGGTCAAAGTAGGTTTGGCCTTTTGCCGGAGTGGTATCATGTCTCCAAACGTGTATCATGAGCCACAAGGTATGTCATTTGTATATAATCATTTATTTATATATACATTCATAAATAGCCCGCAAGCGCGTATGCAGGCGCGTAAAGTTGCGTAAGCTCGCCGTACTACCCCACGCTTGTCCACACCTTGATGCCACAAAAGCCATTTCTGGATCTGCAGTGGAGGCAACACAAACTCTGGAGGCAGAGTTGGCGAGCAAATCCAAAGTGCTGAGCAAGAGTGCTACAAAGTCAAGACCCCAAAAGATCAACAGCGCCAAGTTGCTGCGCCTCAGAGCAATTGTTCAACCATTTCCTCCTCAGAGTCACCCATGTTATCTGAACCCAGTAGCGGCTGCATAGAAGAAGAAGCCCGCGCAAGGGGAAATGATAAAAAAGGCCGACGCTCAAGCAACGCATACGCTTGACATGCTCCCTGGCTGCCGCGTAAGCCGAAACATGGGAAGCAAAGCACTGGCTCGCGCGTAAGCAACCTTCCCTCATGGCGTGTTTAACATATAGATTCCCCGAAGCTTGCGCCCCCCCAAAAAACAATCAAAACAGAAATAAATTGTGGGCTTCCGTTTGGTTTCCTACGTTTTCCCCTTAACACCAGCCAAAAGGGGCTCCCTACAACAGGACATACCCAGATGGGGCCATTGAGTTTTCTCCTGCAAAAGAGAATCGATATAGCTACTAGTTGCACAAAGACCTTCAGTGCCTCATAGCAGTTGTTGCTCCAAGCAAAAGATCTGGTCGCCGACCTCCCGTTTTTGAGCACTGAGCGGTAAAACAAGTTAGGAAACCCATGCGCATAGTAGTGGTGCCTGTTTTTGTTTTCTTTTTTTCCCCCGGAGGGGGGCGACAGTTTCCTTTTCACCTGCAGCGTTTCTTCCCCAGTATGGGCGCTGAGACATAATTCCAACGTTAGACTGGCAATGCCTCGGAGCTATTTGAGGGCTGCTGGGGGTGTCCCGACGAGGGGGGACCCTCAGTCTCCTGCAGGGACTTTGAGGGTGGGACACCGGCGCAAAGTGGATGAGAAATAATTCGACCTGCTGCCTCTGTGCCTGTGTGAATGTGTGTCGCTTGTTTTTGATTGTTTTTGGCTTCCCTTGCAACCACCAAGCAAAAGAGTACCATTTTCCAGTTTTGGCTTGCTGATCCCGCAAAATTCCATGTTTCCCAATTTTCCGACCTTAACACACACGCACACACACACACACACACACACCCACACACACCAACACAACACAACACAACACAACACAATACAAGACAAGCCAAGCCAAGCTAAGCCAACGCAACGCGACGCAACGCAACGCAACGCAACACAACACAACACACACACACACACACACACAGCGACCCACCCACCCACCCACCCACGCCCACGCCCACGCCCACGCACCCGCACCCGCCCACGCCCACGCCCACGCCGACGCACCCGCACCCGCGCATACGCACACGCGCACGCCCACGCCCACGCACACGCGCACGCGCACGCACCCGCACTCGCACCGCACCCGCGCCCGCACGCGCACGCGCACGCGCACGCGCACCCGTACCCGTACCCGCACACGCACACGCACACGCACACCCACACCCACACCCACACCCACCCACACACACACACACACACGCCGCCGAATGTTGCACACCTGGCTGGAACCAGCGGTAGGTGGCTGGCTACACTGGTGGGTGACTTGCATCAGCCCCTGCATTGGCCGGGATCCTGAGAACGGCGCGGCCGGCAGTTCGGGGCTTGGCATGTTGGGTATCGAAAAGGGAGACAGCCCAAAACGAGACCAACACGAGCCCTATTCGAACGCCAGGTCTTCATCTTCCTCTTCAGATGGTTGACAGAACAATGGGAGAGAACTGCTTGCCATGCAGGAATGTTGCAGGGACAGCGGCTCGCTGTTGTCCTAGTACTTTTGCACTCCTTTGCAAAACTGGTCTCAAGTTGGCTGCGATGTTATATATGTCCGAGAACTCCAGTCTGAGAATCTGATCTGAGCAGGGGCCCTGAGGTCGAAAGATTCCTTTCGAAGGGGTGCTTGGTGCCTGTCCAAACGCCCTGGGAGCAACCCTGCACTGAACTCAGCGCTCCCAAGGTCTGCTTTTGTCTTTTTCGTTTCCGGGGAAGCTAAATCAAGTCGAATCTGAAAATCAGAATCCGGGGTATCCCAGATGTGGGCCAGTGTTTCCGTTTGGCCGGGCTTGCTATTTGTACACTAACCTGCTATTTGTAGACTAGCTTGGAAGAATGCGGGGACCACGTGACAGTGTAGGTGCTTTCAGGCACAACATGTCCCAACTTATGGAAGTGGGGAAGCCCACTCATCTTGTTCGGCGCCTCTGCCATGTATGGTATTCCTGGATGTTCCACCTGCTCAATAGGTAGGCTTAGGATAAGAACAATATGATTTGTTACTCATGGACGTCTTGGGAACGAAAATGGTGGGCCTGCTTTGGGTGTGTTTTACACGGAAAACAAGGAAACACACATATCTTAAGACACTTACCTCCTTGGCTGAGCCCTCCATATGTCAAGGGGTCAGTTTGTTTTGCCATTAATACCCAGGAGGAGATCGGGCAATTCCGTACCTTCCCGTCGTTGCCATCGAATCCACCAGAGAAGTGGCCCCCTTTTAAAGGAATGTAGTCTTCCAGGAGTTGAGGCCATGGCAATGTGGACAGCAGGGAAGGTCGGTTGGTTATAACTGGGGCAGGCAAATGGGGTTAGCCCCCTTATGCCCATAGTTGTGGCGCGAGGTGCACGAAAACTTGCCTTTTTCACGTGTTTACAAGTAGCACCGACAATCGATAGTGAATGGGAAACCTGTGGCTATTTGTGCATCTTCAATTGTGTGTTGTATATGTATATTTAGAATATGTATACATATGTACACATGTTGTGCGTACTTTGATGTACCTATACATTTGTACACAGATGTTATGCATTTCTCTAGAGATATGCGTAGTATATTGTATTGGGACCTTTCCAATCAAATGTTCTCCTGAGGCTGGCCGAGAAGCAGTATGGAGAGGAGGCTGGTTGGCGGAAGTGAAGTTATCTCCCGGGTGCGGCACCCTTCTCACAATAAGAATAGGACCCCCCCCCACACTGGGGCGTAGTTTTCAGAATGGTGGAGGCACCACCGGCACTTGTTCAAGGACCTCTCAGCTGCTTAGACAAAGAGACGTCGTTTTCTCCGGGGTTGAAACCCTATTGCATGTTTTCAAGCCAGCGCCTTGTTTGCTTTGGACGAACAAATGACCCCTCGAGTTTGTTGCCCTCGAAGGGGTACCCAAGGAGCACTTGGGGAAAAATGAATATCCCTGGGCGAGAAGGGTCTTTCAAACAACGAGATCCCCCCAAAATGATTTGTGTCCCTTTGGTTTCCCCTTTTAATTCCCAAGAGTGGTCCAACATGTTGCGAAGCTCTCGCGGAAAAAGAGTCGTATGCCTTTGGGCAGTCTTGGGTCAGCCTTGGGTCTCAGGTGAAGCTGCAGTTCAGAGGTCAGGAGTACAGCCTTCTGAAGTTCTGGGAGGACGGGCAGTGAGGGCTGTGAATTCCAGCGGGGTGAATTGTACCTCACACGACCTCACCCCAAATGGTGGCTTATGCCCAGCTGATTTCAGGCTGGTGAATTATGTTATAATTCACCGAGAATTCCAGAGCATGTGAAGCTCGGGCTGAGTCCAAAGCGTGTGGCTGGATCGGTTGGTTTTGTTTCTTCTCCTGTTTCTCCAAGGACAACCCAGGCAGGAACGATTGCTTCAGATCTTTTGCTGGGACCATTCGGGGAATTTGGAGTCGAAGCCCGTGCTTTTGGAAAGGGCCCTGAACGGGGGGCGGGGGGAGGCTGGTTTTTGGCTTGATTTGAGTTACCCTAAAAAACATTACCCGAAGGGATGCATTTGTTAACCTGACTTACGCAAAGGGCTCCCCGAGATTGGGAAGTGTTCCTTGAGTGTGGCAGCGTGACAGCGAATGGAAGGCTGCAAATTGTTGACATCCACTTGACAGAGACTTGTAAGCCACACAAGTTGCTCTACCCAAGTAACAATTTGTGTATCGAACCGAGGGACTCAACGGTTGCTCCAAGCGGAGTAAAATCTCCGGGTCCGGGTATACAAAGAAGGCACGTTTTTTGGCGTTCTCCGTTGGTTTCCTTTTTCGTGGAGCCCAAATTTCTACCCATGGAATCAGTGGTCATAGAGGATCCGTAGGTTTTGTCGGAAAACCCTTGAACAGTTTAGCTTCCCAGAGATTCTACCAACCGTTTGGATCAGCTCGAGCTCAGCAGCCAGTCGGGGGCGTCACGTGAGATCTTGTAGGATGCCACATTTTGAGATATGTTACCCTCAATTTCTGAGAGAGGTTCCTTCAAAGGACGAAAAAAATAAAAAGCCACCCTAGCTGTTTGCTGATGGAAATCTTCTGGCTTGGGCCACTCGATTCGGTCGAAGGGAGCAATGCGAATGGATATTTTTTTGCGGGCTGTGCACGGAACGGTGCTTTTTTTATTCTTCTTTTTTCCTTTTTATTTGTTTTTCTCGGAGACTCTTCAGGTGAGCGCAGCCATCTCTAAGTGAGGTGTTTCATAGTCGGGTGTGTGTTTTGTCAGGGTACCCATTTTTTAGCTTGAGTTGAAGGGGAATCACAAGGAACATCACCTTTTGAGGGGCTTCCCCTATTGTTGACCCATGCTCGTTTCCGAATTCCTGGCTCGCCAGCTCCAGTTCCCGATTCTCGTGAGGAGTTTCTGCCAAAGAACCTGCCGGACATTCCGAACCTCTCCACTTTGGATCTGGAATACAAGGCCCAGCGCCGGCCTGAGATACTTCTGCCGGCCCCCAGAGATAGATTTGGCGGTTCGGAACTTCTGCGAAACGAATCCCGGGGTCGGCGCAAGAACCACGGTACTGTGAATGGATCAAATTCGGTTTTGCAGCACTTGGAATGGATGAAACCATCCAAAAGAACCACGGAGTAAACCACCAGTCCCAGTTTGTCCATCCACAGTCTGGGGTCCAAACGTGTTTCTTGCTGGGGTGACTTTCCCCATTCATATAGCAAGCACAATGTACTACACATAGAGGCAGTGTATGTAATTACACATTGTGCCATTATATATATATATATATATATATATTAACGCCTCCGGCTCAGGCCGCCGACATTACAGGCCTGCTTTCTTATTTGCGTCCCTTTGGAATTGTCCCCTTGCCCCCTTCCCCTCTAAGATTTTTGCCCCCCTTTCCCTGTTGAGATCCATTCCCCCTTTCCCCCCTAAGGCCCTTTCTCCCTCTGAGATTTTTTCCCTTTTCCTCCCTAGGATGTTTTCCCCCCTCTCCCTGTTGAGATCCTTTCCCCCCTTTCCCCCCTAAGGCCTGTTCCCCCCTGAGATCTTCTCCCTTATCCTCCCTTTCCTCCACTTTCCCCCCTAAGGCCTTTTCCTCCCTGGGATCTTTTCCCTTTCCTCCCTGAAATCTTTCCCCACCTTTCCCTGTTGAGATCCTTTCCGCCCGTTCCCCCCTAAGGCCTTTCCCCCTTAAGATCCTTTTTTCCCCGTTGAGATCCTTTCCCCCCTTCCCTTTAAGGCCTTTCCAGATCTTCTCCCTTTTCCTTCCTAAGATTGTTTCCCTCCTTTCTTTGTTGAGATCCTTCCAGATCTTCTCCCTTGTCCTCCCCAAGATCTTTTTCCCTCGGTTGAGATCCTTTCCCCCTTTCCCCCCGAGATCTTCTCCCTTTTCCTCCCTAGGATCTTCTCCCACCTTTCCCTGTTGAGCTCCTTTCCCCCCTTTCCCCCCTAAGGCCTTTTCAGATCTTCTCCCTTTTCCTCCCTAAGATCCTTTGACCCCTTTCCCTGTTGAGATCCTTTCCCCCTTTCCCCCCTAAGGCCTTTTCCCCCCCGTGGGATCTTTTCCCTTTCCTCCCTGAGATCTTTCCCCCCCTGCGCTTGCTATGTTTTCTCCCCTTTCCCCCCTACAGCCTTTGCCCCCAGATCTTCGCCCTTTCCTCCCCAAGATCTTTTCCCACTTTTCCCTATTGAGATCCTTTCCCCCCTGTCCCCCCTAAGGCCTTTTCCCACCCTCAGTTCTTCTCCCTTTTCCTCCCAAAGATTTTTCCCCCCCTTTCCTCCCTAAGTCCTTTTCCCCTTGAGATCTTCTCCCTTTTCCTCCGCTAAGATCTGTTGCCACCTTTCCCTGTTGAGAGCCTTTCCCCCCTTTCCCCCCCTAAGGCCTTTTTTCCCCCCCTTTCCTTGTTGAGATCCTTTCCCTCCCTTTCCCCCCTAAGGCCTTTTCCCCCCAAGATCTTCTCCCTTTTCCTCCCTAAGATCATTTGCCCCCTTTCCCTGTTGAGAACCTTTCCCCCTTTTTCCCCCTAAGGCCTTTCCCCCCGAGATCTTCTGAGATCTTCTCCCTTTTGCTCCCTAAGATCATTTGCCCCCTTTCCCTGTTGAGATCCTTTCCCCCTTTCCCCCCTAAGGCCTTTCCGCCCCTGAGATCTTAAGGCCTTTTCCCACCCTGAGTTCTTCTCTCCCGCTTAAGATCCTTTCCCCCGTTTCCCCCCGAAGGCCTTTTCCCCCCAAGATCTCCACCCTTCTCTTCCCAAAGTCTTTTTCCCCCTTTCCCGTTTGAGATCCTGTCCCCCCATTGCCCCCTAGGGCCTGTTCCCCCCGAGAAAGATTTCCCTTTTCCTCCCAAAGATCTTTTCCCCCCTTTCCCCCCTAAGGCATTTTTCCCCAGATCTTATCCCTTTCCTCCCTGAGATCTTTCCCCCCCTTTCCCTGTTGAGATCCTTTCCCCCCTTTCCCCCCCTTCATTTCCAGATGTTCCTCCACCAGCATGGGCAACATCCCCAGCATCACTTGCATCATCCGCATCCTTGGCGGGCGCTGATGCGGATGATGCAGGTGATGCTGGCGATGTGCCGCTGGAGCTGCTAAGGATGCGAAAGCGGACCCGGGAGGATCGAACACCCCAATGTTTTTGACTGAGTACGTGGACCCTCCCCCCCCCGCAATAGTCTGATTTTTCCCCCCCTGGGGAGGGGTGAGGGGGGGGGGGGGGAAACAGGTAGCATTTCTTATGTCCAACTGTCCAACACGCCGTCTGTTGTCGGCGGATACACCCACTCAGAGAAATTGGCAAGGCTTTCTTCTTTTGTTTGCTTGCTTGTTTGTTTGTTCAGAGTTCTATGGAAAAAGGATTTGGGATGGGAATTTGGGAAAGGGAAGTCCTGGTGATCGACTCTGAGGCACCACGAGTGGGGGAACCACTTGCCTCCGGAGCTCTTCCGACAGTGGGCTGGGGAGATGTCGGACAAGGCGAGAGACGTTCCTCGAGGGCTGGGGGGAAGCACCTACTGTGGATGGTTGCGAAATCCCCGAGTCTTGTACCACTGTTCAGAAACCCTGGTTTCTGATGAGCCCCCTGTAAGCACCCTTGTAGAAATTGCAGAACCATATGGCTTCCACCATGGCTTCATTTCGTGGCGCATCCACAGTAGCACCAAGCTCCTCTCTGAGACAGGTTGTTCTAAAGTCTAGAGAGAGGTCTCTCGCTAGCCATAGCGTATTGGGGGGTTCTAAGAGCGATTCTGGTATTTTGAGATGCTAAAGAATGAGCATTCTGTTTGTATGGTCATGACATTTTGTTTTGAGTGCTCCAGAACCCGAATCAAACTTTTCAGACCCTTGCAGTACTTGCGCGTTCAGCCATTGTCCCACCTTTGAAGAAGAAGCTTTTTGAAACACACCCAAGCAGCTGAAACGCTGGCAAGTGTCTTAGGGGGAGAAGGACCCTCTTGTGTGTGGGAGTGGTGTGCTTGCAGGAACTGTAGGAACGGTATGGATTCCTACTTTCAGCCAGCTGGAATCCTGTGGGTCTATGTTACCGAACATAGTAGGAAATCAGCCATCTGGCTATATGGGCGTGTTTTCTTGAGGGTTCCCGCTTTTGGTGGTTTAAAACGAAAGCCAAAAGGAACACCACCCAATTTGCGGCCCACGCACATCCAAATTTGGAGCAAGTGGTAGGGGTCATTGCAACTCGTGAACCCACGAACAGGAAACGGGCTCTTTTTTGTAGACCCACAAAGAAATCAGGGGCTGTTTTTCCGCTGGGATCGGGGAACGATTTTGTCTTGGGGTGTGTTTGACATCCATGGGAGTTGCGGTCCTTTTTGACACATGACGTTGTATCCGAGCGGGTTCAAATACCCTTGTACTTTCCGGAGGCTGTCGTGTGTTGAGTTCAAGCCAGCTGGAATATGAGTTGTTTGATGTTCAATTTGTGTTGCGTTTGCTGGACATACGGGGCGCGCCTGTGTAGAATTTGTCGGACACATCCAATGCCAGCGGTTGGACCCGTTGGCTGATCTTGGTTGTGACCAAGTCACCTTAGTGCCTGCTGATTTATTCGATTTCTTGGGGCCTCGCAAGTTCCCCAAAGAATAACTCGGGTTTTTGGTCGAAGGCCTCAAAAGGCCCTGTTGGAAACGTAATGGCTTTTCAAGTAAACCTACAGCAGCTGATCGTCATTTTTTTACTCATGGATTTCTATTCAGGTCGCAAGTTTGGAGACATGTTTCTCGCTTTTTCATTAAACCTACAAAAAGGTGATCCACCTTTTGCTCGTCATGGTGCAACCCACGGATCCCAGCCATCGCTGCGGATATCCGCCTTCTGAGTTCTTTACATGGTTTTGGGTCGACCATTTTTGTGCCAGGTTTTGATTGTCACTCAGCTGATCATAGCATAGATTACAGAGATTTGGAATCCATTTGTAAGTTGGAGCCATTGCTTGAGCTGGCTTGTATCCCGGGATCAAACTAACAAGAACATCGGAGCTCCAACTTGGATTCTTCGGTCTTCCTGGGCCCTTCAGATCATCCAAACGCAAGACCCTTATCTGCTGGGGTATAGCCATGGCTTGTCCGCGACTTGCTGTCCCAGATTGGCGTTTCGCCACTACTGCCATTTGCCGATATGAAGAGTTGTTGATTTTCGATTTTCCCTTGCTGGTTTTATAGGGGACTTCTCACTACTGGACATATGTCTTTCCTTCTTTCCAGGGGGCGAACTCGCAAATGGAAGACTATGATAGTGTGGACGGTGGCGAAACCCTCTTGGGCACCACCGTTCAGAAACCCTGGTGTCTGATGACTCTCCAGTTGGTTTCAATCTGGTGCCAACATGGATTTCGTCCATCCAAAGTAGGTAACCCTTCGGTTCAACTTCCTTTTTTATATCGGGTGGGAAAGCCCTTGCTTACCTAGCGGCTTGCCTGGAATCACTGGGTTCGCGATGCAGTTTCTTTTTCCTCCCCGAAACTCATGCGACAGGCTGCGACAGGTCTGACAGATGGAGCGGGTCATGAACCGGGGGTTTTCCGTGCCAAGCTTCCCTGGAAAAGCATGTTTATGCATGTGTACATAGATACAAATATATACACAGAGTTGATTCCATCTTGCAAACGACCGGGTCACTGGTAAGAGCCAGTGGTACAGTTCCGGACGTACAGACAATTAGTCGGGCGGGAAAAATGTGTTATTGTAGCTTGACGCATCGTGGCAACTCTCAGACTGCGCATATGCACTATCTGTGGCGGAGCAAGTCTAAACACCCACGATGTGCTGCAGATGTGGTGGTGCAAAAACTTTGACATTCTCGGCCATTACCACCCCATTCTTCATCAGCATGCTTACCGCAGAGACCTCCAAAAAGTATAGCCACACCGTGACTACCATCAAGCTATAGGACATTAGACTTGTATCGCTAAGCGGCAATCAAATTGCCGATGCCTCAAGCCAAGGCCGAAAAGAACATTCTCTCAAACTAGCCGAGGCGATGCGGCACACTGAGCAGCTTCACGACACCCACAAAAATGGATGAGGCGGACAATTCAGCACGTGGCTGAGCCAAGTAAAATACGTTAGACTCCAGATCTGCGGCAGTCTCCTAACTTCGCTGGACACACAGCCCATTAGTGGTGTTGATGCCGAACAGAGCAACCGGCTCGCAAGAGCCATCCCCGCTAGCCTGGTGGAACAAATTACTAGTTCTGGTGTTTCCTGTCAGTTTGACAACGACCCGCGTTGCATTTTGAGGAATTTCTCGAACTGGAGCCGGGGTTGTGGCACCGATCACGCCATGGCTTGCGGTGGAACTGGCCAATGGCCTTAAAAACGTGTCTTGGGTCGAATTATGGACAAAAACCCGAGCGGGGACCCGTGAAAGGCAAGGCCGAAGACCTGAATTGGGCGTCGCAGATGCGTCAGGCGAAGCTTTCGTAGCATCAATTGCCCTCCACGCGTGCTAAGCTTCAAGCGTTCCGGAGTAAGATCTTGGGCGCCCTGCCCGGACGAGCTGTCTGCCATCGCTGAACAACATGCGATCAACTTGATGGCGGCCAAGGAAATGGCTCATGGAGAGCTGTTGGTGCACAATGTTGTGCTACGCACGGGGTCCTGCTCAAGAAGTTCTGCGGCGCGGTGGCAAGGGAGGTGGTGTGGCGAGGGCTCACTTCGAGAAGCGGTCATCAAGGGCGCAGTGCGCAAACAGCAGGTGTGGAGCGCACGCGCCCCCAAGCAGCCGCCTCCGCCCCCGCCGCCGCCACAAAGGCCGAGGCTCGACGAAACTTTGTTGCTCATATGAGCCCCGAGGCAGAACCTGCCGCCTCCACCGCAGCCTCCGCAAAGTGCGGATTGGCGACGCGTGGAGAGCCGCTGTTCGGCGAAACAAAGGATGAAGTCGAATCCTTTTTTGGCTTTGATTTACGCGGAACTGAGAAAGGATTGATGAACCGCAACCGAGCGGTAGCAGCCAGAAGTGAAGCTCTATAAAACCCACACAAGACAGACGCAGGACAATAGTTGCATTCTTGCGCTTCGTTGCTGCGACACTTGCAATCTGTTTCAAGCGGCGACAAGCTATGGGAGACGGTGTCTGCAACAGCTTCTTGGGCCAGGAAGGCGACATGGCAGACAAGGCGCCGAGTTAAAAGCCGGCCCGGCCCAAGGACATGCTTCCTTGTGGTAGGCCAGTTCCGCGCGGGCATTTCTGTCCCAAGTGCCCGCCGCCAGCTCAGGTCATTAGCCCCACACACGCAGACGGCAACAGGTGTACCAGAACGTGCGAGAAAGCCGAGTGCAGCAATGTGAGAGCTACGTGGTCCGTTTGAAAGTGTCGCGCACACATTGCGTTTGCCCTGCGTTGCCTCAGGGTCCGGGGGAAGATAGATCGGACTGGGCGTGTTTCGCTCGCTATGTTTCCCACCCCTTGACAAAAGTTTACCATATGTAGTCATGTGCGTACGTAATGAATCTGAAACAAGATACTCTACATGTATGCGTACATGCGTCTAAATACATCAGATCTACACTGTTCACTCAGATTGTGTGCGAGGTGTGTAACGACATCTACGGCCCCATGTACGTGAACCACGCGGATGGCAGCCGCAGCATCGAGTCGCCTTTCCAGCTTACTGAGGAGACATGGCGCAAGTTTTGCAAGCTTTCGAGGATGAACACGGTGTCTCCTCCGAAACTATGCTACATCTCATTGCAGACAAAATGTGAAACAGAATCTGAACGTCATTCTAATGGATCCGTTTCAGCAGATGGGCATGCTGAGCAGTGGTCCGTGTTAAAATTGAAGCCCGGCAAAAACAACAAGACTTGTGGAAGGCATTGGCTGGCTAACCGCGAGGACCTCCCCAACAACAACCCCGGAGCCCTTTCCGAACCCTAGCCCAGAGCCATTCCGGAGCTTATTTTTGTTGGCTGAGGCCCCATGGCCTTCAACTGTTCGGGAACAAGCAATTTGTTGCATTTTCTTATGCCCCTTCTGCTAGCCTATGTTCAAGTGCCGTTGGGGCCCACTGCAATGACATGCAAAGTTACCCTCTACAGGGTCGTCGGGAAGCAAACTCTTGAAGTACGTTTGAGAACCCGTCAAATTTCAAGTATTTCTTTTGTTAGGGTCTGCGGTGTGCGAGTAAGTTGCCTCTTTTCCGATTTCACTTTTCGCCCGCTTGCCTGCTGAGTTGCCAAACTTGAAGCTGCTTGTTCCAGGAGTTTCCGGGATCCCAGCCACACGCCACACAGTTTGAAGGTTCTGTGCGCACCGAAAAAGGATGCATGGATGCAAATAGGAGGTTCATTCTCTCTGCATCAGCTCTGTCCAACAGGGGTGTATACACTTTTGTTTATGTCCTTTGATTCTTTGGTAGCCAAGCAGCTTTCTCATGGGGCGATACTTCTGTGGGGAGATGGTGTGAACAACAGCAAGCGGAACATTGGGCTAGATGATGGCAGGCACCTTGGATGATCTTTGAACAATGGATTTTTCCCCTGACCTTGCTGTTCTTGGGCAACCACTTGTTTGAGGAGATACATGCTCATTAAGAAAGGGGGGGCATGAACAACAAGCCTCACAAGGGGCCCATTTGCCCGAAGCGTGTGTGTGTGTGTGTGTGTGTGTGTGTGAAAGGGTAGATACAAACGCCTCTGAAATCCAGGGCTGCACCGGTCCGGATCCATGCGATCGAGCTCGCTAGGAGCTCTTTTCCCGGTGGCAGAAGTTGGCGGAGGTCATGATCCAGGAGCCCCGGCACAGCACACTGTGGATGGTTGCGATATCGGTTCGCACACCATAACGTTCATTGGTTTTTACAGGGGAAATTCGTGCAGGATTTTGTCCGCCCACAGTATGTTTCATTGGGAGCCTTGTTTGGATGGTCCAGGCGATGTTGACCCAGGGCCAAAGAATCCGTTTCATGAAGACGGGTGTCCCATTTGGCAGGAATCCGAATCACCCTGTGAGGGTCAAACATGATTTCGGGTTCCTCTTGAGGTATGCCGACCTTTGTGCCCAACGGGGTGAATGAGTGCCAACCCCATGGGTTCCTTTGCTGTACATATCTTTGTTGCATTTCGCCAAGGGATGTTAGGACTGAATATATTTTTGCCAACTACTGGGTTTTCCGTATTAAACCACTAAAAGTTCACTTTTGGCAGGGGAGCAGAAAGCAACCCAGATATGGTTGTGCTGTAGCACAAGCAATCGAACCCGTGTAGAATTATTTAAGCTGGTCCCCTGAAAGGATAGAAATAACCTTGGCCCCAAAGGACACCTAACGAAGGCAGACCGGCTCGAACAAACAAAGAAGTTCTGGAGCCCGCCTTTCCGGGTAACTACCCAATCACCCTTTCGGGGCCAAATGCAGCATCCCTCCTCGCGACATGTGACTCGAGGAGGGAGGCGAGCGATTAGCGCTGGTCTTCCTGGACATCCTGGAGCACAAGAAGCACAAGGCGGTGCCTAGCTCACATGGCCTACTCCTGCTGGCCGTTTTTGTGCGGCTTCCTTTTTTTTCTTTCTCGGGTTTAAGCAAAGCTGAGAAAAGCGCTTTGTAACCACGTTAGAGACAAAGGCAACGGGTGAGACGGGTGCTCACTTGGCCGAATTCACCTTTTGACCTTTCCCCGTGTGGGGTGTCCATTTTGAGTGGGCCCAAAAGGTGATCACCTTTTATTGCTGGGTCCCTACGGGGCAATTGAGTAAGGGCCTAGAATCCCAAAATCCGACAATCAGAGTGGCGTCGCGGGGTACCTAACAATCAAAAAAACAACTTTAGGTATGCTCCGTTGCACTACTTTGACGAGTGATTCCACCGATTAGGGTATTATGAATGAAACGAGCGTTTCTCTCCGTGACGTAGGTCATTTATCGGGCAATACATTTTTTGTTTCAGGTTTCGGTGTAGACTTTGCAGCACGGTGACTTCTGAGCAGCTCCACCAATAAGTTTGTTCAAGTTGGGTCGACATGTGTTTTTTCTCCGCAGTAGTGCCCTTCTGCAACCATTCTGGTTGAACGGCGGCTTCCCTGCAGAATCAACTACTGACAGGTACTGCACCATTATGTTTTTTTTCAACGACATCCACTGGAGCTTTGGGTTCCCTCAACGGGAGTTTGCCACTACTCGAAGGATGGCCTAGGTTTGGGTTGTTGCAAGTTTTATTTTGTTTGTCTCCTTATGGGATGCCTCACAGGGTGGCTTGCTATTGGTAATTCCATGCTTGGTCGCCTTTTATTTGGCTGTAAGTGGGGTTAGAAACCTCCTAAGGTTACTGGCAGTGGTGATTTGTCTGGACTTCTCTTGGGGAACTTCGCTTCGATCCCTTTTCGGGCCTCACGCAGAGTGGCTTGCGAGGGTTCTGAAGGCCTGCGCTCGAACGCTTTGAGATGTTTGCCGCGGTTGCGACCCAAAACGAGTTGCCATTTTCCGACCAACCCTTTGAGGTCTCCTTCGAAACTAGTTTGCATTTAGGGCAAAACAGAGACAGAGCACATACTGTACGGGCAACCGGTATGTGTGACCTTTGACCTTGCAAGCAGCCAGTCAAATCCTGGCAAAGCATTATGTTCTTCTAGGCCAACGGCATCAGTTGCGGTCCAACATCGCAACGGCGGCTTTCTGTTCTGTTTCCCTGTCAAATCAGCAAAAATCTGGGCACCAAGCCTCACTGACCATATGCTGGACTGGGTACTTGTTCTTAGGCTGGTTATAAGGTTGTTTCTCAAAATTCGGGACCCCTCGGGTAGGTGGATTCCTTTGGGTTTCCTATGAAAACCGTCCAAGAGGGGTTCCCTATTTGAGAATCCTTTGCAGGGAAATGAAAAGGTGATATAACCGCATGTCCCTGGCTGGCATTGGGTTCGAAGAATGTTAGTCGTTTGAACTTTCCGCCCAAAGGCGCGCTCTAAAGGTGGCTGGGAAGTCCCAATACGTACGCATTCAACGCGTACTTGCGTTGTGTACCAGGGGGTGATGCCAGGAGTTCCTACTTATATGTGCACATACGCATACGTATATGTATATGTATATGTATATATTATATGTATATACATATATTATATATACACATACATATACATATACATATATGTTATACATGTATCGTCAAGCGCACAGCGCTAGACGCCTCACGTTTGCGCTGCTTCAAGCTGCGTTCGTCATGGAGCAGGCGTCCTCATCGTTGATGTTTGGCCACCCACGAGCGGAAGCCAAAGATCTCGTACCGATGCCTGACGTTCCGCATCAACACCTGGGCACGTGGCACGGTCGTAGAAAGTGGAATCTCGGCCCCGATGTTTGTGACATGGGATTCTTGTCCAAGTAGTATTCATAAGAATGGAGACTCCCCGTTCATCACAAGGGCTAGAGTTCCACATGCATCGTTTTTGAGAGCTGGAACCAGCTCCGGAAATCCCGAAGAGACCGTTTTGGGCCCCTTTTGGCCATGCTCACTTGGCCAAGTCAAGCTCGTAAGCCAATGTGCGAATCAGAACCTCTGGTTGAGCTTGAACATCTCTATCGCGGGGCCGCAAATTGGGCTGGTTTGCCCCTTTTTGCAGTGAACCCCAGTTGTCCCCATAGTTGGTTGCCCATTGCCCGGTAGGGTGGGAAACCCTTGGATACCTTTGCAGGTACATGGATCCTTCAGCTGGCATTTGGATGTAACTCGCTGTCCGGCTTGCGAAAGCCAGGCGGCTCAAAACGAGGGTCGCGGATTGCCGGAGCCTTGGTAGCTGTGGTTCTACTACCGGTTTTTCCCTGAGTTGCAGAACTGTATATTTTATTGGTAAGTAATAAGTTATTTCTTTTGTAGATCCACTCAGGACTTGACAGACCATCTTGGTAGAACCAGGACTTGGCTGCACATTTCCGAACTTGATTGCGGTCTTCCAGGGTCTGCAAGGTACGCTTCCCCGATGCTCCCAGGTTGACCCCGGGGCGCCAGTTCTGCTTACAAGCGTTCCTAGAAGTCATTCGAACAGCGGTGGAACCCCGTGGTTTACTGTGCTTTCTATGTTTCCCCCTTTTTTTTCCCCCCGCGGGCACCCGTTTTGGTATTTTTCGACCCTAACCGAAGGGGCTCCCTTCTCGGGAGCAGGCGTGGGAAACCCACCAAAGGGAGAAAGGGTGCGGAACAACTGAGCTACAGGGAGAGTTGATTGACAACCCCCTGTTTTGAACCATCCAGTTCCCCCGCAACGAATAGAACAAAGGACAGCTGGAGGGGAAAGGGCCAACTGGGTAGCCGGGCCAAGTATAAACTTTGTGATACCTCGTTGAGGATTAGACAGGGAACAGGTACAGTTCGGTGAGCGATGGCGCACGTCCGCAGCTTGAGTTTCGCGGTCCCCATTTCTCCAAGGGAATCGTTGCACTTTTCGGAGGACAAACGCTTAGTGGCAATGAACAACATTTAGACTGGACTCACCCATCAAGTAAAGCTGCTTTTTGGGGGAAGCCCCTCAAGAGCAATAGCAACCCTGGAATCATAAGCCCTTGGTTGATCGCGGTTGATCGGGGACTGTCCCATTTCAGGCTAATGTATAACGGGGTGGGGAACACCCCGTTTTAGAGTTT
The DNA here is from genome assembly GCA_963377175.1 of Effrenium voratum. Classification (NCBI taxonomy): domain Eukaryota; class Dinophyceae; order Suessiales; family Symbiodiniaceae; genus Effrenium; species Effrenium voratum. The sequence goes on along the minus strand of CAUJNA010001879.1, from coordinate 111,182 downwards.
CAGAATCCGGGGTGTTCCCATTTTCTAGCCATTGCCCCCAAAGCTGATCATCCTTTTGTTCAGGTCCATTGAGATTGGGAGCCTCCATGAATCATGAAGCGTTAAAGATGAGCTGCGCCCTTGAGCTCCGGGCAAAGGGGAAATGTGTTTGAGTTGCCCACGTTCTGTGTGTTTGTTTGTTTTTTTCTTCTGCAACTCACGTACCCGTTAATTGGTGCAGATGTTTGCGGGGTTGAACCCTCGCGCCAATGCCAAATCAGGAAGCCACCAAACCAAGCCACCAATCAGGGGTAAGGAGAGGTAATTGTCCTGCTTGGTTCCTTTTTGGGGCTACAAGCAGGGTTACAAGCCAAGCAACCTCAATTTAGGAGGCTTACAACCCCATCTATAGCCAAGCGCCGACCAAGTATGGAATTGCCAAGCCACCACGTGAAGCAATCCTCCAACCTCCAATCCACCACTTCAAACCACCTTTTCCGATGTCAAGTAGTTGTACTTTACAAGCATCTTGTAAAGTGCAACAACTTAAAGCTCGGAATCGGGTGGTTTGAAGAGGTGGTTTGGAGGTTTTGGGTTGCAGTTCAAGATGTTTTACCGGTCGAAGCTGTATTCCAACACGCCCAGCAACACCTCCCTGGGTGGGCAGCCTCAGGCTGCCGCCCTTGTTGGACTCGGTGCCGCCGGCGTGGGGACCCCGAGGCTGCCTGAGGCTTTCCGGTGACACGGGCCGTCGCTGGAGCAGTGTGGAAAGCCAAGGGAAGCGCCCGGAGATGAGAAATGTTTCTCAGTTGTTCAAAGCCGACCTTTTTACCTTTTGGTTTTCCCTTTTTGGTCTATTTTTAGTAGAGGTCCCAAAAGGCTAACCTTTTATTTGCAGGTCCTTTGGGCAAGTGAGGTTTGGTTGCTGTAGCTGCAGAGCCTTCTTATCCATGGTTTTCAGTTTGGGGTAGACGAAATATTGGACGAAGTCGGAAGAGAGGTCAGTTTCTGTAAGTTGAAAGGGAAGCTTTCTTTTTTTTCCATTCGTTGGAGGGGGGGAGCCCTTTGAAATCAACTACTTACCAGACAAAACGAGTGCGATTCCTTCTTCCCCGTGGCCATCGGGGGTTGGACCCGTTTGCCATGAGAAGTCTGTGTTGGGGTAGTCAAACTAATGAAGCCCTGGTCTACCGTTATTTTGATGGGCTCACGGCGCGAAAATGTTCCGCATCTCTCCGCACCATTCTGGAATCGACCCTAAAGCGATTGCCTTTTTAGTAAGGTGGATGCCCTACATATATTGCCATTGCCGGCAACAAGGGAAACTCTGGAAATGTCCATGGTTTGTGGTTGGTTTACATGCAATATTTAGGGCATCCACCGTACGGTTGGTTGCAACTTGGGCCCTTTGAAGGTGCCCCTGTCCGGGAAATTGATTCGTTCAAGCAATTTGCTACCGGGAAGGAAATTCGTGTTTGGGAAGGCTTTTAGTGGCATTGCAGAGGGGGCATTTCCTGTAGCCCCGCGGTTGCCTGTTGGTTTCAATGGGAAGTTGTTGCAAAAAAACTGCTTGGTATGCGTCGAAGCAGCCGGCTCCAATTGGTTGAAGGTGTTTTAGAATAGACACAAAAGCCGCCATTGCTCGCCCTTTGCTCATTGGGGCACATTCGCCTGGGCTTTGGATTTTTCTGCGAGCCCACGCATACTCCACCCATGTTTTTTTTTGTCGGGGCTTTCCTCATTTCAGGCAACCATTAACTTATTGGTGGTTTGGATTCGTGGTTTGGGGACCGGATCAGAACTGTAACTACAAGTTGGATGGTTGAATTTCTGGGTCGAACCAACGCATTCCCTGCCTATGGAACGGAAATGCGTGCCTCAAAATGGTAAGCAGATGCCTTCACAAATATCCATGTGCCTTCCGCCATCTTCCGTCCCTTTGTACTCTCAGCTGGTCAAAGTTAAGCCGATTTTGCCGGGAGCGAAATTGGTATCTTGGCAACTTATATGTGGTTTGGTCGGTTGACATATTCGGACTTGTCTATGTTCCATCTGAATGGAGATGGGGGACTCATCAAATTTCCAGACCCACTGACTTCCGATGTCCACCATTTCACTGTTTCTGGGTGCTATTCAAGTCAAAGTTGATGACTTGGTTTTTGATGGTAAAAGATGGGCCTGTTTGGACTGGTGATTTAGCTGCTAAACAAGTGAATGAGTGGTTCAATGTGCCTTGGAATGATGTGTAGAATATGGCCCGTCAGTGTTTGTCAAAGCGCCCCGACAACAGCTTGTAATACAATGTAGACCATAGATACAACCCAAGTGCGATCTAGTTTCTGAATTCCCTGTGCCATTTGAATACACACCTTGATTTATCCGCCGGAATTAAGATCAACATGGGCTCCCTTGTGGTCGCGGGTCGGGGGTTCAGTTTCCTTCTCAACAGGTCAGTCACTAAAACTCGCTGGTTCTCAGGGAAGGAGGAGGAAGTGACCCCGAGCTGAGTCATTTCTTTGCAGTTTGCTGTTTCCCTGGGAGCCCAGACGGTTTCTTCCCTAAAACATCCCTATGTCAGACAAACATCCCTATGTCAGACACACATCCCTATGTCAGACACACATCCCCATGTTGGAAAGTCCAAGTAATGACGTAAGGAGGGGCCAACAGGGGGCTCAAAAATACATCTTGACCAAACCAGCAACTGGAACCGCGCGTTTCGCCCGCGCGGGGGGTTTCACCCCCCGCGCGACTCCATCCGCGAATTTCCTCTGAGGAGCGTGGCGAGTGTTGTGGCAGGCGCTTTCCGGGAAGCTTCTGAATGGCTATACCCAGACCTGCTGGCAATATCTGGTTTCAACTTGTCTTTTTGAGGGGAAACATAAACAAATAAACGACTTTAGAGCCAAGCACCGAGAAAGGAGTGGGCTTGTTTTCATGGCCGGGGGGCTGGGTTTGTATTCCTGGGTCCCTCCGGATTTCGTCTACAAGGCGGGGGAGCTAGTGCTTAGAGTTAGGTGCTAGACTTAGAGGTTGCAGCGGGTTACAGGTCGTGAAGAATCTGCCGGGGCCGGGCACCCCCTCAGACTCCCCTGTCCAAAAACTACAAATACGTCTCGCCCTTTGCCAGTGGATGGTGTTGGCAAAAGTTGGTGTTCAGTGATTTTGCGGCATTTGTCATGTTTTCACTCCCACTGCAGGCTCTTTGGCAATGTAGACGGCAAATACAGCGTGAATGCCCATCAAAAGGGTACGTATGTTTTTGAACAACGATTACAAGCAGTAGAGAAACACATGAAACAGCGACGGAAAGTTCGCTTGATGGAACAACGATTGAACAAGAATTGACCAAGCTGAACTTCGATTGAAGAGAGCACAGAATCGGTTTCCGATCAAACAGCCAACAGTGTGTTTTTCAAGCTCGGATGCCTTTGGTTGCTTCACAAGCTTGCTCCGAGGCTCAATGTCCAAAAAGGAAACCGAAAAGGAAACCAAAAGGAAGCAAACAAGGACACTGAAAGGATGCCGAGAGCAGCCTTGCATGAAATCCGAGAAGGACCTCGAACGAATGCCAAAGGGGCCGCAAGGGCAATAGGCATCATTCGGATCTCCTTTGTGGGAACGCAAGGGGTGGGGGTGTTGTGCGTAGGAAAGGTCGGTCAGCGGAAAACCCGGAAATAGAACACCTGTTACTCCGGCCATTGTGATTGCCGAGTTGCCTTTTTTTCCAAACGCTGTGCCTTAAAAACAGTCACAGCCGCTGCCAGAAAAAACACGTCAACTGGCGACCCAGGCGGTTGGTTTCCTTTCATGGTGTCCTTTTGGATGTTTCGTTTTCTCTTGCTGGTTCTCAGTCCGGAATGAGGGAACTATCCCTATATATCATCCATCCCGGACTCCGTCATTCCCTGCCTGTCGCACCAGCAAGCTGTCCGTTTCCTCTAGGCGCCAGCTCGCCCCACACGGTGCCCGCGCCGGTGCAGGCGAAGGGAGTGGGGTTGGGGACGGAGGTCAGAAGTCAATCCATGACAAGATCCACGGATTAATGTTGACCCCGGATGAGGCCCTGTTTATTATCATGGGGGTGCTCCCTCCACTAAAGGGGGACATTTACCTGTTTTTCAACCAACAGTTTACGAATCTGGGTTCCCATGACTATTTTTTTCCTGTTGGGTTCTTTGGGTTTGGGTTGTGTGAGAATCCGCTTGCTCCTCTGCTTCATTGAGTGGGGGGGAAGCTGTGTTCTCAGGATAGCTGGAGTTGAACAGTTTTGTCAGGTAAAGCGAATGATTAGAGGAATCGGGGATGCGTTGTCTTCGACCTATTCTACAAACTTTAAATGGGCAAGATCCACAGTGGTTGCTTCGTTGAACTTCTGGGATAAATTCCAACTCTAAGTGGGCCGTTTTTGGTAAGCAGAACTGCGGAAAAACGGTTTTGAACCCCCCCCCCCCAGGCCCCTCCCTTGAAGAGCCCAGATGCCCGACCAATTGATTTGCCCATAAAGTCCAATGGGGAGGTCTAGGTTTTGGACAGTCAGGGCGGCCGGGAAACAGAAGCAAACGTTGACCGCGGCGAAGCGAGAGGCCGTTTCTTCAGGCCTCAATTGGCAGAAACCAGCACCTTCGCGGCTTCGGCCTGGCAAAGGGGTCTGCGGTCTGCGGCCTCCCGCGCGAGTTTGGTTGAACAAAGTAGCGCGAGGTCTTGCTATGTGGGTGTGGCTCAAAATTAAACAGGGGGGTTACGCGGGTTTTAGTCTTTGGTTCCATTTACCAGGGTTCCGTTTTGGTACCGGTTTTTTGAGCCAAAGCCATGTTATTCTCAGACAGGACAACTAAAAGGGAAGGGGTATGTGGTTGTCCCAGACCCTCTATGTGGCACCCAGCGAGCCACAATCAAAACCTGGGAAGAAGGTTGGCGGACAGTCCCAACCAGAAATACATTGGCGTGGCTAGCCGCCCGTTCGATACCAGCTTTTGAGTACGTCTCAACTTCCCCCACCCCCCACAGTTTAATCGGAGGGGGTTCCCTTGACATACCCACTTCAACAGGGTCCCTCTTAATCTGCTGGTTTGTATCTTAAATATGGCCATGGGTCAAAATCCCGTACCCCCAGTGAACATCCCACTAGACTAAAATGGGTGGTGCACTTACCCCAAAATGGTACCATTGGTTTTGACCCACAGCCATTTAGAGTCCTTCAGAAATTTACTTGTTCACTGTGGTGATGGTTTGCTTTGGTTCAGGTATGCTTTTTTGATACGGGATTCGTGTGTGTTGAATAGAACACAATGTTATTTTTGTTACAAGATGGCATTCTGGCCTGGAATTTAGATTGTTTGTTACGTTTCTTTGTGGGAGGGCGCTGGCGTTGACTAAGCCTGGGAGGAGCAGTCGGGAGAAACACGTTTGAGTGTTTGGCAAAAGTCCAGGAGTAGCGCGGGAGGCGCGTTTTTTCATGGTTGCTACACTATGTCATGTCTTGGGCGGGTTCCCGTAATTTGTTCAATTCCAACTTGCAGAACCAGGTGCGCTTTTTCTCATGGCCAGTTGGCTGAGAAAGGATACCAAGCAACAGGCCCCCCATTCGCGCCCAGTTGACCTGGTCCAGTCACGTAGTCAGGATGACATGGACGTGAGTTTCGCCCAATCCGACCCACGGGGTTCAAAACCCGAATGCAGAAATTGTGTACCCTTATTGAATCCAAAGCTGGCAGAGTTGTTGCGGCACGGTCTCCGAGCTTTGGGGAATCAGATACCAACACCTTACCAGTGGTGGCAAAATGCATTTGCCGCCAGGGCAAGTCTTCGCACATTTCCGCGCACGGGGACCTGGCCAGATAAGCCGCGTCCACGTCCCAAACCCTGGGTGAGGCGTTTTTTTGGATGGGGGTCCCCCTTTTTGGTGGTGGAAACGGACTTCTAGGGTGCCGGTACCTTCCCTATTCTTTCCAGGGATCCTTCTTTCTAGAAAACCTCTGGAAATCCAGGAAAAACGGCCGGTTTTTGGAAAGAATGACGGTTGAAAAGAATGGGAAATCAACCCCTAGAAAACTTGCTGGTGCGATAGGTAGGGAATGTGGTTGAATGAACCGTTGGGGATTCCCTTAAATGGAAACCACCAGTTGGATGGTTTATAGGGTTCATTCCCTCATTCCCTACTGAGCACCAGCAAGCAAAAGGACATCCATCCAGTTGAAGGAACCCGAAATCTATTTTGAGAACCCGGTGTCCGTTTGGGTATGTCTGGGATAAACCTGAACCACCTTCCAACTTTGATTGAGTGCTTGTTTATATGCAGGCTCGTTCTTGAAGTGGAACTTGGAGGGAATCGTTTCCCTGCTATCAGCATCACTTTGCAATCGCCGAATGGCAACGGACTCACCTTAGCTGTGATTTGTCCCCATGCCACAAATACAACGAAGCACCACCAGATGTTTGTCTTGAGAACGCATGACTTTGTTAGCACACGAGCGCTATACATTATTTGGATACTTCATACAGAGGTGTGGGAATTGTACTCAAGTTCATTGGTTGCACCGTCTTGCTGACGCAGAAAACGGGATCTCTTTTGACGTTGTTAGCAATTGCGCAGCTTGAGATTTACTACAATAGGGAACATGGGTATGTGTCGAAAAGTGGGAGGGGGGGCACCCCCAACATGATTGTTTCCTGGTTGTTTTCCTGGAAACCTGCCTCAAAAAGGGCACACTCAAACGACACGCAAACACCTATATATACTTACCTGGGGTTTCCCACCAGACCATTGGTATGAAGTGTAGTGCGAGGGCTCTGAATCAGGAGATGATACCTTTGTGGTTGCGCCGGTTTGGGCTGTTTGACAAGTTGAGGACTTTTGGCACCGAGGCCAGTCTCGAATGGCGACCTTGGCGTTTTCATCTTGCCACCTCCATGAAGTTCCTTCGAGGGTCCATTTCTTATTCCAGGCTGGTACATTGCCAGCACCGCTATGTGGGTGTGGGTCAAAAATGGACCCCAAGTGTTTCCCTAGTAAATGGAAACAAGGACTAAAACCTGCAGTCTCCTGGTGGTTTAATTTTGACCCGTACCCATGTGCTTGTGGGTTCGTACTCCCAAGAACTTTTGCATTTGCACACTCCCCCTGGGGAAATCATGTACGGAGGTCCCCACGTGTTGCCAGTTTTGGGTGATACGATCTGGGACCATGAGTTCGTGAGCTGACCCCTGCCAGGGGGGAAATGAGGGATTGCACCCATGAACGTCCACGAGGGGATTGAAGCAACTATTGAGAGGCTCACTCTGACGAAACTTTCCGGCTTAAAGCCCACCGCTTGGCAACTGACTTTGGACAAGTCGTGGAATCGTTAAGTAGCCGACACACCTTTGGTCTTCCACATCCCACCTAATGTCTGCAAGGCTGGGTATGTCAGCAAAATACGGGGACCCCTTCGAGATGGCAAGGGGTGTCCTTTCAGTTTACCTCTGCAGCGCTCGTTCACCGAGCCTCACAAATCACAGCACTTGGACAAATGAGCAGCGCCCCAAAAAGACGAAGGTTCAGGTATTCTTGGTCGCCCAGCAGTGCCATGTTACCAACTTTTTTGCGGGAGGGTTCCCGTACTAAAATAGACAGAAACAAGTTGGTTACCAACTTATTCTAACCTCTCTACTGGAGGACCTCGGGTCTTCTTGTTGCTGGCCACTCCACTCGAGTTGTTTTTTCCCTAACAGCTGAAAGCTTTGGGGTCTCAGCCCAGATAGGCTCCGGGGTGGTCCGGGGCGGCCCTGAGGTAAGGTTCCACGAGGGTTCCACCAGGGTTCCAACCAGAGTTCCACGATGTTCTGCGCTAAAACTGCGGGTGGTGCGAGCACTAAAAAGAGCACCGCATGCTGGGGATATCACCTGAGCTTTTTTAAAACAATGATGTTCCCCCTGTTGGTTTTAAAGGTAGTCTATCAGTATGGAACATATTGTTTTCTTTTATTGCGGTGGACTTAAGCAAATTGAACAGCCTTTTTTTCTTCCAGGGGACTTCAGCCAATGGAGGATTACACTAAGCCTGGGGTTGTATGATGTTGCACTGCTTCCCGGGGCAAGTGAATGAGGTTGTGGGGTACTGCAAGCCTGGGGCGTTTTTTTTTTTTTTCTTTTCCCCCCCGCTCTGAGGACATCTCAAGTGAGGTTGCTCCATGGGCTCCACAGGCGAATCGAGCCACGTTTCGTCGTTCGGCATCCAATGCCTGGGGCTGCAGCTCTGCCAGCAGCCACTTGGGTCCAGACTGACAGCCGGAAGGTTTTCAGACCGTAAATGGCTGGTCAAAAAAACATACCCCAAATGGCAACGGTAAGTGGAAACATGGACCAAGACTTGCGGATATCCTGGTGGTTTAATTTTGACCCATAGCCAAATGGGTCACCAGGTCTTTCAAAAGGTCCTGGGAGCTTCCATGTTAGTGTGGGGGAGGGTGGCGCATTTGTACCTGATGTGCCCTTGTGTGAGCCATTTGAGGTGCCAAGTGACAACCAACCTTGGAGGGTGCTGGTTTCTAAGTCAACATAGAGCTTTTCCCAGGACCCCCCCCCCAAGCATACCGCCAAATAGTTGTGCTTTTGGGGCGTTTGTTGGGGGCTTCCCCTTCAGGGTAGCTGGAACCGGAATAACCTTTGAAGAGTTCACATGGGATTTGAACCAGTACAGTTGGGTGAAAGATGGCGCTTCTCCAATTCGATATCATCTTAAAGCATGTGTGGGCCTGATATGTGGGGGCGCCTTCCTTCCTTTTCTGCACCTGTTGGGACATGTTGGTGTTTTTGATCTTGTTCTTGCATGGCGAAAAGGACATCCGGGGCCTCCTCCAAAATATTGCTGGACTTTTACGGTAGACCAAGCACAGACCTGACTCTGAAAATATGTCTTTTGTGTACCCCAGATTGGGGCCAAGAAACTTTCATGATTTGTCCGAGTTGTTTGTCCGAGGCTCATAGTTGCAAGAGCCGACATCTGCCCCCTCCGATTTTTGTGGAAGCAAGCCTGCAGAAATGGCATTTGGTCAACCATGCCCCTACCCCGCCTCCCGCTTGCCGACTCGTGGATGGCGCCCACCAGCGTTACAAACATCTCCCGGTATGAGTCGCCAAGACTTGCACGCCGAAACCAGCCTTGAACCACCCAATGCCGATTGGACAAAAAACAGGAAATTGAATTTCTGGGAGACTACTAAAGTGACATTCTTAAATTTACTCTCCAAACGGTGGCTTGAAGAGGTTCCCCAGCCGCAAAATGGAAATTTTGAGAGCCCCCTCAAAACGCACCGACTTTGAGAGTCCAGTATGAGGTTGTTTTGTGGGAACCCCTTTCTCGCGTCAAGCCGAAGCCAACTTGTTGGATCACAATCCACGTTTTGACACATACCTATGTGCTGTTGCCTTTGCATGTGTATGGTCAGCCCTGTTTTGTGTCCTTGACCCTGGCCTCTTTTTTGCCCACCTGGTAGAACCTTGGTTGAGTATTGTCTGCTGTGTTTGAAAGAAAACCAACTGGATAACTTTTGGACTTGTCAACTTGTGGCGCGATGCGTATCTTAAAGCCTGAGTGTTGAGAACCAACAAGCGCAAGCCGGGGTGCGTTATATGAATCCCAAGATCCTCTGCAGTGAACCCCAAGCAATATGCGCAGCCGCGATTTTGGTTTGGTTTCGGGTAGACGGTGCAGCCAAGTGACGATAGCCACTCGCCTTTTTATTGGTCCGCTAACATGAATCCTATGAGGGGGCACAGTTGAAATGGAAATTGTGTTCCAGGACCCCCTTGTGAGGTTGTTTGTGGATGGGAGGGTACATCCTCGATGGAGTTGAGATGTTGCCAGGATTCCAGAGTTCTGGCCAAACCACATCAATCAAAACTGTGGGCATGTCAAGAAGTATGTAGAAAAGTTCCTGGAATTTGCAGTCCAGTCAACTGTCCTTCGGCCTTGCTTGTTAAAAGGGGCTGAGATCATGACTTACCCTCTTTGCAACGGGC